>LPNX010095074.1:159618-226699 GCA_001517045.1 Pseudotsuga menziesii
AATCCTTTAGTGTTAGATTGTTTTATTTCTATTGCATATTGGGAAATATTGATTTCTGGAGTTTAGCTGTCTATTGTGGTACCCCAAGCCATAGGAATTTCTCTCCGTAACAGACCACTCTAAATTCGATGATTTGGAAAAGAGCCCAACAGGAAAAACTATTGTGGATAAGTTAACAGAGGATTTCAAAGTTCTACAGAAGTTCACAATTATCAGAAGCAGATTGCCCAAGATGTCCTGTGAAGCGTACATGGAGCTCGAAGTATCAATCCGAGAGATGATGGAGTGTGACACCCCAAACGCAGAACAGTGGAAAGCTATGGAGAGATTCGGAAAAACCAAATACATATTGCATGCATAGAGACAGGTGTTATATGACATGGAGCTGACTGGATGAAGACATGGAGCTGAATGGATGAATACGTTTTACCAAGTTGATTTTACTTTATGATCTTTTAGGATTGGAGCAGTAATTTATTCCTAGAATTTAGGGATTCAGTTACAAAACTCTAAATTAAGCCGATCATTCAGTTGTAAATCTTCTTGGAAGATCTATTATTTTTTGTATATGTTTGCATATTTTTTATGAGATGGGGGTTGGAACCCATCGTATTGTGGAATAATTTTGGAGAACATATCTATTTTTGAATAACAAAGTGAATGCATGAAGGTTGTCAGAGATTCCTGTATCATTGATATTACAGTCTGTGTTTCTTTCTTTATGTGATTGTATTTTCCCAGTGTAACACTTTATTTCGTTTTTTCTTCGTATCTGAAATACAGCGTTGGGTGATTGGAATTCATATGTTTATGCTCTAGTCATCATTTCAGATATTTTATACATTTTCTGCTAAAGTTGACATAGAATTCATCTTTGATGCTCTGTGTTAATGGACCGTTGCCTCATCTCTTCTATTTCACCTGGATTAAATTGAACGACTTTGATGATTTGATTATCTTTCCTTTGATGAAACTCGTGTATATGTCTTTGTGATATATTTATATGTATGTGACTCCATGCCCAATGGTTATGTGATTGTTTCAGCCATACATACAAATATTTAAATGTTGTTTTATATCTGGTCTTGTTAAATGTTCATTGAGAGATCCCTCTCTGGAAGAAAATACCAGTTTCTTTCTAAAGTGGTTTTTTCTGTTACCTTGGAGTTTACCTTTTTACAACCTGGGTACATTCTGAGTGCTAACAAACTAGTGCCGTTGCCGAGGAACGAATGAGCATATCTGCCCTAGGAGAACGACAAAGTTGAAGAAAGATTTCTATGGGCAAACATGAATTTTATCAAGAAGAAGGTTGTATATTTGCCCTGGCGACTCCACTGTGAAACTTGTTCAGATATTAAGGAGTCATTCTGGCTTCAAGAAGACATACGCGAGGTAACTCTGATACCGAAATTTTGAAAATTTTTGAAGACCCAGAAAATTTATTTAAGAAGAAAAATAAAGAAAAGATAGATTTTCCTTTGTTTGGTGCATCATCATCTCAAGATTCTCATTTTGATCCAAAATGGGAAGTTAACATTGGAAAGAATCTGTTGAGAACCAAGTCTGAGTCTGACCTTAAAGATACCGAGTTTAATCCCCGTAGATTAGAGTCTTACCTGTTAGATTCTCTTTGGAGAGATTTACAACAAACCACTAAGGCTAAAACATCTACCTCTCAGAATACTCAAACCTCTTCAAACCCTACGAATCCACCTAGACCAATGGCAGCCAGATTTTCTCCCTTGTGCCTCCCTACTGTATTACATGATATCCCTCAAAATTATTCTCAGAGAATTTCTTTATTTGATGGAGAGGGTGATATAACCATGAAACAGCATGTTGCCAAGTTTGAAGATTTTATTGACTTGGAAGAAGTTGATTATCCTGATGTCAAAATGTGGTTATTTGCCCAAAGTTTGTCAGGAGAGGCAAATAAGTGGTTTAAAGACTTACCAAATGGGTCTAGAGTAAATTTTCAGGCCTTCCAAAATGATTTCCTGGACAGATGGGATGATAAACAGAATCCTTTGTAGCTTTTATCTCAGTATAACGGTCTCAAAAAAGGGGGTTTCGAATCTATTCATGAATTTTCTAGCAGATTCATGAGGGCTTACAACTCTATTCCGGAAGATATAAAACCTTCTCCTGCAGCTGCCAAACTACATTATGCTGGGGCTTTTGATAATGATTTTTCATTCTCATTGTGGGAGAGGAAATTGGCAACTCTTGCTGCCATGTTTACTGATGCTCTAGAAGTGGAAGCTAACATGATGGCAAGTGGAAAAATGAAGCATAGGGATTTGGATAGGAGGAGAAAAGAAGAGAATTTGCCTTCTACTTCATCCTCTTCTGCTGATGCTAAATTTGAAATGATGTTAAAAACCATCAAAAAGTTGATGGATAAATTAACTATGGATACTAGGCATTTCAACAGAGAGCAATAAGATCCCCAAATCAGGAATCCAAATTTCAGAAGATCAAATCCCCCCGTGCCTCGCCAAAATAGACAGAGAGACCAGGGAAATCCAAGAAACCAAGAAGAACAACCCATCCATCCACCTTTCCTTGAAAATTATGTTGCTGATGAAGAAGATCCCCCTGAAAATGAGATTCATCTGTTTAGAGAACAAGATTCAGAGATATATCTTACTGAAGAGGAACATACCATGTTTGAGCAGGAAGGTGGAAATGAAGAAATTGAAAAGGAGAACGAGTTGTATCAAAGAGGATATTTACATGCTATGGATGATGTGTAGAGGAAAATTAGACTAAGGAATAGGGATGTCCCCATAAATAAAGGGAAGGCAAACCCAAATCAGCCTTCCTCTAGTTCTTTGCATGTGGAAAAAGGAAAAGAACTACAAAAAGAGCCTTTTGTAAATAAAGAAGTTGAAAATGATGTACAAAGGGATAAAATAATAAAGAAGGCGACTCCGGTTGATGTGGAAAAGATTGGTGCTGGTTTTAATTTACAGAATGAGCTTTCAAAGCTAAAAATTTATGTTCTGTTTAATGAATTGTTGAGAAATATTGAATACAAGGATACCATCACAAAAATGGTCAAAAATCAAGGAGAATGGCAGTCCGACATTTTAGAACTGAATGATGACAATCCAGCTATTTCTTTTGGACCAAAAGTTGAAAATATGGAAGGTGAAGAAGTTCCTCCTTTCTATTTAAGCCTAAATGTGCATGAGAAAGTGGTCCATAATGCTATGTTGGACTTTGGGGCATCACACAATCTAATGCCCAAAGGAGTGGTAGAAAGTCTGGGATTGGAGGTGACAAGGCCTTATAAAGATTTGTATTCTTTTGATTCTAAAAGAGTGAAATGCCTTGGATTAATCAAAGACATGGTGGTAACCCTAAACAAATTGCCTTCTAAAACTATAGTTATGGATGTGGTAGTGGTAGATATCCCACCAAAGTTCGGGGTATTGCTGTCAAGATCCTGGACTTCCAAATTGAAAGGCAGTTTGCAGATGGATATGTCGTATGCCATGATTCCTATTCAAGATGGGAACAAAAGACTATATAGTGAAAAGAGAACTCCATATGTGGTAAGCAGTCAAGATAAACCTGAAATTCATCACATTTATGCTGTTGATACCGATTTGGGGTCCTCCATTTTATTCAATGATACTGTTCCACATGATGTAGAAGATGCTTTGCAGAAAAAGTCTGAAGAAAATAGGGAAAAGGAAGTGATAGAACAGGATTCCTTGGAAGCAAAGCAAAAAAGAGCAGGACAGTGGATTATGTAGTTTGATGGATCTATTGCAAAAGTAGGTGCTGGAGTAGGAGTATACATAATCTCTCCTATTCAAGGTGAATTCAAAGCCCTATCATACAAGTTGACATTTGAATGTACAAATAATGTGGTAGAATATGAAGCTCTATTACTGGGTTTGCACGCTTTGAAAGATTTAGGAGCTCAAAAGATAAGGATCTTAGGAGATTCTGAGTTGTTAATAAACCAAATAAATGAAAGCTATCAAACCAATCATCCTTGAATGAGGGCTTACAGAAATGAAGTGTAGGATATGCTTGGTAACTTCTTTACGGAGCATACAATTCAGGTGATTCCTAGACATGAAAATTTGGTAGCTGATTCTTTAGCTGTGGCCGCTGGAAAATTTGAAACACCTATTGCTGGGAAGAAGGAATACCAGGTGGAAATTGTGAATAGACCATCTATTCCTGACAACTCTAAATATTGGCAAGTGTTTTAAGACGATATGCAGATCCAAAGATTCCTAGAACTCTCAGAAGAATTTGTGAATACTCCTATTGACACTGAGAATGGCAATGACGAGAGCACTCAAGAGGATGAAGAGCTTGAAGAGAAAGAGAAGAGCACTGAAAAATTAAAAGGGACCTTAGGAGGTAAGGATATCATCCAATTGAAAAATAATTTCATACCAAGAGGATTAATCCCTTTAGAAAATATTTTTGATCAAAATGATGTGGCTAAAAATCCGAAAGTGAAGCTTGTTGATGATGCTATCGAAGATAAAAATATTGGTACTGGAGAGAATCCTAAGATTGTGAAATTGTCCAAGAAATTACCTGAGAAAGAAAAAGAAGAATATGTGAAATTAATGAAAAATTATACAGATGTTTTTGCTTGGAGTTATGAGGATCTCAAGGAGTATGATACTTCAATCATACAGCATACTATTCCTATAAAGGCCGGGGAGAGACCTTTTAAACAGAAGCTCAGAAGAATAAATCCTAAGCTGCTGCCCATCATTGAGAAAGAGATCAAAAAACTGTTTGACGCTAAAATCATTGTAACATTGAGGTTTTCAAGATGGGTTGTAAACTTAGTTCCTGTCAGAAAAAAGAATAGAGAGATAAGATTGTGCATAGATTTCTGTAATTTGAATAAAGTTTCCATGAAAGATAACTATCCTCTACCCAAGATGGATCAAATACTGCAGCAGGTGGTGGGAGCTGAAAGAATTTCGATGCTGGATGGTTGTTCCGGGTATAATCAAATCAAGGTGTTACCAGAAGATCAGGAGAAGACTGCTTTTACTACACCTTGGGGCACTTTTATGTATGCAAATATGCCTTTCGGTTTGATGAATGCAGGAGCCACTTTCCAGCGAGCTATGGACATTGCTTTTGCAGGAGAAATTGGAAATTTTGTAGTGATCTACATGGATGATATCACAGTCTACTCCAAGTCCAACAGGGAACATCTGCATCATCTGGAGAAAGTATTCATGAAATGCAGAAAGTTTGGTATATCGTTGAATCCAAAGAAGTCAAATTTTTCTCTAGAAGAAGGAAAGCTGCTGGGCCATATAATATCAAAAGATGGCATAAAGATTGATCTTGAGAGGGTAAGTGCAATTCTGAAGGTAGGAGAACCTAGAAGCAAAAAGGAAATACAGTCCTTCTTGGGGCAAGTGAATTTTCTAAGAAGGTTTGTACCCAGTTTTGCTGAGATCCTAATGAACATCACCAATATGTTGAAAAAAGGGCATGAAATAAAATGGAATACTGAAGCTAGACAGTCCTTTTTGGAAATCAAGAAGGCAATTTCAGAGGCTCCTGTTTTAGTAAGTCCAGATTTTACTAAAGATTTCTCAGTATTTTCATATGCTTCAGAATATACTATAGCAGCTGTTTTACTGTAGAAAAATAATGAGAATATGGAACAGCCCATAGCATTCTTTAGCAAGATGTTGAGGGATGGTGAATTGAAATATGACATTATGGAGAAACAAGCCTATGCTTTAATTAAAGCATTGAAGGATTTCAGAATATATATTTTACATTCACATATAATTTCCCATGTTCCATCTGTTGCAGTAAAAGGAATCCTGACTCAACCAGATCCAGAAGGCAGAAGAGCAAAATGGATTTCTACATTGTTGGAGTATGATATTGAGATAAAACCTACCAAATTGATTAAAGGGCAAGGATTAGCTAAAATGATGGCTAATTCCAATTGTGAAGCTTTGCAAATTAATTTCCTTTCTCATCAAGCTGATCAGTTGGATACGGAGATAGAAGTTATGGTTGATTTTGAGGCATCTCCATGGTATTCTGATATTGTATATGTCCTTCATAATTTGCAAGCACCAGAAGGATTAAGTAAATCAAGAGCGAGATCCGTAAAGCTAAAATCTGCTAAATTCTGTATCATAAATTGGTATCTTTATTGGAAAGACCCTGAAGGAGTGTCGCTAAATTGTCTTTTGGAAGATGAGGCTCAACAAATTACCAAAGAGTTTCATCAGGGAGACTGTGGCGGACATCATTCTTGGAAGGTGACTGTAAACAAAATCCTAAGAGCTGGTTATTATTGGCCTACATTATTTTCAGATGTGTACAAAGAAATCAGCAAATGTCATCAATGCCAAATTTTTGACGGTAAGAGAAAAGTATTGCCTCTCCCTTTGAACCCAATAACAATTGAAGCTCCTTTCCAGCAGTGGGGTTTGGATTTTATTGGTGAAATAAACCCCAACTCATCAGGTCAGCATAAATGGATTTTGACAGCCACAGATTATTTTACTAAATGGATAGAAGCAATTCCTACTAAGAGATCCACTGAAAATGTGATCATGGATTTTCTTGAAGAAAACATATTGGCTCTATTCGGGTTCCCAAAAATTGTAGTAACAAATAATGCGGCTACTTTCAAATCCAGGAAAATGATTAATTTTTGTCATAAGTATCACATAAGTCTCAACCATTCAACTGCCTATTATCCTCAAGGAAATGGGTTAGCTGAATCTTCAAATAAGAGTTTAGTAAGGATCATCAAGAAGCTGTTGGAGGATAATAAGAGGTCCTGGCACACCAAACTAAAATATGCTCTATGGGATGACAAGATTAGCACTAAAAGAGCAATCGGCATGTCTCCGTTCCAACTGGTATATGGGGCTGAAGTGGTTTTTCCAACATCATTAGGGGTACTGGTTATGAGATATTTCCAAGACCAGCAAGAAGAACCAAATCACATACAGCGCAGAATAAACCAGATTATTGAGCTGGAAGAATGAAGAAATAAGGCTTATGACAAAGTACAGTCACATCAGGAGAAAATGAAAAATACCTTTGACAGAAGAATCAAAGAAGAGCAGTTTCAAATTGATGACCTAGTTTTAAAGTGGGATGCTCCTAATGAAGACAAGCATGGAAAATTTGATCCTATGTGGGTAGGACCTTACGTTGTGGATGGATACAGAGGGAAAAATGTATTTCTGCTGGAATATACAAATGGGGTTCTTTTCGAAAGAAACCCCGTAAATGGACGATATTTGAAACACTACCTATCCTGAGGGAGAAGGTAAATTTTGTATCGTAGACTGTACATATTTATTTTTCTTTACAAGTTGATATGAATGGTAAGCCGAGTGTTTTTGAAGCTCGCAGTGAAATCCCTAAGATTCAGGAGGCATACCATTCCTTTTCTAAAAATACATAAAAATGATATATCTATGAAAAGCAAGAGATGAGTTTATACAAGTTATTATGCAAAATCAGAAGAAGGCACCTGGTCTACGAGTTCTTTGATACCTCACAGGGAGGATATCATCCCCAGATGGAGCCAGTTGTTAACACATATATTTAGCATAGAGATGAAAAACCTTTGATGAAAGAGAAATAATAAGTAGCTTTCCAAACTTTGGTTAAAAGATATAGTATAAGAGTATCATGGCGAGTGAAAATGATGAAGATCTAATGGTGCAGAGTGTAGAGTTGAAGATCAACGGTCTACAATATCCCCGCTCTCCAAAGGTGCAAGGAAGATAAATTATAACCGGGTGTTTAATAACATACACAGATCAACGACTGTTGATTTGGCTTGAAGAGATCCACGGCCTGTATTGGTTCCGCTTTACAGACATGCGCAATGGATAAAACAATGGAGCCTAACGGAATTTGACATTTTCCACCCAATTTGACGGCTGAAAGATCATGGTCGATTGCATCTATGGCTATGGAGGATTCCGGAGCATAAAGTTGCACAAGGGATAATTTCGGGAAGCCTAGCGGAATTAGATATGTGTCATCTAATCCGACGGTGGGTAAACACAGGTATATCACATCAATGGATGAGGATATTTCTGGAGCTCAGAATTGCATGGTAGATAAGACTCAAGCGCTTGGCGGAATCGGGTACATGTCTTTCAATATGACGGCGGGAAATAAGAGTCGGTTTCATTGATGGCTGGAGATGACTCCGGAATGGATACTTGCACGAAGGTTATGACCAGAGACCCCGAGCGGAATTTAATTATGTGGCGCTTAATCTGACGGTTAAAAATCAAAGGAGATGTAAATCAACGGTTACAAATGAGTCCGGAGTGTGGAAACGTAGGGCAGATAGAGGTAGAAGGTGGTCGTGGAATATAAACCGCTGTCCATGCGTCGAATTGTGATATACTCCGGAGGCTAGAGTGGTTTCGTGTAAACCGCCGAGGGAGCGCTCCGGAGTGGGGCCTTATAAAAGGAAGGTTGACTTGTCCAATGGGTATTATGTTGATTAGCTCCGGTGTTTGAAAAGGACATGCGGGTTCGTCAACCTACGACTATCATTTTCAAGCATACCACCACGTATAAAAGGTAAGGCCTAAGCTCTCGTAATCCATCCTTATGTTTGCTGTTTATCGACTGAATTATGGATAAAGATGAGGAATTTTATGCCATGAGTAAGAAGTCTGCACAGTCCAAAAACTTCTCTGGTTTCTGCTAGAGATGCTAAAAGAAATACATTCAAGTTAGCCATGGTAAATGACAAGAAAATGTCAGAAATGGATATCGGGTTGGATAAGATCAGTATACCAGATAAGATACAACTTCATAAACAAACCAGTGATATAATTTACTCAGACCTATTGCAGGCCATGATAAGAATAAACAAATTGCAAAGTCTGATAGATAAGTTAGAGATCCAGTTAAAACATGAAAGAGTCAAGAATAAGGAAAATGCTATCCAGATCAAAAAGCTTCAAACATATATTGTCAATTCAGATAACACCCAGGCAGTCAGGAGAACGCTAGAAGAGAAAGACAACGCTCTCCAAGTGTTGAGGAAAAAATTGAAAATCCCAGGTTCTGAACATGTTCAGTCCTCTGAGTTATTGGCTTTGCAGGAAGAAAAGGAGAATATCCATTAAGAGATGATGGAGTATAAAGGGAGAGCCGTTGAGTTACAGGAAGAAAAGGACAAATGGGAAGGCGAAAGAAATGAACTGTTATCTCAGATTTCCTTGATGAAAAAGGATCAAATTGATGAAAAGGAGATTATGGAGGAGCTAATGAGTCAGACTCCCACAGGTGAAGACTTGTCCATCGTGAATATAGAGAAGCCGTTGGGCAATTTTTCTGCAAATGATCTGCTGGTGCCTATGTCCCAAGATAGTCTCAAAGATGAAGAAATCAAAGAACTAAAGACAGAGAATGCAAAGATCAAGTCTGAACTGGCCAAAATGAATGAAAACAAAAACAAAATATTACAAGATAGAAACCAGTTGCAAAAAAAGTTCAATGAATTGAAGGAGAAAAGAATTGGTAAAGTTCCCCTGCAAGGAGCAAAACACATTATTTGGGACACATTATCTATTGAGATTACCAAATTCAGGTATTATCTGAATTTCATTGATGATCAGAATATTTTGATCAATTTGGCCCATCAAAGATTAAAGCTAGTGAATGAACACATGGGAAAAAGACCTCTCGCCACTACTCAAAATGCGTTGAACTTTTTAAACTCATTGACTTATCAAAAGTTACATGATTTAGGGATAAAAGACAGGATATCCATAGTGTTGTGGGCTAAGAAATTTATTCACAAGCATCATTTAATGAAGACGGTCCAGGATAGAACAGATGAAATGGTTACACAGGTCAATAACTTCAAGCAGGAGTTCAAGGATCTTTTTGAGGACGGCCTACCTTCTTTCTGGGATGAAGAAGGATGGATGTTCTCTCAAGAGCATTATCACAGCTTTCTAGTTCAGAATCACATGGACCACTCTAAATTCGATGATTTGGAAAAGAACCTAACAGAAAAAACTATTGTGGATAAGTTAACAGAGGATTTCGAAGTTCTACATAAGTTCGCAATTATCAGAAGCAGATTGCCCAAGATGTCCTATGAAGCATACATGGAGCTCGAAGTATCAATCTGAGAGATGATGGAGTGTGACACCCCAAATGCAGAACAGTGGAAAGCTGTGGAGAGATTCAGAAAAACCAAATACATCTTGCATGCATAGAGACAGGTGTTATATGACATGGAGCAGACTAGATGAAGACATGGAGCTGACTGGATGAAGACATTTTACCAAGTTGATTTTACTTTATGATCTGTTAGGATTGGAGTAGTAATTTATTCCTAGAAGTTAGGGATTTAGTTACAAAATTCTAAATTAAGCCGATCATTCAGTTGTAAATCTTCTTGGAAGATCTATTATTTTTTGTATATATTTGCATCTTTTTTATGAGATGGGGGTTGGAACCCATCGTATTGTGGAATAATTTTGGAGAACATATCTATTTTTGAATAACAAAGTGAATGCGTGAAGGTTTTCAGAGATTCCTGTATCATTGGTATTACAGTCTGTGTTTCTTTCTTTATGTGATTGTATTTTCCCAGTGTAACACTTCATTTCATTTTTTCTTCGTATCTGAAATACAACGTTGGGTGATTGGAATTCATATGTTTATTCTCTAGTCATCATTTCAGATATTTTATACATTTTCTGCTAAAGTTGACATAGAATTAATCTTTGATGCTCTATGTTAATGGACCGTTTCCTCATCTCTTCTGTTTCACCTGGATTAAATTGAACGACTGTGATGATGTGATTATATTGCCTTTGATAAAACTCGTGTATATGTCTTTGTGATATCTTTATATGTATGTGACTCCATACCCAATGGTTATGTGATTGTTTCAGCCATACATGAAAATATTTAAATGTTGTTTTATATTTGGTCCTGTTAAATTTTCATTGAGAGATCCCTCCCTGGAAAAAAATACCAGTTTCTTTCTAAAGTGGTTTTTGTTGTTACCTTGGATTTTACCTTTTTACAACCTGGGTACATTCCGAGTGCTAACAATTCCCATAAATTATTGCATCCCCTTTTTATTATGGGGAAAGGGGATTTGTTCAATAGCCTTAATTCTTTCTGGATCTACAGAGATTCCTTTCTTCGAAACTATGTGTCCCAGCAACTTTCCCTCCATGACAGCGAAAACACACTTCTTAGGATTGAGTGAGATGCCATATTTCCGACAGCGTTCGAACATTTTCCTTAAGTGAAACAGGTGCTCTTCTCTTTTCTTTGAGAATATTGTAATATCGTCAAGGTATACTACATCACTTCGGCCAATCAATCTGTGGAAAGCTATGTCCATAGCTCTTTGGAATGTTGCTCCAGCATTTATAAGCCCAAAGGGAATTCTTCTGTAGGCAAAGGTTCCCCATTTGGTCTTGAACGTGATCTTCAATCTGTCTTCTTTGGCTACTAATACTTGATTGTAGCCAGAGAAACCATCTAATAATGAAAACAGTTCAGAACCTGAAACCATTTGTAGCAGTTACTCCATGGGTGGAACAGGATAGTTATCCTTGTCTGATGTACGGTTTAGGTTCTTGAAATCCACTCAGAGTCTGATCTCTTCAGACTTTTTCCTTACTGGTACCATATTTTATACCCACTCAGAGTGTCTGACTTTAAAAATGATTCTAGCATCCAATAATTTCTTCACTTCACTCTGAATCAGCGGTTCCAATTTTGGATGCATTTTTCTTAACGGTTGCTGATAGGGCTTGACGCCTGTTTTAATGGGGATGACATGTTTGATGATGTTGGTGTCATATGTTTTCAAATCTTCATACATCCATGTGAAAACATCTTTATATTGTTTAAATAGACTGATGAATTTGTCTCTTTCTGCTGGTGAACAACACTTGCCGAGATTCACAAATTTGGGATTCGTCTCAGTCCCTAAATTTATCAGCTCGAACTGTAGAGATGAACTGTGGGTCTTCACGTTGGCTGGTCTTCTGAACTTTTCATTTAAATCGAACATTTTTTCTAACGTTCTGACACCTTTAGGAATGAAATTGTTATATTTCATCTCGGTCGGATGCTCTTCATCGTCTATGATCACTCCTTTAAACACCTCGTCATTTGTCAAACATTCTATGATTTGCTGATCATCGCCAAACACTCGCAAGTTGGTGATCATATCTAGTACTGAGGGCCTAAAAAGTAGTTCGACAGAACATCGATTATTAGTGGGTACGAGTCTAGCGACTGATGTGGCCAACAAATCAGCAGCTGCGTTTTTAATTCTTGGAATTGAAATAATGTTGAATGCATTAAAACATTTAAGCAAATCTCATACCTCATTATGGTAAGCCTTTAAGTGAGGAGAAACACAATGTATCCAATTCCGGATTTGTTTCACAATAATTTCAGAATCCCCAAAAACTTTTAGATTAGTTACCTTTAATTCAATTGCCTTCTTTAGTCCCTGCACCAATGCTTCGTACTCAGCTGTATTATTAGTACACTCAAACTCTAATCTACATGAAAGGAAATGTTTATTCTTCTGTGGGTCGATCAGGACATAGCCAGCCGTTGACCCTTCTAATGTCTTAGAGCCATCAAAAAACAAAATCCAAAAATCACTAACTACTGAAGGTGAATCTACTCCTACTGCTAAGCTTACTATATTACAGTCAATCTCATCAGCTTGTGAGAATCGAAGGAGATCAGGCTGGGTGTCAGATGTGTTGCTAGTTTCTTCCACTTGATAATTCCCTGGTTCCAACTCAATAAAATAGTTTCCCAATACAAAATCCACTGGTACATTATTCTCCTCCAGTTGAGTAACATTGTACTTCATGTGAGGTTCCCTTAAAACCTTAATCTGGTTCAGACTTCCTTTCTATGGAAACCACAGATGCAACCAATCTGAGGCGAAATATCCATTTAATTTGGCTGACCAATCTCTGCTCAGGACAAGACCATAAGCATCTGGTATGTCAGCCACCACGATGTTAATAACTTGGCATACTTTTTCATTAGATGCCAGATGGACTAGGACATATTCCATCTCACCAATTACCTTTACATCCATTCTGTCCAATTGAACCACCCTCCACGTGGATGGCTTGGGATGCCCATTGATCTTTTTACAAACTGATATGGGCATAACATTAACTGATGCCCCTGAGTCTACCAAGAAATTATGCACATTATGATTGAAAATTTCAAATGTGAGGAGGAAAGGTGGATGTTTGCTTTTAGAATTACCTCCCATGGTGGTTTCTCCATTTTCTTCTTCTTCTTGAGGTTGATTGTTAGCGGGCAGCTTCTCATCCAATGCTTCAAGTGCTTTCAACAATGTTTCTTTTTGCTGCGGCACTTTACACATTTCAAATAGAGGAACATTCGCTTTTACCTTCTTTAAATCCTCCACAATGTCATAATCCATCGGCTGCTCAATGGGATGGGGTTTATCAGCATTTTCGTCACTTGGCTTGGCTTGTGCGTCATTCTGCCTAGTATTTTGGCTAGTAATAGTGAACTCTGGAAATTTATCAGCCAAATATTTGTTTTGAAATTTCTTTTTAACATTTCTCTGTAGCCTCTTAATCTTTAGGAGTATAAGACTGTCTTCCTTAACCGTCCCTTGGCTATGTTGGTTTCCATAACGTCCTTGTACCCCTGAGTCTTTTCCTCTTCAGCATCAAATAACGAGACAGAATTCCATAAAGCCATGGTTTCCTATTCCCGTTCTTTAGTAGAAGTAGAAGTAGAACTCTCTTTTCTTTCTTCATCTCCCCCATCTGTTAATCTAGAATCCAGCAGCTGATTCATGACCAACGTCATCGAATTTATCCATTGAGGACAATTCCTTTTAGAGTGTGGCTGTTGGTGGAAAGTGCAAAAATTGTCCATGCCTACCTCTGTTAAATTCATAGATGCAGTATTGTGAGGAGGAGGTTGAGACTGATGGTTATCCTCTATTTTCTTATAATATGGTTTATAAAACTTTTGTGCTTCTTTCTCTTTCTCCATATCTATGATTTTTTTGGACATCTTTTGCATCATTTTGGCCATATTTTCCAAATCTGGCGACTTTTCTTCCTTAGGCTTAGCAAATGATAAAGCTTTTCCTCCCACACCTTTCTCTCCTGACTGTTCTAGATAGTCTTCAATACTCTCTCTTTCAGCTTCCACCACTTCTGCCTCTTCATATGTTTCCATCAAAGTAGGCTTGGCCCTACCTTTGGTGAACATGGCCAAATCAGGGCCTAAAGCTGAAGTATAATATTCAATCAGAACTTTGTCTGAAGGTCTATCCATTTATGAAAAATTCTTGAGATAGGCTGCAAACCTTTGTGTGAAACTGTGCACCTTTTCCTTTCTTTCTTTCTTCAAGGCACACAGCCCTTTCATGAGGGCTGCATGAGTCTTCTGAGTTGCATACTTACTTTTGAAAATCCTTTCGAAGGTATCCCAATCAGGGATAGAGTTAGCAGGAAATCCAAAGTACCATGACGCTGCAACTCCTTTAAGAGTATGCGGGAACAGTCTGCATACCACATATTCATATTCCCCGGCCCTTAATCCTTTAATTTCCAAGTAAAAAATTTGTAGATGATCATCTACTAGTATTTTCTCATTTGGGTCAAACTTGGGAAACATCTTGTCAAAGGCTTGAGGTAGGTCGTGTAATGGAGGTGTAAGATTTAACGGTGATCTAGCTCTCCATGCAGGTGGTGGATTAGGTGGGTTAGGTGGTGGATTAGGATTTACTCCTGCCATGAGTCTAGGTGGAGAGTGAGGAGGTGAACCAACTGGGGTATGAGCAGGATAACTATGAGGGGTTTCTAGGACTTCTTGACTCAGAGGTAGCACAGCTTCCTATAAGGCTGTTTCTACAAGTTCTTCCCAGTCTCCAACCAACACTGAGTCTTCTGCTACAGGACGATCTTTCCTTTTATACTCTCTTCTGGTCAATTCAGGGATGATTGGAAACCCTCCAATATTTTTTACATATGCCCTGGTGTGTATTCTTAGATCATTAACAATTTCGTTACCAACAGAATATAGATGTTCTCTTTCTTTCGAAATTGGATTATGAAACCCACTGCTTTCAGAACTATTACCGGTGGAATAATTTCTGGAAAACAGGTTTCCTTGGCCAGCCATACACTGGCGGTCGTCCTTCTAGCACCAAAAACTATTGAGGCCCCGAAATTCACAGGCAACAACAGTAAGGGATTCTCCCCAATCAACGTTCCCAAATAGCCCGTTGACTGTTTGGTATAGGGAATCCATCCGGTTTGCATTTCGGCTATCGTAGGTCAATGTAACAAAAAAAAAGGCTTTATCGGTTGCAGCCCGGTCCACCGTGTATTTGTATTTTTGACTTAATGTATGATATGCAAGTGCCTAATTAACCATGCAGGGTGATAAGATGCAAGGATTAGTCACAATGTGATGCGCAGGTTCTTACCTCTCATCTTAGACTCACTAGCATCTAAATCACATTCAACAAGAAAATAAACTAACTACCTAAACTATCCCTAGGGAGCAGCATTATCATTTATTGGTGAGTAATATATTTTGTGCATGCATAATGAAAAGTTATAGATAGCTGACACTTCTTTCAAGACACATGAACAATTTCAGATTTTTTGAACAACCAGTTATCCAATTGTTTTATGAACAACATTCATTACTCACAGTGGAAAACATCACAAAATATACTGAAAATAATTCAACAAGAACATAGGTTCAGGAAGTTAAACACTCTCACAGTTAACGAAACACAGCTGAAAATGAAATAGTTCCCCTTCAACATTGTTCATTAAATCACATTGATACATTCCACATTTTGCTTTCTCGAGCAGGAAAAAGTTGCAGTCTCTGATTGTAAAATGAAATAGTTCCTCTTACAAGCAAATGGTTTACAAATTCTTCAAAGGAAAAAGTCCCTTTTCTAAATTCTAACTTTCAAGTATTTAAAATACAACAACTGATCGTTTGGGCTTCCCCCAACGTATGACCTTCCGGTTCTTCCAACACTCCATATTCTTCTATGCTGTCTGTATACACTTAGGAATATTTTAGTAATGGACAGACAGTCAGGTTCGTGCCTTTATCATTATCAACTTTTCCTTCTGCTTCGATGGCCCTATTAGCGATCCGGTCGGTTTCTTTTCGATCCTTGCCAAACTACTCCTTTATGTCTTCGTGCATCAGTTCCTTACATCCGCCTACAATTAATCCAAGTGTATTACTCATTAGAACTACGTCATAAAATGAAACAGCAGATTATACAAACTGAAACGGCTATCCCACAAGAAATGGCCAGGTGCACCACCACGGAAGTCAGAAGGATACTGACGTCGGAAGCCAAAGGCTTTGCCTAGCCGTAACGGCGGAAACGAGAAGGGATAAATCTATGCACAACGTGGGCGGGAGAGGCTTTAATCGGCAGTCGGACGAATTTTCAATTCAGAAGCCAAATGACTTTGAGAGCCACAACGACGGAAAAGAGAAGGCTAGAGCCATGCGATGCACAATCGGAAGTCGGACAGATTTGCACTTCGGAAGACAAATGACTTCCCCAGCCACAACGGCATAAAAGAGAAGGCTAGAGCCATGCAATGCACAGTCGAAAGTTGGAAATATTTGGACTTCGGAAGCCAAATGACTTCCCTAGCCACAACGGCGGAAGAAAAACGGCTTCAGGTATGTAGCTAAATCAGGTCAACACGCATCGGCAGTCAGGAAGATTTGGACTTCGGGTGCTAAACTACTCTGGGTTCCGCAACGGCAGAAGCAAAAAGGCTCCAGCTTCCAACAAGAATGACTCTCGATCAATATAAAGATTCTAAGTGTTTAGACAGCTTTAAAAATCAATAACGGCCAGAAACTTACTATACCTCTGCAACGGCGACCCATAAGAGAACAATTTTCAATACTAAACTCAACTCTGTGACCCGCTGCAACATTCAAACACAAACAAATTCCAGGAACAGGATCCATATAAATCGTTAAAAATATCCAAACTTAAAACATGATCAACAATTAAGGATAAAACAACCTGAAGCAATATTCCATCATGAGGAGGGTCCCAAAATTTAAGAGATTTGGGGAGAACGGTTATAGCTGCAACACCCTGATCTAGTGATACTTTATCTTGATATGCTTCAAATTGTCATGGAACACCAAGTTCTCCGACAACTTCAGACAACTCTGGTTTTCGAATATATATAAGTAGCATCCAACTAAAGATCAAATAAATTAGACAATATATTTCTCAGCCACACTGCTTCGCAACTAGCTGAACAAGCTATGACACACTCTGCTTTAGCTGTACTCAGTGCCACATAGGACTGCTTCATGCTAAACCAAGAGATCACACCTGATCCCATACTAAAGCAACATCCTGAAGTGCTCTTCCTATCAATGGCACTGCCTTCCCAATCTGAATCAACATAACCCTCTAGGTTAATCTTCTGATTCACCTCGTACTTGACCCCATGATCAACTATACCCTTCAGGTACCTCAGAATATGCTTTGAAGAAATCAAGTGAACATGTCTCGGATCAATCAGGAACTGGATCAAGGTGTTCAAAGCAAAAGAAATATCTAGTCTCGTGTTCATCAGGTACATCAAGGACCCAATCATCTGACGATACATCGTAGCATCAACCGCTTCTGATGAAGCATCACTCAATAGCTTCATGTTTGATGCCATAGGTGTGGTTATGGCTATTACAGAGAGAAATTCCTATGGCTTGGGGTACCACAATAGAAAGCTTGACTCTAGAAATCAATGCTTTCCTATATGCAAGAGAAACCAAACATCTAACACTAAAGGATCTCGATTCATACCTTATTTCGGATGGTTGATGTAGATCGTCATTGAGCTTTCCAACTCCAGCTTGTATTGATAAATTTCTATCTCAACACTCAACAAACAAGATAATCATGCTATATATAATTGTGTTAGACCTACTCTAGCATATATAATCAATAACATATAAGCATTTAAAAGCATCCATGGATCAAATACTCATTTAAAGACACATTATTGGATAGGAAAATATATTTCTATTGATATAAAATAAAGATTACAATAGTGACAACCTCTATAGGCACGTCTGTGAAATGGAGAAACTGAGTCCCCCACTTGGGCCCCCACCACTTCAATCCTCCATCTATCGATAGCAAGCTCACAAGCAAAAGGAAAGCTTGGGAAGAACACAACGTGCTCCAAGGGACAAAGGGATGCAGACTCAAGTATAAGCTCTGGCAACAATGGACTATAGTTTTCTTACTCTTCAATTCCTCTCCTTTCAATGTATCCAAAGGGTTCCTTATATAGCTCTTCAATGGGGTAATGGAAGGTCGAATCTGAGCGATCTCGAGGCATATGGAAGGTCAAGAGACAAGTGACTCGGATCCACATCAAGAAAAAATCCAAAGTCATTTGGTCTTTTGCACACATCCTTATGTACGTGGTTTTAAGGGTCAAACCCATGTATATACGTGAGAAAGGGGTTAAAAGTCATGTATGGCAATTATTGCATGTTTTTAGGGATGATATTGGATACATCAAAGGTACAAAAATGGTCCATGGGGTCTAAGGAGTCTTCAGAGGGACAGGGAAGGCCATAAAAGTGTGATTCACCATGTGTGGTAAAATCATCTGTAACAATGGCCTTGCAATCCATCATCCCAAACCTCTTCAAGATATCTACTGTGTTGGTTTGGACTGGGTAGACCCGGGTTTACTTGTTATGTACCAACAACACCCCTAGCTCATTGGCCCTTTCAGTGACAGACCGCAGAGTAGCCTGAAGTCTCACTCGAAGTGATCTTGGATGGGTTGGCTGAAGACTCAAGTGTCTTCAACCGGGTTCTGTAGCATCCTAGGGTCTCGTGACTCTTCTTCACCAGCGGGATCTCTCTGCGGAAGAGATCTCTCCTTCTAGATAGCACTGGTAGGAAGCGAACTCTTATCGCATCACAACTTCTATGGCAATGTGCAACTTACTCTTCCGCTCAGCTCCTTCCCTATGATATCTCACACCGCAGCTCCCCAGACGATGCGATATCGCCTTTCTATTCTGTAATATGTCCTATAATGAGGCTCAATATGCGTATCAACTCTCAAGCTCCTGTGACCTCCTTCCTGGGTCTACTAACTCTGTTAACCTTCACAAGAGTGTTAAATCACTTCACTTAGACCTCTACAGTTTAACACACTAACATCAACTACACTGAACTCACGAAACTCATATACTGGAGTCACTTAACACTGTAACTGTCAAACTATTATAAACCAAGCACTGATAAACTCATATACAGGCTACTTGATACATTCAACTGGCGTTTAACCTTCTATGTGCTATAAACTGAAGCATAACATACATACGTCCATCGACTGATAAGCAACATTGAAGTAACAGATAACAGATAACACATAAGTAAAGCACAAACACATGAAATAGTCGCACAACACATGGATTTTACATGGTTCACCTCTAGGGGGGAAGCTACGTCCACGGGAACTGGTTTTTATATTATATCTTACGAAAGTAAACACAGTTCTGCTGCAACCTGATATGCAACCTTGACATCTTCTGGGAAACTCCGCGCACACAACCGGGAGCCCTTCTCTCTTAGATCTCTTCTCTTATAATATTGCCTTCTCTTACAATATACTCTTCCTCTCTCTCTCTCTCAATCCCTGTAGATTGTTCAATCCCTATGGATTGTTACATTCATACTCAAGGAGCCAACTACTGGTTACAGTAATATAACTAATAGGTTTAATACAGAACCAGAGCTCGAATCTTACAATACAACTGACTGTGAGCGACAGAACACGTAACTAGCTGATGGTTTATCTAATGTCTAGCTAGCTAAATGTCTGAACAGCTACCCCACTATATAACCTTTTACAATACAAAATACATCCTTATACAGGAGGCCCAAAGGTCTCTCCCTGTTACAACACTGTGGGCCTTTCCCAACAGTAACCCAAAAAACCCTAACTGTGAAAGTCGGCCTATCTGTACTTTGAGCTGCCACTTTCCATTACACCACAGCTTTCTGCAGTATTCCATGCTTCTCGGTGCTGATCATGGGTATGGCCGCTACTTCCTACTGTCCTTTGTCTTCAATACCTCGGGCCGTTGCTCCTTTTCTCTTTATGAGGGTAGCTTAGCCCTCCTATCTTTGCCGTTGCCTTAAGTGCAGTGGTTGAGCTCTCTCTTCTCGGCCGCTCAGGTACTGTCTTCTTTGACTTCCCTATCCTGATGTAGCAGCTTTTCCTATAGCTACAGGACCCTTCTCCAACAGTCCCCTAACACTTACTTATGGCTTGTCCCTGAGCCACTAATAGCTGGCTTCTCCTGCTATAGCTTCTCCTTGGCTTCATGCGAAGTCCTTGCGAATCTCTCTCGAAGTCCTGCGACTTCGTTGTTCATAGCTTCAACACACTCTTGTGCCATTTCAAGCATAGCTTGGCTAATGCTGGAGTCTTCTGTACACTTAGTTCGTAGGTATCTCTTACCTTTCCTTCCCTTATTGTCATGCTCTCGCTCTCGTCGCTTGCAAGACCTGCCATCCATTTTTTTCTACCATAAGGATTCAAATCCCTGGTATCACGAGAACTCCTCTCTATCTAGGTTAGAACTCGCATCACAAAGAAAATATAAATCTGTATCTTCTAGCCTTCTTAAACATTTCACTCGTTCTGGATCCTTTCATATGAAAACTATACAAACCATGAATTCCATTCCGAGAACAAGCCTTTGTCTGCATTCTGAAGTTCTGCTTGTTGGTTTGTTTTCCCCTTTCACTTTTCTTCTCAGCAAATCGCTCCAGGTTTTCATGCTACCTATGATCTTCATATTTTTGTTTCTTTTCCTCTGCAATCTCTTGTTCTTCTCTTAGGTGATGAGATAGGCCAGCTTCCTTCTCCCATTGCCTTCTTTTTCTCATTTTTATTTTCTTCCTGGCTGTGTTAAGACAATGCCCAGTGCGATGCCAGATGCATCCACATGGACATGAAATGGCTTGTTCCAATATGGGAATACTAATATGGGTGATGTAACCATATTCTCTTTAAGTGTGTCTAAACTTTGCTGGCATTCCACATTCCATAGGAATTTCATGTCTTTCTTTAACAACTTTTCCATAGGTGCTGTGATCTTTGCATAACCTTTGATGAATTTTCTATAGTACCCGGTATGACCAAGCACTATTCTCAATTGCTTGACTGAGTTGGGTGCTGGGAGATGTACAGTGATGGCAATCTTTGTAGGATCTACCATCAATCCTTGTCTGTAAACAATATGACCCAACAAAATACCAAATGGTGCACATAATATACATTTCTTCAAGTTAAGATAAATCTGATATTGCCTACATTTCTCTAACATGAACCTTAAATCTCCTATATGATTGTCGATTAATCCAAATATAGTCCAATCATCAAAATAGACTTCTAAGAATTTATGGATGTATTCCTTGAATACAACAACTACTACTCTAGAAAAGATAGCTGGTGCATTTTTAAGACCAAAGGGCATTACCGTATACTGGAATGAGCCCCATTCTGTCGCAAAGGTGGTCTTATGTCGATCCTCTGGATGGATTCTGATCTGGTGATAGCCTGAAAATCCATCAGTGAAGGAGTAGACCTCCTGTCCTCCCACATTGTCTAAAACTTCATCAGTAAAGGGTGTCGGAAATGGGTCATGAAGTGATGCATCATTGATTTTGTGCAAATCGACACAAATCCTGATGTCTCCTTTAGTTTTCTTTTCCTGCACAACCATAGGACTAACCCATTCGCTTTCTTCTAATGGCTCAATGATTCCTGCTGCTAGCATCTTATTGATCTCATCCTTAACTTTTTCTTTATAGCGGTGATTCAATCTGTATGGACGCTGCTTAACTGGCCTAGCATCCTCTTTCAATAGTATGCGCATGACTCCCAAATCTCCTACTATTCCCTTCATATCTATGAACTTAGTGGGAAATAGGTCCTGATAGTCATGTAAGAGATTTGCGATGTGTCCTACTATTTCATCATCCCGATAGTCTCCAATAGAGGCAAAATTTGGTTCTATTTCTGTGCCAATATTGATCTTTTTAATCTTGATAGGGTCTGTGATAGATGGAATCTTGAGTTTTGGTCCATCAACATCGCGAGTCCCTTCTGACTCTGGAATGTTGATACTGTGAGGATTTTCATCCTCATCGCCTGACTCTGCTGCGAAGTTGTAGCAATCTAGTGCATCTTCTAGATGGATGGCCCAATCAGACTGAACAGACACTGATTGGGTACATTCATCAAATATCTTGTTTTTTATAACACCTAGGGCCTGATCAATGCTTTGGATACTCTGATTCAAAAGTGAAAGTGAGTAGAAAGATGTCTATCATAAGTGGCCATGTGATAGTTCCTCTACACAACTCTGTCTCAGTGTACCAGTTCCTTGGCACTATGTCTAAAGTGTGAATGAATAGGTGAACCCATTCATCCTTTGGAATTTCCGACCAACTCTGTTCACAAATATGAATATGTGACCCGGGGTCACTTTCTCCTGTATATTTATACTATAAGGGCCCCTTGTCATTAGAGAACCTGATCGCCATTAGTCTCTTAAAATCATCCCATGATGTGATACGTTCTTTATGTGCATGCCACCATCTTACAGGTGTGGCTTTTACTGCAAGGTCAATAGTTTTCATCCTCTTCTCCTGAGGAATTTCCTACTCAAACTGCTGTTAAAAGTCATTGACATCCACTAAGCCATGAAATGACAGAATATCAATAATCTTTGCACCAATCCATCGTAGTGACTTAGTCATAAACGCACATCTATGAGCTGAGACTTTGTAAAGTCCGTTCTTCCAATTCTCTAGACCAACATCTGAGTCTGATGCGCATGAGCTCTCACATTTCCAACTAATGTTCCCTTCTATGGTCGGATTGATGTAATCACTCTGATTAACTGTCATCTGATAAAGGCTCTCCATATTACGCGCCTCCTCCTCTGCTCGAATAGGTTCAATATAGTGAGGACCCTGAAAAGGATCCAATGGTGCGATGACCCGGATCTGTGTATCCTCGAAGGTCATTTGTCGTTTCTTTAAGTCGATAATAGCCATGTTATCAATTTCCCAATAAATACCTAGTAGAGGTGGATATGGTCTACTGTCGCCAATGATTTCTATAACTTCAAAGTCAGCAAAGCTACGAAATCCGTCAATATCAACCAGCACCTGTGGTAATTGACCTAGTGGTGATACCCTCTGCTGATTGGCTAAGCACGGATGGATAGGCGATCTGGCTAACTTAGGGCTACCCATCTGTTCCCATGTCTACTTAGTCAGAACATTTACCTCTAATCCTAAATCTAGGATTACCTCGTCCATTTCAAATTCTCCAACTTGTGCTGTGAGTCTCATCTCTCTTCCTGTTCTTGTATGTCCCATAATATTATGAACAACACACTGCGCACTGCTCATGGAAGAAGATGGCTGACACTGATCTATGATGCGCTGAAGCTCTCCGATAGCTTTCTCATTTCTAACTAGTTTCAAGCAACTCCGCAAGAAGGATTGTACACTTCTTGTCGACTCATCATCTTCGCACCTTCCCAATGTGGTAGCCTATGATATCTGCACAGGACTAACACCACAAGGTTCTTGCTGCGGTATGCCCCTGCATGTTAGTACCTGCGATCCTGATGGTGTAGGGTCAGCAAAGAAAGTTTGATATTTTTGAAACATTTCTTTGTTCTTTTACAGGTCGAGTGGTGTTTATTTATTAGTGGCTTTGCGCACCCACTCTAGACCTGTGTTCTTTGTGTCATCCTGTGATGTTCTACTAGTAGAAGCACCGCTACGAGTCACAATATTGACTCTTGGTTCTGGCTCTTTCTGCTCAGCAGCAATAAGCTGGATGTTCTTGTGTACTGCTGGCTTAGGGTCCCTAATCTTGGCTATCAAGATAGGACATTCTTCTATAATATGCTCATAGGACTTGCAATACTTACTTGTCGTACTAGGGTTCTGACAATCCCTAGCGTAATGTCCTATAGCTCCACAGTTGTAACAAGTAATAGGTCCATGGCCACGGCTAAAGCCTCCTCCACGGCCTTGTCCTCTGAATCCTCCATCTCGACCAACATGAGCCTGTTCATGCTGTGGTCCTACTGCTGGACCTGGTGTTTCTGACTGGACTCTATATACATCATGCTTTCTTTCTATCATAAGATCATAAGCTCGATAATTATGTTCATCATGACCTACTGACTTACAGAAGTTACAATATAAGTTCTTAGGGGTTTGTACATACTTCTGAAGTAAAGGGCATTCCTATGGTCTATGCCCTCTTGTTCTGTAGAGTTCACACCACGGCCCTTGAGTCTGTAATAAGGGGTTAGGAGCCCCACTTGCTAAATATTCAATAAATACTGGATAGTTATCTTTAGTATGGCCCTGTCCTTTACACTTTATACACCATAGTTCTTGTCCAATCTATTTTCCTTTCTTAATCTCATGCATCTGTAACGTGAGATTGGCTAACTGGTTCTGTAAGCTTGTCATTCATGTATTGGTCTTAGCTAGAGGTGAAGCCTCTAGTTTCATTTCCATCTCCAACGCTTCATCCTGCGTACAGAGTCTCTGTTGCATGAGGGGAAGTTTGATATGCAGGAGCAGTGCTGTGATGAACCATTCCTTATGCTGCTCTAACGCAAAATCAAAGCTAACCTGGTCTATAAGAGCTTTGAATTTCTGATCAAAGTCCCATACGAACTCTGTAGGTAACTGTTTAATGTCTTTAAGCTCTATGATACACTGTGACTCAGACTTAGGTTTCTTCAATTCTTTAATCATTGCGGTTTTGACCTGTGCAAGCGTTCTGGCTGGCGATGTTGTATACTTCATATACCATGTTAAAGCTCTATCTCTAAGTGTAGTGACCAACTGGACAAGTTTAATATTATCATCTTGGATCCCTTTAATGGTCCATATGGCTTCACATAGGAGCCAATGTTGTTCTGGGTGTTCTACCCCTATACCCTTGAAGGTAGGTAACTTCATGTCATCCCCCATTCTGTTTCTACGTGGTGGATGTTGATTTGCTGTATTACTACCACTCAGCGGTGTAGGTGTAGGTGATGTAGCGGTAGTATGTACTGTATGTGAACTACTAGATGTAGTTCCTACGGGATTATTCTGAGTCCTGGTCGTTTTCTTTGGGGTATAAGGGTGGTAAGGGATACCCCCTACTGGTCTCTCTATATTACTATGACTCTACTCTCTTGTACTGTCTAAACTGTTTTCAAAGAGATAAAATCTGAAATCTACTTTATATTTATTACCACTACATGTACATCCAATTTCATCAAAATCACTCTCAAACTCTTGTGACATTACACTGACTTAACTTATTCATCTAAGAATAGATCCATTAATCCTTTTTCATGTAATAACATCTTAATGGACAATTTTAAAGAGCTTAGGTACTTACCACGATAGCCTTTGAAGAAGTACCTCTCTGCTTCGCTGAAACTCTTTCTTTGATCAACTGCAAACTCTATAACGAAGGCTTCCAGCAAACTCGCAAGCCAAAAGTCAACTTCCCGTGAAATGGGATTGTTTATGCTCTTCACGGTCTGAATCAGCTCCGGTGTCCAAACAATGTTCCTTTTCTTCTTTAATATGTTCTTATTAGTCAACTTTGATAACCAGTCGTACAACTCATTTGCATAGGTCGCAAAAAATATCTCATGCAGGTCTGTGAAGATATGTTTTTATAACGAGTCCTCTGTACTCAGTCTAGGACTCTTGTTTTCTGTCACAGCGAATTCTTTTTCCTTAGACCCAACCCACTGGTTAAGTTCTTCTTTAGTAGGATGCCAACAGAACATTGGATTTGCAATGTGTTCAAAGCCAGCAACAAAACCATTTGTTGGTTTGGACTGGGCAGACCCGAGTTTACTTGTTATGTACCAACAACACCCCTAGCTCACTGGCCCTTTCAATGACAGATCACAAAGTGGCCTGAAGTCTCACCCGAAGTGATCTTGGATGGGTCGGCTAAAGACTCAGGTGTCTTCAACCAGGTTCTGTAGCATCCTAGGGTCTCGCGACTCTTCTTTGCTAGCGGGATCTCTCTGTGGAAGCGATCTCTCCTTCTAGCTGGCGATGGTAGGAAGCGGACTCTTATCGCATTGCAGCTTCTATGGTGATGCACAACTTACTCTTTCGACCAGCTCCTTCCCTTCGATATCTCACACCACAGCTCTCGAGACGATGCGATATCGCCTTTCTATTCTGTAATATGTCCTATAATGAGGCTCAATATGCGTATCAACTCTCAAGGTCCTACGACCTCCTTCCTGGGTCTACTAACTTTGTTAACCTTCACAAGAGTGTTAAACCACTTCACTTAGACCTCTACAGTTTAACATGCTAACATCAACTACACTGAACTCATGGAACTCATATACTGGAGTCACTTAACACTGTAACTGTCAAACTATTATGAACCAAGCACTGATAAACTCATATACAGGCTACTTGATACATTCAACTGGCGTTTAACCTTCTAGGTGCTATAAACTGAAGCATAACATACATACATCCATCGACTGATAAGCAACATTCATGTAATAGATAACATATAATAGATAACACATAAGTAAAGCAAAAACACATGAAATAGTCACACAACACATGGATTTTACATGGTTCACCTCCAGGGGGGAAGCTACATTCACAAGAACTGGTTTTTATATTATATCTTGAGAGAGTAAACATAGTTCCCCTGCAACCTGATATGCACCCTTGAGATCTTCTAGGAAACTCTGCGCACACAGCCAGGAGCCCTTCTCTCTTAGATCTCTTCTCTTATAATATTTCCTTCTCTTACAATATACTCTTCCTCTCTCTCTCTCTCTCAATCCCTGTAGATTTTTCAATCCATGCGGATTGTTACATTCATAATCAAGGAGCTAGCTACTGGTTACAGTAAGATAACTAATAGGTTTAATACAGAACCAGAGCTCGACTCTTACAATACAACTGACTATGAGAGACAGAACACTTGACTAGGTTATGGTTTATCTAATGTCTAGCTAGCTAAATGTCTAAACAACTACCCCATTGCCTAACCTTTTACAATACAAAATAAATCCTTATATAGGCGTCTCAAAGGTCTCGCCCTGTTACAACACTGTGGGCCTTTCCCAACAGTAACCCAAAAAACCCTCACTATGAAATTCGACCTATCTATACTTTGAGCTGCCGCTTTTCATCACACCACAGCTTTTTGCAGTCTTCCATGCTTCCCGGCACTGATCGTGGGTATGGGCACTGCTTTCTGCTATCCTTTGTCTTCAATAGCTCGGCCCATTACTCCTTTTCTCTTTATGAGGGTAGCTAAGCCCTCCTGTCTTCACCGCTGCCTTAAGTGAAGTGGTTGAGCTCTCTCTTCTCGGCCGCTCAGGTACTGTCTTCTTTCACTTCCTTGTCCCGATGTAGCAGC
Organism: Pseudotsuga menziesii; assembly: GCA_001517045.1. Lineage (NCBI taxonomy): Eukaryota > Viridiplantae > Streptophyta > Pinopsida > Pinales > Pinaceae > Pseudotsuga > Pseudotsuga menziesii. Next base: position 187,212 of record LPNX010095074.1, read on the forward strand.
TTTTCCTGTAGCTGCGGGACCCTGCTCCAACATACTGCATACTTCTCTTGTCTGAGGAAGATTCCATCTGCATTTTGCCACACCTCCATGCCTAGAAAATAGTGCATCATACCCAAGTATTTCATTTCAAACTCGACAACAAGCCTCCTCTTTGTATCAGCAATCAACCAATCCATACCATGTCCTGGGTGCCTATTTCAAACCGTACAGGGCTTTCTTCAATCTACACACATGAGACTCCTTGTCATGTGTCTCAAAATCGAGTGGCTGCTCCACATACACTTCCTCTTCTACTACACCATTAAAGAAAGTAGTCTTGACATCCATATGGTGTATCTTCCATTTCATCACTGCAGCTAGAGCAAGACTAATATGATGGAAGTGTATCTGGTTATAGGTGCAAAATTTTCTTCATAGTCTATTCCTTCTTTTTGGGAGAAGCCATGAGCCACGAATCTTGCTTTATATTTCTCTATGTTGCCATTGCAGCATTCTTGATCTTGTAGATCCATTTGGAAGTTGCAATAGACTTCCATTTTGGTCTTGGGACAACATCCTAAACATCATTCTTCATGATTGATTGATACTCTTCGATCATAGCATCCTTCCATTCTTTTCTTTCTGGTGCTTCTTCATAGTTGGAAGGTTCTTTATCAATAATGTCACATAGCAGGGCTACATAACTGGAGCAGGACCTAGTTCTCTTTCTTCTGAAGCTCCATATCTTTCTGCACCTTGGATAATTTCACATACCCAAGCAGGTTTCATCTTGTGAGGACTCTTCTCTTGAGGTGGATCCACAGGTTCTTGAGGTTCTTCTAATTCTTGATCCTCTTCTTGAATTTCTTTGTTCATGGTTGTACCATGAATTCTGGGTGCTTCTATTTCTTCAGGTTCTTCAGTCGATCTCTTCCTGGATTTGATGTAGGTTGAATCTTCATCAAATGTTACATCTCTGCTGATGTCAATCTTCTTGAATCCTGGAAGTATATTCTGTAACCCTTCGAGCTTTCAGAATATCCCACAAATATACCCTTCTTTCCTGAAGGATCTAACATCACCCTCTTTTCTTTCGGAATGTGTATGTATATAGGATAGCCAAATATTCTGAGATGGATGACTTCTGGTTTCTTTCCAGAGAAGACTTCTTCAGGTGTCCTGTTCTCAATTACTCTGTGTGGAGTACAGTTCTATACATATACCGCTGTTCTGGAAGCTTTTTCCCATAGATGCATGGGAAGATCTTGATCATGAAGCATGGCCCTTGCTGCTTCCATGATCGTTCTATTCTTTCTTTCTAAAATCCCATTCTGTTGTGGATTATATGGAGTGGATAACTCCATCTTAATCCCTGAGTCTTTGCATAGCTCTTTGAATTCTCCACCATTATCTGATCGTCAGGTCTTGATCTTATTTTCTGTGTGGTTCTCGATCAAGGCTTTGAATTCCTTGAACTTACTGAATACTTCATCTTTTTTCTTCATAAATTATATCCATGTATTCCTAGAAAAATAATCAATAAAAGAAACATATTATACATATCCACTTAATGAACTGGATGACCGTTGGACCGCATACATCAGAGTGGATGATTTCCAAGATTCCTTTTTCCTTGTTCTCGCTACTTGGAAATGTCTTCTTTGTGTTCTTCCCTTTCACACATCCTTTGCATACACCTTCATGGTTTTTCTGCATTTCTGGGAGACCTTCAACAACTTTGCTTGCAAGTGGTGGTGCTCTGTAATGCACATGTGCAATAATTCTATGCCAAAGCTCATTTGGTTCTACCGAGTCATGAACCAAAGCTTGTTCTTGTTGGTTGTTCAATTTGTATAGTCCTCCTTCTTGTTCCCCAATCACTACTACATCATCAATAGAATTTCCCTTTGGCCACATGAGAACTTGGCGATATATAAATCCAACCCACATTCCTTTTGCATCCAATGCAAATATGGAGAGGAGGTTCTTCTTTAGTCTAGGTACAAAAAATACATCTTTCATCTTAATAGACTTTCCAGAGTCTAGATTATATGAGGATTCACCACTACCTTTTATTGGATACTGGTAGTCATCTCCAAGTTTCACCTTGTGAGGTGATTCATGTTCAGATAGTTTCACAAATGATTCCTTTAATCCTGTCATATGTTTCGAAGCACCACTGTCTATAAGCCAATCATTGATACCATGTGTGATAGTTCCCATGAGAGCAGAAATCAGAACATATTCTTCATCACTTGAAGAGTCATCACTGTCTTTCCTGACTCTCTTTGTGGAAGGTTCATCATCCTCTATGGCATGAGCATGATGTCTTCTCTTGTTTCCCTTGTTCTTGTGAGAGCTAATTTTGTTTCTAGAACAATCTCTTGCAATGTGTCCTCTTTCATCACATGTATAGAAAATGTACTTAGACATATCTCTAGGCTTTCTAAAGTTACTCTTCTGGTGAGAGTGCTTACCTCTGTGGTGGCTAGTTCTAGTTTTCTTGGATTGTCCTGTGAGAGCTTGATCTTTAATTCCCATATTTTCTTCTCGAGCTACTATCCGAGCTTCTTCTTGAGAGCATTCTTCCCATAGTCTGTTGAACTTGACTAGCTTCTTTCTGGCATAGATTCCTTGAATGAAAAAGTCCCATGTCCTAGGGAGACCATTCAAGGTGGTCATTACAATATTCATATTCTTCACTTCTTCATCCACAGCTTCAAGTTTTTCTTTTATCTGGGAGACTCTTGTGAAGGATGACTATATGGTCTCTGCATTCTTGATATTCACATTCTTCAATTGGTTCCTCAAGGTCATCTTCCGGTTTATGTTCTTTCCTTCAAACATTTTGGTCAGGGCATCAAACATAGCTTTAGGTGTCTTTAGGGAGGATACATGTGGTATGAGATGATCCTTTATTGAATCATCAATAATCCTTTTAGCCATGACCAATTTATTCTTTTGTAAGGCCTTAGCCTCATCTCCCTCTGGAACTGGAACCTCCTCATTGATGTAGGAGTCCAACTCATTTTCTTCCATGACCAGGGAGATCCTATACTTCCAGGATCAAAAGTTATAAACTCCCTCAATATTTTCATCAAGCTTGGTATGATGAGACATCTCAATTGAGAAACTCAAATGGAAATACAAAATATTTAGATCTTACCAGGTTAAGATGTCAGATCTGGATCTGGAGCTGAATTTCTGCAGTGCTGGTTCAGGAGCAGATTAGGGTTTGAATTTCTCAAATTTCTATCCAACCAAAAGATTTTATCTTGATCTCTAAACTTCTATTTTGAGGAGGACATCAATCCAAGCTTGGGATCACTCAAAAATTCCATTTCTGTGGAAAGCCCTAATTTCCGATAGTAGTGTTGGGTCAAAAACTGAAAATGCTTAGAATCAGATTCTGCTTCGATGGAAAGATGCGCCCTGGAGAGGAGAGTCATCCCAACATTCTTTTCCTGAAAATATGTGGAGAGAGATCCAAAAATTAGGAATCCCTAGTTTTTGCAGCTGCATAGTGTCTTCTTCTCGGGTTAGCTCTGATACCATGTTATAATTTTATCATTTAAGCTAGCATTTACTTAGGATCTTATCTGAGAGAATAACAATCACAACAATCAAACACATACGACAATGAACAAAAATATTTTTGTCGAGGAAACCATAAAGGATAAAACCCCACAAGTTACTTAGAGATAGAATCAGCACCAAAAGCAAAGCCCCAAAAACAGTAAGATGATCTCTCGACAGTAGTAGTCTCTCTCTCTCTTGTCCCAAAAACTTCTTCTCTCTCAATTATGCGCTACAATTGAGTGTGAGTGGGTGTGTGATAAATAGAGAGGCTCACTCTCTATTTATACTAATTCTTGACTTGACAATAACTCACTAGGGCCGACTTCTCTAGGAGAGTTTAATAACCCTATGGCCCCACAACTGCGGGGACTTTAACCCTTGAATAGTAGGAGGGTTACCCATAATGACTTGACATGACACAATTACATTACATATACTTATCGGAATAAACATCAGGGTACAATACATGAAATATACAAGTTAATACATTCTGAAGTTACAAATACATTAACAAAAAGGTGTCGACAACATCAAATTGCCTTAAATTCAAAGAAGTGCATCTTCTACGCACCATTTGGGATGCTGTTGGGTCATATCATTTGTAATCAGGGGATTTTGGTTGATCCAATGAATATTGTGCTCATTCTTAGCCTACCGCCACCTACAAATATGAATATGCTTTGCGCGACACTGGGACATACTGGGTACTATTGCAAGTTCATCTGCAATTATGCTACAATTGCTACTCCCATGGAGAAACTATTAAAGAAGGATGCCACATTTGTATGGAGCCACGAGTGTCAAAAAAAATTCGACACATTGAAAGCCAAGATGGCTTCAACACCCATACTTGTGTTCCCCGATTGGAAGAAGGAGTTCCATGTCCATGTCGATGCCTCATCCGTTGCGATGGGAGTGGTAGTCATGCAACTAGGAGAAGGAGATTTGGATCACCCAATTGCCTTCACTAGAAGGAAGTTATCCTTTTCTAAGAAGAATTATATGACCACAGAAAGAGAGGGGTTGGTGATGGTATATGCGATGCATAAGTTCAGGAATTATCTCTTGGGTAGTCACTTAAAAATGTTCACTGACCATTCGACTTTGAAATATTTGGTTAATAAGCTTGTGTTGGGGGGAAAGATATGTCATTGACTACTTCTCTTTCAAGAGTTTGATTTCAAAATAATCATGAAGCAAGGATGCATCACTGTTGGTCCTGATCATCTGTCCTGCATTGAAACAGGTGAAGAGCCCACCAATATTGACGATGGATTGCCGAATGCATAGCTGTTTCGAGTTGATATCGCAGATGACCATTATGCACCGATCATTCAACTCTCAGCAACCGGAGTTGTGCCAGAGAAAATGTGAACCCATGAGGAGACACAGTTGGTCATGAATGCTTCATATTTCCAATTGATAGTTGGGTCCTTATACAAACTTGGACCAAATGAGATCCTGCGACGATGTGTTCTACCTCATGAAAAAGGGAAAATTATGGCAGAAGCACATGTAGGAGTTGCAGGTGGAGATTATGGAGGATAGGATACCATGCATAAGGTACTGCATGCTGGGATATGGTGGCATACTTTGCATAATGATGATATAGACTATGCACGAAGCTGCAATGTCTGTGAACCCGTCGGGAAACCATCGTGGTGAGATGAGATGCCGCTTGTACCACAGGTAAATTTGCAACCTTTTGACAAAAAGGCGGTGGAATTTGTGGGTCCAATCAACCTACCAGGAAAGAGAACTAGTGCACGATACATCATCATAGCAACTGACTACCTGACAAGGTGGGCAGAGGATGCACCAGTTGTGGATTGCACCGCTGTGACAGCAACAAAGTTCATATTTCAAAAAAATTGTGACACAGTTTGGCTGCCCTAGGATATTGATGAGCAACTAGGGAAGTCACTTTATCAATCATACAGTAAAACCACTAACTGAGGAATTGCAGGTGAAACATAATAAAAGTACCCCATATCATCCACAGGAAAATGGAACCATAGAATCCTTCAAGAAAATCTTGGAAACCGCACTAACAAAGGTATGTAATGCTAATTGTGATGACTGGGATTTAAAGATTCCTTCAGTTATGTGAACATATTGCACCACTTATAAGAGGATGATGGGGCAGATGCCATTCAAATTGGTATATGGGCAAGAGGAATTCATTCCTATAGAGTTCATTGTTCCTAGTTTTCACATTACAGAAGAAATTGGCATGACCGATGAAGCAGCACTTGAGGAGCATGCAACACATCTTGTCCAACTAGAAGAGGACTGATTCATCGCAGGATTCTAGTAGGGTGTTGAGAAATATCTATAGAAGGTGTGGAATGATCGCCACATAAAAAAAGAAACAATTTTCACAAGGATATTTGGTTCTTTTATATGACAACAAGTTCACGAAGCATCTAGGTAAGTTACAGATGCAATAGTTGTGACAGTATCTCGTTCATTCCATTACTTCTAGGGGAGCAGTTCAATTGTAGCAGTTAGATGGAGTGGTGTTACCAAAGCTTGTGAATGGTAGTCGCTTGAAGCCCTATAGGATAGGGATGGAGGTCTACACTACTTGACGCACTACGCAATAAGAAAAAAAATATAGGATAGATAGAGAACCGAAGGGTGTGCTAGGAGGAAGTGGCTACGCAAGTGTAGGAGTTAGTAGCACAGATAGATAGAGAGACCGCGATAGCCAAAGGGATGTGAGTGAGTAAAATAAAAAATAAATGTTGACAGTTAAGAGAAGTTAGCCAATGAAAATTGTTGAAGCGACGCACATTTATGGCTGATTCGACCATTAGCATGACAGGATCACCACCGGATTCAGGCGTTAATGTAGGATTTGGTCACGATCGCTATGATGGATCTAGATTCGTCAGTCACTATAAGAAGGTGTGGGATGTAAGATGAAGGCCTCATTGTTTTTAGTTGATTTGAGTGAAGTGCAGACCTGAGTGAGTTAGAAGAATTATGAGAAGAAACTAGTGGTGTGAGATTGGGGTGTGTTCGATCGCTTAGTAAGGTTTGTTGGTGTGGCATGCTGAGAAACCCTGACACTATGGAGATTTAAAGTGAGTAGGAGTCACCCGTACATCTCACTACTATAGTGGAAGAAATCATGAGTATGCTGGTCATATCATATTCCATCCCCCGAGGCAAGCGAAAGGATCAAAATACAGGATCAACGCCGACGCAAAAGAGGAAGATGTTTACTTCCATTAGGGAGTAAGGGGAGGGAACTATGCAAATAGGGCCATCTATTTTGGGAGTTGTGGTGTCTGCATCACCTAGGGGTGTGTCCATCAATGATATCCCCGGATATGTCTCTCCCACACGACCTAATGCAAAGCCCCAACGGCTAACCAAAAATCAGTAGTATCAGTTGAAAACAACGTCGTTGCTAGAAGGGATGATGTGCACTATGGACATTATTCCAGCCTTGGTTAAGATGAATTACAAGGACCATGACTTTTTGTTGTTGAAGGATTTAGTGGATGAGCCCTACGTGTCCTTGCCTTCGGTTCTAGGCGCACCCATCGAGTGTATTCTGCACCCATGGGCACAAGGATTGAATAAATATGGGTTGTTGGGGCTTATCAACATGATCCACTTTGGACAGTTGAATGAAGTGGATGAATGCGTCAAACAACTATTGGTGCGTTTGCATGGTGGGACATTGTGGCTCGATAGCCCAATCATGGTTACGGTGGACATGATTTTAGAGATCATGGGGCTACCAAAGGGTGGGAAAGACCCCCCCAATATATCAGAGGAAGAGACAATGACAAGAAGATTTCCCAACAGCTAAAGGAGAGTTATAGATTGCAGTAGGATGGCCACATATACTACATCGACAACATCAATGAGCAGGCGGTGCATATTGGCGTATGTATCTTAGCTAGTAAAATCATCTGGAAGAATTTCCCAGTCCAATGCAATTCAGGGGTGATTTATTGTGCACAGTAGTGTGCTGAGGAAGTCCAAATGAATTGGTCCCTCTTCTTGTTGAATTAATTCATGGAGGATGCAGTTGCAGCTCAGGCCGGAGAGTGAACTTTCTCTTATAGTTGGATTTTGATCTTCATTTATTTGGTGGCTTGGATGGAGCCAAAAGACTACCAGCCTATGTCTGTTGAAGTGGTCAAGGTGTGCAAAGGCACACAATACCAAACTTTATGGTGGGTAGAGGAGCCTAGTCAGAATACTAATTGTGTGGTCCACTTTTGGATCTACTGGGAAGCACTACAAGCCGCAATAGTTAAAATTCCGCACTTATCAGATTCAACAGTGGTAAAATATCATACGATCATGCGATTCACCATCGGGCCCCATTCAATTCATATCTAGGCGCAAAGAGACCCTGATAGGCAATGGATTCTAGTGCCCTATAAATTGACCAATGATGAAGTGGAAGCAGTAGCTTAGGACTGACCTGTTGACTAGTGTGAACCAATTAGTGTTGAGGAAATATCGATGGAACCACCAGCAGATGCCCCTATAGAGCATGTGCAAGAAAGGCAGAGTACTCATGGCTCAGATGGTCATTCGTCGACTGACACCAACCTAGAATCCCAGTGCATCTTGGAGGAGTGTAGAACCAAAGGAAGCATGGAGTTTGATGCAAGCAGTAGCACCAGATCAACATTGGAATCCCAATTGCAGAGGCTCACCAAGGATGCCAGCAATTCATGTAATGCCACTGCGCAAGCAATGCGACGGTCCCACCATGAAGGATTTACCACGGTAAGAGCTAAGTTAGATTCTATTTATGATGCCATTGTGAAGACAACATTGAAGAGTGCTGGTGTGTAGGGACTCTCATGATTAGCACTGAGCCATGGGCCAGGAACATTCAGGTTTCCCCAATTTCAATTGACGCAGGAAGTGAGGATGTGAACTCCTCCTTACAACAGTTGCAAGGTGTTGCAGTGGATATTGACAAGGTATCGACCCAGACCATAGTACACATGTAGTAGGTCACCAACCAGGAGTTGGTTGATAGGCAGAAAGAGCTCAGTGATAGGTACTTGAAATCACATGAGGAAGCTACAAAGCTGAAGGCAAAGGTTGAGGAGTTGCACTAGGTAAAGGAACAGTTAGCAGCAACAAAGGCATAGGAGGTCACAACATTGAAGACAACACAGGATGAGCTAAAGAATAAAACTGCTCAAGAGATCATTGACCTGAAAATGCAGACCGACCACCTGATTGTCGAGAATCCGTAGCTGGTTGTGAGTAGAGGTGAGGTAGAAGCGACTGTTGATGAGGCATGTCAACACATCTATGAAATCACAGTGAAACTTGATGCAGTCATTGAGCAAGGCAACTGGGAAAGTTCATTGTCCATCTCCATCTGACTAATAATCTTCTCAATGTTATGGTCTACCTAGAGATTCCACCAGAGCAGGTTGCAGAGCAGAAGAATGCCATCAAAGTGACTGCGACAGAGTTTGAAGTGATGGAACAAGAAGCAAAGAATATCTCGAAGGCCACGACACAATTTTGGGGAAGTGTCGTCTAAGATGAGCAATTATATCAACTGAACACATAGGCATGGGAAGCTAAAGGACAGTTGACAACGTTGAAGATGACATTAAGGACAATGCCACCCATGATTTAGCTTACATAGTCCACCGAGCTAAGAGAACTGCATCAAAGCGCCGCAAAGGCACAAGAACGGCAGTGCAAGTGCAACACCCAACTAGATGAGTTCCAAGAGATTGGAGCGTAGTTGGATATTAAATTAGTTTCCATGCTACAAGCTATGCAAGATGGAAAGAATATGGTGAATACCAAGTTGGTGGAGCACCCTGTGAAGCAGGACCTGCTAGGATGTCAGGATGAAGCTGAAAAGGTTCACGCACATGTTGAGGAAATTTCGTAGCAGTATGAGGACTTCAAGACAAAGATGACAGAGTACACCCTGTCCATTTGACGTGGCTCAAGGAAGAGCCACAAAAATATGTTGGGGGCCTGTTGGTAGGGGTTTTGGGGTAAGTAAGTTGCGTAGCACCATAGAGGATGCGCAAGCTCATGCAACATTGCGCAAGGCAAATATAGTGTGGTGGGAGGAAAACAAACCATTTTTGAATATTTTATGCATCTTTTTGTATCAGTTGACCACATTTTGTGGATATAGGTCATTAGTGGTTAAATCAGTTAGAAGTGGACCATGAATGTAAAGGAGCAAGCCTATATATAGAATTAGAATTGCAAATAAGATATAGAAGTGACAGTAGAGAGAAAGTAAGAGATTGAATCCTGTGTTATCTGTATGTGATCTTGTGGACTGATCTTTCTGTTGTTGTGGAGAAAGACAACTGTTGTTTTGGATCTATTGCACAGAAAGCAATATGAGATGATGGATGTTGAGCTGAGCCACTGCTGTATTTTGTCTCTTTCTATTTTTATGTGCCACGATGTCAATGTCTGATGATTTTGTTTTATGAATGAATAATGTGATACTGCTGCGATGAATAGAGGAATGATGCAATATGTTAGATATGTGGTTGTATAGGTAGATCTGTTATTAATGATGTGATTTCTGATGGATGGTTCTGTTAGATCTGATAACTAAGTTGATGAATTGATACTTCCCTAAATCCTCCTCCTTACTGCAGAAAATTGGTTCCGAGATCTCTCCCTCGAACATCTCGAGTGATACTTCATCCGCTTCGCGGTTGTTGCTGGGCAAGGTAAAACCTGTCTGGGCCAGTGCTTAGGGAGATCATGCAGGTTGAGTGTCTACAAAGAGGGAAACCCTATCAACAGGGCTTTGTTGGGTGGTTTGTGCCAATAGGAACCATTCTGCGAGATATCTATTTCATTTTTTAACGAGCTTGACACAGAAAAAGAACTATGCTCTGAGACATTTGTTTCATTTTTTAATGAGATTCACAAAGAAAAAAAGACCTATGCTCACAAACATTTGTTTCATTTTTTAATGAGCTTGACAAAGAAAAAGAACTATGCTCACAAACATTTGTTTCATTTTTTAATGAGCTTGACATAGAGAAAAGGAACTATGCTCACAACATCTGTTTCATTTTTTAACGCGCTTGACATAAAAAAAGAACTATGATCACAAACATGTTCTTACCCAACATGATATCCATAGGTTGGTAGGTTTCCCCCTTTACATAAAACCTAGCAGCTTAACTCTAGTATGATGACCATATACTGGAACCATGCCCCCCATTTTACCTATGATGGGAAGAAGCTAACTAGAAGAAGGGGAAGGAACTACAAGAACATGTGGCACATTCAGGGAAGTCTGATGACTAGGAGTAATGTGATGGTCAGATGTAACAATGGAAAGCTGATCAATGGTCACAATATTCCCATCACAGGGAAAATACATCACTCTAAAAAATGTTGACACTACAGCCTTCATGGCGTACACATAATCACGTCCAACGAGCAGATTGAAATCAAAAGGACCTTGGACCCCCATAACATAAATACAAATAGTTTTCCCTCCTAATGTAATAGGTAAATGAGGAAAGATCCCTAAAGGTGCAGTATGCCTTCTGTTAAAATCCAGTATCTGATCGACAGTTGGCAGAAGCTGAGGAGAACCTAAATATTTCCAAGCAGTTGAGGATAGAATTCTAATAGAAGCCCCTTCATAAAAAATAGTGCGAAGAATCAATTTAGTAGTATCTTGCACAACTATCTAGAAATGGACACTTGAATGAATATGAGACTTTGTTAGTTTACTCCACTCAGAAGAAATAACCTCAATACTTGGAGAGGGTTCTGTCGAAAGAGAAAAAATTTCCTCTTGTCCAGAACAATCAGAATGAAGAATAAAAACTTTAGCAAGTTTAAGTTCATTCTCTATTGGAAGAGAAGAACAAGATGGAGATTTGGTCAAAGCGACTAATTCAATCTTAGCACTCTTGGATGAAAGAGTGGGATCAGGTAGAGATGAAATCAACTCGACCAATTTAACTTCACTCTCCAAAGGAAGAGTGGGATCAACCATAGATGAATCTGAATTGACCACTTTAACTTCACTCTCCGAATGAAGAGTGAGATCAAGCAAAGATGAAAACGAATCGATCACTTGGTCAACTAGTGGGGGTTCAAGAGACGACTTATGATAACCCGTTGGAATCTATTGACGAGAAATAGTAATATTTTCCAACAAATTAGAATCTTTGTCAATGAGAGGACAAAAGTAAGTAAAATTCATGTCCTTATAGAGAAAGCAAGGATTTCTAACTCTTAACCACAAAGTTACTGGTTGAGGGGGGATCATTAGTATGATGTTTAGAGGCTGATGACGTTAGTTGCTGGGAAACCTTAGATCACGCTTCTAAAACTAGGGCCATACCATGAAAATATTTCATAAGGTGATCACCCTTGCAAATCCTACAAGGGATTTTGGCTTATGCGATCTTTGGGTTTGCAGATCAAAGCTCTACGCATTGGGAGGAGTAATTGGTTGAGAATTGGTTTTCTTTTTGTTTTTCTTCTTCTTAATATTCCTTTTATTATTCTTCTTATTTTCCTAACTAACAGTACTAAAACTTTCAACAAGTGAAGAGGGAGAACAAAGAGAATACACATTTGGCGAAAAAGGTGAGGGATCAACATGAGGTTGATGCTCTCGTGGTGAAGGATTAGGATTAGAAGCAATTGATGTAGTTGGGATAACTGGAATGGAGAATAGCCAAACAGGTAATCCAATAGTCAATCTAGGAAGGATTAATGTAGCCATGAGAGGAGGACCAACATCCCCATATGGAGGGAAAACAAAAGATGTGCTTGGTAAAGGAGTCCCTTGGTTGGTAGTCCTGGAAGGTGAAGACATAACTATGTAAAAAAATATCTCTCTGTTCTAAAAAATCCTAACTGTACAAAAAACAAGCACTACTCAAACTAAAGCAACAAGCAAAATATGTGAGAGGAGTGGATTAAAGGTCTGGAACCTCATGGGATTGTCAAATCACCACAACTCGCTATATACCGCAGGGTCCAACAGTAGAGCGTGACAAGGAGGATTGGGACCGTCCCTTTCTTGAATACCCGACTACCTAGATGGTACGTATGTGTTAATATACCTGAGTGTTGTTCTTGGAGTATTGCAATGATAAGACAACCAAAGGGATGTACTCGGATGGTCTCAGGATTCCTAAAATTGTCTCCCGATATACGCAAGGTACGTGGGAGCTCCACTCCATATCAGTGTTATCTAATGCACAACCGTTCACAAGGGGCATTCCAATATACAATCGAGTATGTGAAGTACCTTTCGATATAAATAAAGGGTGCGTGGAAGGTCATTCTATATACTGACGGTACATGAAAGAACCGTGTAGGCCTTGGGTTGTAGTGCAGGAAATAAATGACAGCTCCTACGTTTAAAGACGCCAGAACACGTCTCTAACCTATCACACCTTGCTAACGATTTTAAACCTAAGCTAGCGCTTAATTTCATATTGAACGGTTAGGTGGATGCATGAAGTGAGGGCATGAAAAGTAAAACCATGCAATATGAGATGAAAATTTTCACTTTAACTTAAAAGGTATGCCCTACTTAAATAATGGAGAGAGAGGTTCAATTTATTTGAAACATAGAATAAATCCCATACAAAAATAAAAAAAACACTTGCTTATATGGTTCATTCCTAACTGAAACAAACAAAAGCTTCTCTTTTAAACTGAAACAGAAGTGAGATCTCTAATAAGAAGCAAGAAATGTAATTACAACTTTTTTACAAAAGTGTTCATGTTTATTCAACTAAAGAAAGAATGAACTAATACCAACATTTTACAATAACTTTTATATGGATTCTTTCACAATTTTTTGGAAAAAAAATAAAAAACCATATAAAAATCATGTATAACAAAAGAAGAAAAACTGAAATGAATCTTTTCTTGTTTTGTTAAAGAAGATAAAAATCAGAGAGCTAAAAAAACCAGGTTCTATTCAAATGCAACTATGAATATTTAAAAGACCAACCTCAATCATAATTCTTGAAAAGACCTATGATATCATACACGCGCAATAGGGGGTCCATGAGCCCCCGAGAAAAATGTTTTGGCCATTTTTTTTTAATTTTTTAATTTTTGATTGAGTTTTCTGTTCAAAAATGAATTGTAGAGTTCAAACAACAACTATAACTATCTGAAGTATGCATCTCAAATACCAAAACATGCATTTAAGAATAGAACACCAAACAGGGCTAAGAAGAATACCTGGCACCACTTTTATAGGTGTTGAACAGGGTGTTACCAGCCTGAGCATTGCTTATTGTACACAGAAACAGAGCGATGGAACTACTTCTTGTAGGTTCACACAAGAGAATTACCAGCTCCAGCAACGCTTCTTTCTCACAAAAATCGAGCAGTGGTACCGCTCTATTCTAATAGGGAAAAGGTGGTGACACCTCCAGAACTGCACTTATAACACAACCCAGGAGCAGTGCCCGAGATGGCGATTTGAAAAATATAAAAGCCACATAAAAGTAAGATTCCGTCCAAATAATGAACCCAAACAATCACCAAAAAACCTAGTGAACCAAAAATATAAAGATCCAAAGGCATATAGAGGCAAATCAATCAAATTCAAAGAAGATAGTACATATCTATCAATTGAAAAAGTAGATCTACAAACTTAAAATAAAGGAGGAGGTTTCAACTTAGCAATGATCCATAATTCAAAGTAGTCCCTAGTGGATTCACCACTTTTGTTAGCTGGAAATACGCACCTCCTATGGACAGGAATTGTTTTCCTAGTTTAAATGGTTCAGATCTAGAACAAAACAAAAACACCAAATGTTAAACTTCCCCTAGATTTGGTTAATAACTTGAATGAAATGCAATGATACTTATCTCAAAGGTTGTCCTCACTATCCTTGAAAAAGAACCTGTATAAGATGTAAAACAAAAAGAGAAAGATGATAGCATACAAGATAATCAACTAGATATATGCTTACAACCAAAGAATCAAGTAATATATACAAATAAAACAGTAAATATGGGAAAGAAAATACATTTTTGATTAATAATGATTCAAGAGACTACAACCTTTATGCCTTGGTGTTGAGAGTTCCTTCCAATGGATCCTTTCCTCTAACTTCACCTTTCCTCCAATATGTCAAGAATGTTTTTGGCAGAGTGTGGCTATGCAACACATTTCTTCCTCCTTCCTCCCATGGGGGATGCACTAGTATTTAAAGGCATGGGAGGATAATAATGGTTGAGGATCTCATTGGTGAGGTGGATATATGATCCAAAAAGGGAGGATATCAAGCTCCAGGTGGTTCCTAAACCATATAAATTAGGCTCCATGAAGGAAAGCTTTGAGAAGCCTCTCGAAATTTCTCTTTTTTCCTTAAAAACTTGAGCACTGCTCCTCCAATGAAGAAAACATGCGGTGCTAATGGGGTAACACTTTTTGTAATAAGGATAGAAGCGGTGGAACCACTCTTTTCTCATGTATTATGATTTTTTCTGACTTGGGTAATGCCTTTTGTCAATGGAAGAAGAGCGTTACCAGCTCAAAACAAGGAAACATTGCAGGGGGATAATTTCTTCCTTCATTTCTCTAGGGAAACATTTGAGGGATTGGAGCAAACAAGGGAATACCTATCTAATAACACGATCATGGTTAGATTTAGGTGTAACAACATTGTTGTAGATGATTCACCATCAAGGCCCAAGTGGACTGAAAAAATCATACAAGCTGTAGGGGAATTAGCTAGAAATCTCCAAGGGACTAGGAAGACTAGATCTCAAACTAGTAATGCTTCCTTTGCAAGTGAAAGTGATCTTGTTGAGCACTGTTATATGCTAATTGGATCTGATCCATAGCATATCAACAAGCTTGTAATGACCCAATATGGAAAACAAAAATGGAAGAAGAGTTCCATTCTCTCTAAGAGAATGAGACATGGGAATTATTTCGCCTTCCTCCTAAGAGGAAGCTTGTTCAATGCAAGTGGATCTTTCGAACAAAAATTGCTGCTAATGGTTCAGATGTTAAATACAAAGATATATTAGTTTCTAAGGGATACTCTCAATTCCATGGTGTGGATTATACCGAGACCTTTGCATTGGTTGCAAAGATGGACTCCATAAGACTAGTTCTAGCAATTGCATCTAGTAAGGGTTGGCAAGTGCATCATATGGATGTGAAGAGTGCATTAATACATGGTGAGCTAGAGGAAGATATCTAAATGCAGCAACTTGAAGGTTTCCAAGAGGATCCTTCACTTGTTTGTAGGTTGAAGAAATCTCTCTATGGACTCAATCAAGCCACTAAGGCTTGGTATGCTAAAATGGATGCTTTCTTGCTCTCTATTGTCTTCACTAGATGCAAATAAGATAATAATGTATATTTTCAGCAATATGATGGAATTTTTCAGGCTATTGTATTCTATGTTGATGAAATTCTAATTACAGGGAGCTGCACCACTTCAATTGGTTCAATTAAGTCATCTTTACATAGTGAATTTGCCATGACCGATCAAGGATTGCTAAGGCAATTTTTGGGTTTGGAAATTGAGAAACTTGAAAGGGGCATCATGATGAGTCAACCAAAGTACGCTTTAGACCTTCTAAGTAAGTTTAAAATGGCTGAGTGTAAGGCAGCCAAGTCTTCCTTTCTTTCTGGCATCAAATTGCATGAATTTGGCAATTCTCCATTGGTAGATTTTACACTCTACAGGATACTAGTTGGAAGCTTGCTCTATCTTACACATACAATATCGGATATATCTTATGCTGTACATGATGTAGAAAGACATATGCAACATCCACATGAGCTCCATTGCAAGGAAGCCAAAATAATTCTTCAGTATGTCTAGGGTACAAATAAGTTTGGGGTGCACTATTCAGCTAGTGCTTCACTTCAACTAGCTGGATTTTCTAATTCAGATTGGGCTAGAGATCCCACTGGGAATTCAACTTCGAATTTAGAGATGCGAGTCATCATAACATGGTCAAAAATCATCCTAAGTGAATCCTAATAGAATTTAACTTGTTGGGTCCATTGTATATTACATGGAGGTCTTCAAATCTTTGTAAATAAACCAAATATGCACTTTCATCCACCACCAACTTGCCCCTTTCATCTTTAAGAAATTTAATGTCATAATTTGAAACATATATGAATGATAGAAATAGTGAATTTATAAAAATCCATTACCCCTAATGAATATGTTTCTCCAAGGTGGCTTCATGGTGTAGTAACAACAGTAATATCAAGAGTAATGACTTAATAATCTCTCATATGAAAATACCAAGTATGAACTTTTGTCAATCTTCAACCATATGAGTTGCAAAAAATATCCTGGAGTAATGACAACTAGACTGAAACTAGTTCTACAAAACCATCAAACTCATCCATGTTTCAAATATAAGTGCAAAACATGTTATTTTTCCAATATTTAATCATAAATTCACTTATAATACTAAAATGAATAAAGTGGAAAATAATAAGGTGAAACCCAAATATATGTAGGGAAATGGTACAATGGGACGATGAAATGTGAGGAATGGCGAAAGGTAAAGTGTATAAAAATATGGGATTTCTAAGTCTCAACATACTCCCCAACTAAACTTGTTGAATGTCCTCATGCAATTGTGTATGGATCTTCTCAAGAACTTTTGGCATCTGAACTTTGGCTTTGATTGATGATGTCCTTTTAACAATGGATGTTTCTAGGGTGTGAAATACATGAGTAACAACTGGAATTTCCTTATGGTTGGTTCTTGTGTGACAAGCATGAATATAAAGAATGTTGGTTCTTGTGTTAACAACATTCATTTCATGATGTGAAATGCATGAGTAACAGCTACAATTTTTTTCCTTATGGTTGGTTCTTGTGTGACAACCATGAATACAAAGAGTGTTGGTTCTTATGTAAACAACATTCATTTCGTTATTTGTTTTCTAGATGCATAATAATTTAACCATACACTCACTGGAAATGATAAGCTATCAATGTGCATAGAAAACATCATTGTGCATAAGAAATCCTTTTCTTTATCTTTATGAATCATGCCAATATCTATATGAATGTGTATAAAGCAAAGTGAAACAAAGGATTTGTCAGAAAAGAAATGTTGGTGAATGGTAAATGAGATGAAAAATGGGTGATGGGGGTGAAAAGAATGGAATGATAGTAGTGAATATGTATTGAATATAGTTCCTCCTCCCCAACTGATCTGGTTGCATGTCTTCATGCAACCTAGCATGTGAAAAAGAAAAAAAGAAAAAAAAAATGGAGCATGGTGAGGGAAATTTTCCAAATTATTCATTGCTAGCATGTAAGGAATTGCATGATTAAAGTTTAGAAAACAACATACCTCCACTTACCCAAAAATTAAATGAACGATGCAATATGAATGTAGTTGTTGTCACTGGATTGTAGAATATGTCACTGCTACTACGATTGTAACTGTTGGAAGTGTTGTAATGTGAAACTGGGGAATCTAAATTGCTATTGATAAATGATGGAAAATGTGGAAGGCAGAAAGTGGAACCGTGATACTCTCATAGATATCATGTCATGTGTCTATAACTGCTGATGGAGTCATGAGAAAGAATGTATAGTATTCACCTGCTACAAAAACTGATGGTACAATTATAGTCATGGGAATAAATGTATCGATGTCGAGCATGAAAATAAGTCATTGGATTAACGGCCATTGATGAATGTCATTAACCAATGTGAGGCAACTCACCAGTGATGTCAATGAGTGCCATGGTACCAGAGTACATATTGCGAAGTGAAAATAGATGTGCTGATGTCGATCCACTTGCAAGATCTGACAATCAAGGGACATTGATGAATTCCCATGATTGTTAGTGAGAGAACTTTCCATTAAGTCATGCAAGCCTCTAGGTACTCAAAATGAACTCTAGTCTATGTCCCAGATAAGTTGGTGAGGTCGATGGGGAAATACTTGTTGAAAAGTGGGCCTTATGGAATCCCACATCAATCAACATGAGTTGGTACAAAAATATTGGCAGGACTATAAGTGAAAAGATCTCACAGTCAAGCAGTGGATATGGCAAGGCCATGTAGTCATGGAAAGGGAGCTGGTTTTATTCAAAAGGAAAACTGGAATGGAAAAGGAAGGAAAAATGAGCTAAAAAAAGATAAAGGGATGTATGCAACTAAGAAAGATAGGTATGTGTGAAGTCATGATAGTTAAGGCAATGAAATAGTGGACTCCAGTATGGATAACTAATGTGCCTTAAAGGAGAAATGTGGATAAACATTCATGACGCAAAAGGGTTTATGAATGGTTAGTGTGTAACAATAAACACCATAATTTTTATGATGAGTAATAGCTTCTTCAATATGTCTATCAAAGCATGTTTTTCAAAGGTTTTGTGATTCTTGAAAAATCACTTTAGCAGCAAAATGCAATCATCTTTGAACCTAAAACAAAACTCAGTACAAATTCCTGCATGAAACTTGTGAGAAGTTCGTAAAAGAAAACATATTATGTAGAAAGAAGTACACAAGCTGCAAAGAAAATGTCAGGAAGAAATAAAATGTGTTATACCTGTTTCCATTGCACTCCTGGTTCGTCATTGATCGCTGCTTGAAGTGACTTAAAGAAAATAATTTTAGTGTAAAAAAAACAAAAACCATCATTCCAAAGATGTTTTCAGGAAGTGTTGAGGTTCATTTGCAATTTATTTCGATTGTTTTTATTTTTAACTTTTAATTGTTTATGATTTTAATATATTTTTCATTTTTATTTTCTTTTGCAAAATTTTCACCCCCAAACTAAATATGTTGCAGGTCCTCAAGAAACCCAATACCTGTGTAACATCCAACTAGAAGAACTATTTCACTTGTTGCTTTTCATTTTACTATGCAAGCGGAGTTGTAGCTGCGAAAGGTAGAAGGATAGGAAAAGTTTTAGCGGAGTTGCAACTGTACATAGGATAAATCTAGTAGAGTTGCAGCTGTACATAGGATAAATCTGGTAGAGTTGCAGCTCATTTGGCAGAGTATTTGGCGGACTCGCATCTCATTTAGTGGAGACTTTGGCAAAAAATTTGGCAGAGTCACATCACTAAGAGCACTAGATTTAGCAGAGTCACAACCTTTTGAGCAGAAAAATTTCGAAGTCATTTTTTCTCAAACCACAAACTAGGTTCCACTGAAATTTTGTAGGAATGTTTTTACTAGTCCAATGCACCTACACAACAAAAATAAGAGATACCCACATCACGGATTTCAAAAAAATTGCAAATTTGTTGTAGGTGATGATGGTAATTTTCTAAAAAACCGTGCATTGGATTGGGATGAAACTTACCAGGTTTTTTCATCTTGATATTATGTCCTTATTGTCCAAAATTCATGAGAATCCAATTTACCAATTGAAACATATGCTCATTTCAATTTCTACACTTTCGTAGACAAACATGAATAAAGATGTGTTGCAGCTGTGTTGCAACTAAACTTCCTGAACCAATATTTCACAAAATACAAATTGGGTTTGGCTGAAAATTTTCAAGCGAGTGTTTATTAGTCCCATGCATCTTCACACCAAAATTCAGAAAAACCCACATCACAAATCTCGAGAAAAATGAAAAATGGATATTGGTGATGATGTCCATTTTCTCAAAAACCATGCACTGGATTGAACTAAAACTTTCCACGTTTGTTCTTCTTACCATGATGCTTCTTCCCTCAAATTTTCATGAAAAACCAGCTCACAGTTTGCAATATATCCTTAAATAAATTTATGCACTTTTTCAATTTAAAATTATCATAAAAATGCTTCACACTTGTCTTAAAATCACATACTTTTGCCAAATGGACTATTATAACAATGCCATATATGTGCCAGATAATGCTATCATCATTGTGCAATAGAATTTCAATTTTAGTACTGTACAAAGATTAGACCTTGCCGGCACAAAAGAAACTAGTGCATTACATGTAGCAACAAGCTTATAAATTTCTTCCATAAATCAACTTAAATTAGCATAAGCATTTCCCATAAAATTCTTTCCATCATGCCACAATTACATATTTGCATTTTAATGAATAAAAGACCCACCTGTGCAAAAATATGGAATTCAAGGTTGCAATCATGACAAGAAGTAAAAACTTGCTTCTACTACCTTCCTTATGCATCTTTTGAAAATTATTCTTGTGTCTTACTGAAATTTCTACATTGGGCACAAAAGTCATGTCTTGGATTTACTTGATTCAACTTCATCTCTATGAAAACAATGAGCAAAAAGTGCTCTCAAAACATATTGAAAATTTTCTGAGTTTGTCTTTTTAGTTTGACTTTCTCCAAGAACTCAAAATCAAATCAAAATGTTGCATCCTTTCATGCCACATGCCAATATCAATCATGCACATATGAGTCATGAGTAAACCATCTTTGAACCTACTCAACTATGTGGCCTCCAATAAACCTTTACTAGAATCAATTTTCAGGAAAACTTTGTATTTCATAACAATGAGAGATGCATCATGTTGAAGCTAATGAAATCACTGTAATAAGAAATCTTCTCCATTTATAGGCTACATTTTCCTTTTAATATTGATTGTCTTCCATTAGCATTGGTGTAAACAACCATAAAAAAAAAATTCACAATTGCAATAGAGGCTTTCACAAAATTTCCATGCTATTACCCAAGATAACCACTATCATGCTCGCATAGACCAATTTCTAATAATAAGAAAAAATCATGAAGAAAAATACTCTGCCAAAAAACAACCATGATGTTCAAAGAGATTAAATGCTCTTGAACCAATTCTCACATCAGAAATGCTAATATAGAATTGTCATAAAAAACTGATAGAGTTCGTAGTTACAAATGCTATGATGCTCATGATGAGTAAAACCATTGTATGCATTAATGAATCATGAATCAAATAAATCATACCTTTGAATTACCACCTTCTTATATGACAACATGTGCTTATGAAGAAATGGCTTTTGCAAAAGTTTATTCTATTGTAGGTTCTTGTGGAGCCTATTTCTTTCTTTCAATAGTGGCCTCCATTTGTGTTTCCTTAGTATTTCATGCGAATTATGATTAAATAAAGAAAAAACAAGCATACCTGCACCTACCTATGAAGTCCTTGATATATGTAGTAGCATTTGAAAGGCAAGAGATCTTATATGTCCATGACGGTGTAAAACTTTGCAAGATGGATCAGTGTGGATTATGGACATGTAACATGATGTAGATCTGGAATATCCTTCTGATGTAACAATGAATCCTGAAACCTTATTCAGAGAGGAACTTGGAAATATTTATTTAGAGAGCGACTTGGATGGAATTACTTATTTCTTACTTTATTTTCAAACCTTGTCCACTAGCAAGCTGGTTTTCAAACAAGGTTTGTTTAACAATGCCCATAGCATTTTTACAATCAAAATTTTATTATTCCCGAAAAATACCCACCAACAAGCTAGTTTCAAGCATTCCAAGGTCTGATGACGCTTGAGACAGGTTTTCACCATCAACTTTTATTTAGAACTCAGGTAGGAAAATGAAGGAACTTGGCATGGTAAGTGAGCCAAGGTATCTTTATGGTGTGGGTTAGGGGTGGGTGGAGCAGGAAGACATGGTAGTGGAGGAGTGGAGGCTGAAATTGATCTAAATGTAGTAGTTATATGAATGGTATTCTAGTGAAGGTTATTGGCTCTCAGAGATAACCACATAAGAAAATGAAACTTTCAGCACGCATATATAGCGAAATGGGAAAAAAGGAAATGCATATGCATACCAGAGTGTTGGTGAATGAGCATAATAATCACGAGGTCTTCTTGAAGGATTTGGTAGCAGTGGGAGGGAGATGTAAAAATGGGACTTGGATTTCTGAAACATTGGTCTTCATATGGTCTGCACATCAATTCTTCATTTGTAATGTACTCAATCCAGAAAAGTCTTCTTCTGGGTAAGAAACAACTGGAACAGATTCAAATCTTGAATATCTGAAGGGTATGCCCATATGGTATAAGATTTTGTCTTCAAGAATTACTTGTGCATGTATTGACCTTCTTCCATCTTTCAAGGACCAACAAAAAAACTAGCACTTGCCTGCAATAAAACATGAGATCATGGAAGAAGAGAGGTGCGTAGTTTCTCTTCATCCAATAATTATGCAAAATAAACAACAATTAGTGCTTATAAAACAGATCCAAATAAAAATAAACAAAGTCAAATTCACGTTATACATGCGGACAAGTAGTGGTCGACGTAGACTACCTGACAGTATTTTGATAATAACTTCTTCGTTTTATGCCCAATTTGAATGATTCCAAAGAAAAAATAAAGTGGATTCATAGGGATATGTCCAGTAGAAATAGGTTTGAAAAATTCTATGATATGATATGTCATATACTATGAGTAAATTCCCGCATCTTAATGTTGTTTGTGAGTTCTAGCCTAGACCAACAGTCACTATTTTGAGTATAATGTTTTCGTTTAAAGATGGATTGATGTGATTTAAATTGGAGGTGAAAATAGATTTGTATAGGTATCTACAATAGAAATATGTTTTGAATACAAGAATAATTAATGGGTCAAATATTCCAATGAACAACCGAGAAAGTAGAGTTTTCAGAGTGCAGATTTAGGATATGTAGTTAGTATTTTGGGAATATATCCTTTGTACGATATAAAAATTGAATGATTCAATTTTTGTTTTAAACTATATTCATTTTAAAATATGTGTTATAAATAGGTTTTAAGAATTCATCCATTAAGTCTCCCAAAATGTGATTATCTCAACTATGTTCTTGAGCTGCCTAGTCCACCCTCAGTCAGTATTTTTACCATATATTTTTCGTTTTAGAACCAAATTGCAAAATTCAAATTATATTGGAAACTATAATTAAAGGTATAATTTGGATAGAAACAAGTTTTAAAACTAATCCCATATGGTCCTTCAAAATAGGACTATTCCGACTGTGTTTCGACGAATTTTAACAAGCCAAAATGCCACAAAATACAATAAATGAAACATAGCTTCCACACAATGATACAAATGGTTGTAGATGTATATAATGATATATTTTTTAATGGAATACATCCACATATCAAAAGTTCAAGCAATTAGTACCTATAATGACTTACACAGCGTGTTGCAACCACAACTACAACTCCTAAAAATTATATGATTTTCGAAATAAAACCTGTGTAATTGTTTGGTTGTATAATTTTCAATTCAAAATAATCTAAAATATTGTATGAAGATGAAATACAACCACTTACCATGATGTTCATGTGTCTCAACCCTGAAATCTTGTGTGTACTCATGGCTCCTCCTCTATCGAGATCTCCATTCACCAATGTTTCTTTCTTCTTACAAAGACTTCAGAGATCTCGAATAGAAAATCGGTGACAGAGTCGATGACAGGGGAAATATCCGCAAAGAGAGTGGTGGTAGATAACAGTCTGAAGCGCCAAAGAATTTTTGGATAACCTAGATAATTCGAGAGACAGATATCAATGGTCTATAATAAGATACACAAAATAAATATGCATGGAAAATAACATTCCTGAATGCTAGAGTGAAGTGAAAAATTGGATAGTCCAGATCAGTTGAGAGAAATTGTGGAGTCCGGTTTTGAGAAGATCGACAGTGGTGAATGATTTCTGCAAAAATAAAAGTGAATATCCATGAATGTGCATTTGATCGTAGATCAACGGTTAGTATTGAATCCACAAATAAATCAATGATGGTGAATGATTTCTACACAAAGAAAACTGAATATCCACAATCTGCATTTGATCATAGATCGACAGTCAGGAGTGAACCCAAGGAAATCGACGATTCAGAAGAATTGTGGAAACAAAGTTACGGAAGAGAATTGTGGAGGTCCAAAATGAGAAAGTGTGGTCTCGCATTCCACAATCTGCAATATGTAAGATCGAGGGTTGGAAAAGACTCTACAAGATATTGACGGTGTAGAAAGAAAATTGAAGAAAAGGAAATGCGTAAGTAGTTTGAACAAAATTGGAAAACCCACAATCCAAAAGATCGACGATCAGGAAAGATTCCACAAGAGATCGACGGTGCAGAAGAAAGATTGCGGAATTATTTTCAATAAATTTGGAAAACCCACAATTTGCAATCCGCGTTTGATATAAACATAGACGACCAGGAAAGAGTCCACATAAGATCGACAATGTAGAAGAAATTTTGCAGAAAGAAAATTGTGGAAGCACTTCATAGAAATTTGGAAAACTTGCAATTTGAATCTGATCTAAAGATCAACTTCCAGGGAAGAGTCCGTAAGAAATAAACGATGCGAAAATTATCTTGCAAAAAGGTAGTTACGGAAAGGAAATTGTGAAAGGAAATTTTGAGAAAATTCAAAACGCAAATCTGCAATCTACAATCAGCATCTGATCTCAGATCAATGGTCAGGGAAGAGTCCAAAAGAAATCAACTATGTAGAAAGGTTGTTGTGGAAAGACAATTGTGGAAAGCTAAGGAAATTTTGGAAAGATGATTACAGAGGGAAATTCATGTTAGAATGATGGACAAGAAAGAGTTCGTAATGGATCAACATCTCAGGATGGTTTCAGAAAGGATCTATTGCAGAAAAATGAAAATTCAGAAGAATTCCTGGTGAAGAATTATCATTGCGGAGAGGAAATTCTGGTAATATTATTTTGTAGAAAGGTATGACTGATAAACCTAAATATAGTTAAAGAATTGTTAAAATGAATAATTGAGTTTTCATGAAGAGGCACGATATAAGAATGAAAAGGTGCAACAATGAACAGATGCATTCACAAAAAATGTGTTAGAGGGCATTTATAGACATAATGATGAGTGAGAGAAATCATCTATGCAGTCCAGGTCGATGTAGTAGCAAGTAAAACAAATACCAAGGAAGACATAAGAAGATCTGGAAGTTAGATAAAACATACTAGGGTGGTTCTAGAGCAGGCTATATTCCTATAGGGGGTCGTAGTCTCCTTCCAGTACCAGCATGTAAATAGGGTGTATACACATCATTCCAGTGGTAGCTAGTAAATAGGGTGTCGTAGGATCCTTTCAGTTGTAGTTGATAAACCAAGGGGTTGTAGCCTCCTTCCATTAGTAGTTGGTAAACAGGGTGTCGTAGCATCCTTTCAGTAGCAGCTGATAAACCATGGGGCCATAGCCTCATTCCAGTAGTTACTGTTAAATAGGGTGTAATACCATCCTTGTCTATAGCAGCAGGCATAAACTATTTGTAAACACAATTTTGTAGTAATAGAAAGTATTGGTGGTTTACCCAATTGGGATTTCATGATAAGTTTGTGTTATGTGTGTTCTTGTTGAACACATGTTTTAGCAAATAAATTAAAACTGGTTTAAATTGTTAAAAATTTATCAATATTGATTCACCACCCCCTCTCAGTATTGTCCAATATTCCAACAATTGGTATCAGAGCAAGATCCTTCACTACATTATAAACCACTAGAAGGAAGATCCTATTAAAAACCACTATGGATCAACAAGAAGGGATTCCATCCAACATAGTGCTAGTACTTAATAAATAAGGATATGAATTATGAGCATAAGAATGAGAGTATACTTAAGTCATTAGAATATGCACTATGGAATTCAGTAATCTTTGATTACATCTAACCAAAAAGAATAAGGACTACATCTCAAAAAGAATCCAAGTAAAATAACTCAAGGTAAATGGAGGCTATACTTGATGGATTAGCACAACCTATAAAAGAAAATATAGGACCATGTCTCTCAGATAAGGAACTCTGGATCAAATTGGATAAACTTTACTCAGTTGAACAAAGAACAAAAACAAACTTTTCTAAATTTCAGAATATAAGTGAAAATGAAGTAAGTCTATTCATAGAGACAGTAATTTTAGAAAATGACTCAGATATTGAAGGACTGGAGGAACTAAAGGTGAAACTCCTAGCTTATATTGAGGAACTTTAAAGAAGTATAAGAAGATGTTATGGAGAGAAATTCCTATGGCTTGGGGCACCACAACAGACAGCTTGACTCCAGAAATCAATCCTTTCCAATATGCAATAGAAATTAAATGTCTAACACTAAAGGATCATACCTCATACCTTATTCCAGACAGTTGAAGTAGATCCCCATTGAGCTTTCCAATCTTCAGCTTGAATTGCTATAACACTTCCTCAACAACAAGTAAAAAATACAAGCATACTATATATCATGGTGTTAGATCTATTCTAGCATATACAATCAATAATGTAAAAGCATTTGACATAATCCCATGGATAAAATATTCATTCAAATACACATCATTGGACAGGAAAAGATATTTCTATTAATATAAATCAGAGATTACAAGATACAACCTTTGATGGCACGTCTGCAAACTGGAGAAACTGAATCCCCCACTTGGGCCTCCACCACTTCAATCCTCCATCTCTCAATAGCAAGCTCACTAGCAAAAGGCAAGCTTGGGAAGAACAAAAAAGTGCTCCAAGGGACAAAGGGATGCAGACTCAAGCATAAGTTCCGCCAACAATGGACTATAGTTTCTTTGCTCTCAATTCTCTCTTATGCCTTTAATGTACCAAGGGCTTCCTTATATAGCTTTCAAAGGGATAATGAAAGGTCGAATTCGAGTGATCTCAAGGTATAGGGAAGGCCAGGAGTCGAATGAGTCAGATCCATGTCAAGAAAATATCCAAAAGGATTTGGATTATGCACACATCCCGATGTATGTGGTTATATGGGTCAAACCCGCGTATGTACATGGTTATAGGTTTAAAAGATGCGTATATCATTTTTCATATGTTTGTGGGGATGATCAAGGAAACATCAAAGGACAAAAAGTGGTCCATAGGGTCTAATGAGTCTGCAGTGGGATAGGGGAAGGCCATACAAAGTGTGATTCACCTAGAGTGGTGAAATCCGCTATAACAGATGCCCCCTAATGTGTGAGGTCAGAGGGGTTATACGATGGTTGAAATAAATTATAAGTCCATCCCAGAAGTGGAGTGATGAAAGATCCCAAATGGAAGACCAGCCACCCAATCAGTATAGTACAATAATACAACTTTACACATAACCGCAAGTACATATAGCAGTCTCAGATACATAAGAGAACAATGGCCATGAATAGGCATGATACATGATATCACATATGTGGTCATCACCACATACAATATACATAGATCAGAATCTCCATGATGAAGATATACAAAGGACCATGATCTCCAAAATGGCTGAAGATATATAACAGATCAAGATCTCCATAGTGGCTAGAAATGTCTGACATATACTGGAATCAAGTCATGAGAGCTGAAATCTCATGAAAAATGGAACAATCAAGGAGATAGCATATAAGAGATGCCACCAATCTAGAAAGTCTTCTACACAAACCGCTACGAGTACATGTCCTACTATGCGAATAGAGGTGTCGAGGTCGAACATAGTAGTCCATCGTCTGATTACCGGTCATTAATGTATACCGTTAATAGACGCGAGATCACCCACCAATAATGAAAATGGGAATCAAGGTACTAGAGTGCAAACTAACAAGTGTGAATAAATGTGTTGAGGTCGAACACTTGAGAGGATCCATCGATCAGGGGACATTGATGTATTCCCAAGAAATTGTTGATGGCGAGAGAACCTACCACTAATGAATGCAAGTCTCAAGGCACTCAACATGACTCTAGATTCCAATCCCAGGATAAATGATATGAAGTCGATGGGATGAAATCCGCTGGAAGGAGGGAATTAAGGCATCCCCCATCATCCAACACGAGGTACTCAGCAAGGCTTTATAATATGGAAGGACTCGATCATAAAGTGCACGAACCAGTAACTGTACCAGGAATGGCCGACATGCAAAGTCAAGATAACTAAGGAATGGCTGACACAAGTTTCAACTTCCTTCGAACAGGAGCATAACGATGTATGGTGACTGAATGAAGGCAGCATAGACTCGATATACAAAATGGGACATCTCTGTGACACAGGAGGCATCAACAGAGGCTCCATAGGGACTGGAAGCTTAACCAGTCGGTGGAGGTAAACTCAGATAAACAAGTATAGCTCCTAAAGTCAAACTATAACCCAACCAATGGATGTGATATATAGTGCTCTGTTCAAAGGCGGCACGACTCGACAGCTGCCAAAGATAACATCTTTCCTTGTCCAGTTTTTTGGTTTTTTTATTTTTTTGGACTTTTTCAGTTATTTGAAAAGCTTAAAAAAAAAAAACTAGCTTTATAGTTACAAACTAGGAGGAGACGAGTGTCATAAGGGCAAAAAAACTAGTTCCAAGCAGTGGAACATCCCTATGCTCAATGCAAGGATACATGTGTAGGATATCGACACTCGAGGGAAAATCCCCTCCTAGTAAAAAGGGAATCAAGCTATGAAGGACATATATAAAAAATGGCTGTGCATGGCTAGACATGAGACAAGCTCAGGCTATATGGATGAAACGCAATGTCAGGGGAGCCAATATAAATCTCAATAAGGCAGGCAAAGCTCATGATAATGCATTCACAACTTGACATAAGGGAGTATTGAGGGAAATAGGCCAGCATAAGATCAAGAGGAGTATGAGGCTCTTGCGAAATGTCATGGCAGTACTATACAATGGACTCCCACACCCTAAAGGAGAAAATGTCGGCATGGGCACCAAATGCAAATAAGGTGCTAACTAGGGTACCCATGTAAGGTGAAGCTCTACCACTCACATCATGCCACTTCTAAAGCAGCAAGAAGGTTTCGTGACATAATAGAGTGGGTCCATACCTAAGGTCATGGTGATATGGTCATAAAGTCATGCACAATGCAAACGGTGGTGAACCTAACCTATATGCCAGTTTAGACATGATACTTGAGATAAGCATGAACGAGTCAATCCAATAGCTGAAACGAAACTAAAAAAGGTCATCTACAACATGAATTGAGTAAAAAACGGTCCAAAATGGTTAGAAAATGTCAAAACTATAGGAAAGGGGGTAAAAATTTTCAAATATTTGAAATTTTTTCTATAAATAGTAAAAAATATAAATCATTTGAAACTTTTACCCATTTGAGCTCTGATTTTCAACTGCAAATTCCAGGAGATCCAGCCAGTGGAATTCACAACCGTTTCTTCTAGGTATTTACTCATGCTCTCCTCTTGCATTTTGATATAATTTTTTATAGATTTTCATGGTTAAATGAATTTTTTAGGGAATCTCTGCATGAGCGTTGCGGCCCATGTGGATATCGAGGTTTTTTCTGCGTATAGGGCTGGCTATACGCGGAAAAGGACCTCAAACCCACGTACATACATGGATGTTTGCAAAACAGTCACGTATGAGGCCGCGCATATGGTTTTACACTAAAATAATGGGAAAATTTCCAATTTTTCTTGTAGGATGGTGCTAGAGTGGAGAGAGCGTGAGCATGGTGAAGTAGAGGAAGCAGTAAGGGCTGAATTAATGGCTCAGCAAGCTTTAAGTGCATGTGGACTCTACAAGTTTTGGTGTCTTGGTGGTTTGAGGGCCAAACCAAGACTGCTACAGATGCTGGTAGACTATTGGGATCCAGACTCGGAGTCTTTTCGTATAGATGGGATGTCCCTCACCATAGAGGTGGAGGACATATACTTTATCACTGATCTTTCTAGACGAGGGGAGGTGGTGAACCTTTGTTCCCAAGGTGGGCCAGGCGGTGGTCTAACTATCGATGAGTACATAGCTGTGTACTGCTACCCAGATACTGAGAAGGTGGGGAGTCAAGTCCCCACCAATGCTATACAGGTGCTAGGCCTAAATTCCATATTACTGACACTGGGCAGGATAGCAGGTTTAGCATCACTCCATCAGGCCTCGCGGCCGCTGATGTTCTACGTGGTGGAGTGTATGAGACCCACCATCTATGACTGGAGTATGACACTACTGAGCAACATGAAACACCAGCTCAGTAAGTGTAAGGCAGGTAGGGTACAGAAATTTGGGTTCAACAGTATTATGAGCATGTTTTTCTTCGAGCGTGTTCTAGGATTGAGCCCTAGAGTGGACATTCCTCTCAACAGGGTTCGAGATCCGGCCCAACGGCGTTGGGCAGATGCTATGCGTAGACTAAGGGGTGGTAGGGTGGCCAACCCATATCCAACTGACTTCTTTCCATGGTGGCAATGACAGATCATTGCTATAGATGACTACCCCTATGCGGGGATAGATTTCCAGGGGGATCCGGACATGCCATTAGCACCAGGATCGGCATATGGTGACATAGGTAACGAATCTCGACCCGCACTATTTTTAAATTTTTTGAGTTGTTTCATTTTTTTGTATTTTCTTGATTATGTGGAATCAAAAAGACATGTTTTTGCATGACAATACATAGTGACATCTACCATTTGGATGCAGATGTGGGACCACGGTGGCCAGAAGGATTCCCTCATCATAGACAGAGGGGAAGAGGAGATGACATCATGGGTGTGGATGCGGAGCGAACGCTCCAGAACATTCATACCAACTTTGTGAGATTGACTCATAGAGTTCCCATGGGGCAATTCGAGGACTTGGCTGAGGCCATACAGCGATAGGTGGTGGGTGTACCACGCGCATGGGTGCGTTTATTCTGACAGCTAGCTAGAGATGTAGTGACATTCCATGATCACAACCCTCCTCCTCCTCCACAGGATTAGACACCTGGGAGTGTATATGTTTTGTACTACTGTGTATTATATGATGGTGGCTTGAAAAGCCCCAATTTTGTATTATGACACTATGTATTACCACATTTTTGATGTATATAAAAACGTTTTATGGTGATCGATTTATTTATTTACATGCGTAAAAATTGTGTTTGTGATTAATATATTATGAATGAGACAAATGCCAATCTAACATGTAGTTAGCATATGAGTCAGCAACTTGATTATTATTTCTTGGAATGTGTATATATGTTATACTGTGAAATTGCCATTCTAGCAATTTCACACGTAAGAACCTTCTTAATAATGTCGGATCTCTAACATGGTACAAACCATTGAGCTGTGACACTACTAACTCTAAATCAAGACATACCTCAAGAGATAGAACACCATGTAGAATGACATCCCATAGAAGCTCAATCAAAGCGCTATATTCAGCAACATTGTTGGAAGATGGTCGTAGACATACACCTCCTGAAGACAGTACCTGACCCATAGGAGTATAAATCACCCAAGCAGCAGAGGCTGAGTGTTGAGTGTGACAGATTGCACCATCCACAAATCCTATGTAGGTGGAAGATTCCATTGACATCTTCCAAAAGAAACGAAAAATAATCACAAAACCGATCACGATAAGAAAAAGACCTAACTATGCAAAGATGTACAATAATATACAACAAGCAGCCTTGGCTAAAGATCATGCATAGTATTTTTTGAGATAGAGCCCATTTCTAGGCTCCACCAAAGCTATCCCTTCGTAATCCACTAACTCATAGGCACCCTTCTCTAACACACGCTTAACCACGTAAGGACCATGCCACATAGGATTAAACTTTCCTGCCCCCAAGGGTTCTTTCGGTTGATCCCACAAAAGGACCAAGTCTCCTTCACTAAACACTCTTGGATGTACATATTTATCGTATTGGAACTTAACATGATGCTTATTAACCTCTAGAGCCACCAAGGCATCTCGATGCTGCTCATCAAGTTGCTCAAGGTGAACCAAATGCTCCTCCAAAGGTGAAGTGCCTGGTAAGAGTTCCACAGCTAGCTTCAACGAAGGAATCTCGCATTCAACCGACAATATCGAATCCACTCCATTTACAAGCTGATATGGATAAAAACTAGTGGTAGTCTTAACCTCGGTTAGATATTCCCACAAAGCAGGATATAACATAATGTGCCAATTCATCTTGCTTTGTGCGATGGTTCATTGGAGAATGGATTTGAGTGATTTATTCACTGCCTCTACCTATCCATTTGCTTGGGGGTAGTAAGAAGAGGAGTGCTCTTGCTTATACCCTAACTTGGATGCCAACTCTTCCATCATACGGTTCTGAAAGTGCGAGACATGGTCAGTGACAAGCTCTTTCGGAATCCCGAACCGAGTAATGATTTGGTTGAATGCAAAGTGAGCAGCTGTCTCACCATCCAATTTTACTGTAGGCATAGCCTCAACCCATTTCATGAAGTAATCCACAACCACTATAATATGATGGTGCCCACCAGTCGAAGCTGGGTTGCAATCCATAAAATCGAGCCCCCACTTAGTGAAGGGACCGGCAGTGATAATGGGATGTAACGGGGTAGGCTTCGAGTGCATATTACGTGTGAACACCTGGCAAGGGTGGCACCTCTTAACCACATCAACACAATCTTTAAAGATTGACGACCAGAAATAACCTGCTCTCAAAATCTTTTGAGCTATAGAAAGCCCAGATAAATGACCACCACACGCCCCTCCATGGCAATCATTAAGCACTACCTCAGCCTCATCATGAGTTAAACAACGTCATAAAATGGAATCTACCCCACGGCGGTACAAATTATTGTCCACTATAAGGTAGTTCTTAGAAACATGACGTAATCGTCGTCGTTCATCTCGCGAGAGGTGAGTAGGGGTCCTCTGTGTTTGTAGATATATTATGATATCCCCATACCATGGGTCTAACGTTGAGATTAAGAATATGTGTTCATTGACAAACGTATCTTCACAAACCAACTCCTTGGCCTCGCTCGGGAAATCTGATATAAGCTCTGCAAAGATTAAATATTTCTTCGATTTTGCCGAAACAAAATCGAGATCGAATTCTTGTAGAATGACAATCCATTTATTATATTTTCCCCCAATCATCCTTTGTGTGAGGATGAACTAAAATGGATTGACATGGGCCAAAACCAAGGTCTGGCGAAGGAGAATATAATGTCTCAAATGCTGAACCACATGTATGGTAGCCAAAGCAAGCTTCTCGACATGAGAATAATGAATCTCTGCGTCAATAAGGTTTCGGCTCAGATAATATATGACATGCTCTTGGAGCTCCTCATCCTCTTGAACCAAAACCATACCACTCATCTCTAAAGATGTGGCCACATATAATAGAAAATCATGGCTATAATCCGGAGGACTAATCACTGGGGCTGATGCTAGGGCTCGCTTAAGTGCATCGAAAGGACTCCTGGGCTCGCTCATCCCACTCAAAGGGAGTATCCTTCTTCAAGAGACGCATGAAGCCTCTAGTCAAATTGGAAAAGTTGAGAACAAATATTCATAAGAAGTTTACCATGCCTTGCAAACACTGAAGATGACGAATATTCTTTGGGGGAGAAAACTGAAGTATTGCCTCAACCTTCAAAGGGTCGACTCTTATACCCTCTTTCGAAACGATGAATCCTAACAAACGACCCGACTTCACACAAAAGATGCACTTATGAGGATTGAGTCTAACTGAATAGTGCCGGCATCTTTCGAATACCAATCTCAAGTGATAGGGATGATGCATTCTCATATGAGAATGAGCAGCGAGATCATCCAAAAATACTTCAATAATAGACTTGAGATCGTCGAAGATCAAGGTCATCGCCCGCTGAAATGTAGCTCCAATGTTTTTAAGGCTGAAAGGCATTTTCCAATATGCAAATGTTCCCTAAGGACAAATAAATGCAGTCTTTTGTTGGTCCTCAGGTTCAATCTGGATCTGATTATACCTGGAAAAGCCGTCCATAAAGGAGAACACCTCACTACCTGCACACTCATCCAAAATCTGATCTATAAATGGTGTGGGGAAGTTATCCTTAGGACAGGCACGATTCAAATTGTGGAAATCAGTGCATATACGGATCGGTCCCTGCTTCTTATCCACCAGAATGGGGTTTGAAACCCACTCCGTCAAGGGAACGGGATAGATGAAACCGACTTTCAACAGCTTCTCTATCTCTGCCTTAATGGTGGGTGCTTTCCTAGGATTCACGACGTGCAAACGCTATCAAACAGGCTTAGCATTGGGGTAAGTATTAATCTCATGTTCGACAATTCTAGGGTCAATACCTGGCATCTCGTCATAAGACCAAGCAAAAATATCACAGAATTCCTTGAATAGCTTGGTATATTCTAGAATCTCAGCATGGGAACATTCAGCCCCAATATAGACATTCTCTATTGTGCCAAGATTGTGAGAAATGTTGATAGGAATCGTTGCCGATATGTTCGCCATGTTTCCATCAGCCATCGGACCAGGAGAGCTTAATGGAATCACAGGCCTACCAACTTTTTGACTAAGAATCTCCCTATAATCCTCATGCTCCAAATGATTAAGCGCTGGAAGAAAGTACGATCTATGATGAAGTTCCTCCCATGGTGGCTCAACTCCCGACATAGCCTCGATAATCGCTTCATCTGAAGGTAAAATCATATCAAGGTAGTCGTGGGCATGAGAATACTGTACTACCCATGCCAGCAGCACATAGGGGTCTTCCTCCTCCATCCACGAAGAGGAAGAACAAGGCTCTGTAACACTCTTGAGATTAGCTTGATAAGATATCATAGCTATAGGAAACGGCACGCTCATCTCGACGAGCTCACTCAAGGTACTTAGTGTAGGAAGAATCCAAGGATCTTCCATATGGGTCGTGTGAAAAGACACCAAGGTTGTAGATGTTGAAGCCTCATCGGGACAATATCCTATCATGAGGATCGGTGTAGGACAACTAAAGCTTCCCATGAGGGATGGATACATGCCTACACCCACACTCCCAGTTGTCGGCTGAGAGTGCTCAACGATCAGGATCGTAGCTCCCAAAGATGTGGTAATAGACGGATTCTTGAATTCCATTTGATCAATCATTACAATCTTCCCGTTATGTGGAAAGCATACAATGTGAATCAAGGAAGAAGCAACGACTTGCATACTATACATCCAATTCCTACCCAGCAAGAGATTGTAGTCAAGGGGCGCATCAACCACAACCTCTATCGCAATGGTCTTCCCCCCCAAACGGACTTTAAGGGAAGGGAGGATACCGTGTGACCTAAAAGATCTCCCATCAAATGTAGTTAACATAGTCACTGATTTAGACAGCTCAGGAGAACCGAGACCCTTCCAACAGGACAAAGACATCACAGAAGCCACATCGCCCTCGTTAATCACAGTACGCTTGATGATCATATTAAGAAATTCTATGTGCACCAAATGAGACACATAGTAGGGAAAGTGAGGTTGCAGTCCTAAGGTTTCAAATTTTATCACTGAGGAAGAATCATCTCCATTCACACCAAGGGTAGAAAGCAATGCCTTCCTTTGTGAAGGACAACTCTGAAGCACTTCCAATGCAGACATCGCACAAGGAGTGTGGCCCAAATCCTCGACAATTGAATAATTCTGGATGACTCGGGCATTTGGATTATTCCCTGAACGCTTAAGGACTCCCTTAGGAATGTGAGGTGCAGCCTCAGGTTTATCCACAGGTTTCTCAATGTGCAAAGGGGTTCCTGGTGGATCAGGCTCTTTTCCTGGGCTGGGTTGTGACGAAATATAATCTTTCGCACGAGTCACAACCTTGGCAGCACGAACCATGTTAATGCACCCACGAGCACTAGTCTCTGTGTTGGGGCTCCGACCCTAAAGGTCCTTAGTTTTGGTAACTCCGCAGTTTTTGAGGAAGTGTAAGTGGAGTTACAACCTAAAATAATATTAGGGGTGTCGAGGGTGGGTCGAACCCCCTTTTTGTAATTAAGCCTTGGGTTAAATCCAGGGTTAGGGTTTTGGGTGCCCATGGTGTAAATCCATGGTTTTGTAACAGTGCGCTATATAAATAGGCACTTATGTAAAGAAGTAGGGTTAGGTCTTGAATGATTATCTTATGAAGCTAATGTAATGCAAAGATAAGAGATTGTATAAGGGTTTTTGTAAGAAGGTTAAGTCCCAGCTGTGTGCGTGGATGACCTCTGCAACTGTGTGCGCAGAGGGGTTTTGTTGGTTAAAAGGAAGATCTGCAGCTATGTGCGCAGAGGCCTGCTGCTGTGTGCGTGGATTTGAGGACTGAAGGGATCTGCAGCTAAGTGCACAGATCAGAACTGTCGTTTTAGTTGTAAAGAGTTAAATAAAGCGCAGTTTTGTGGACGTAACCCCTACACTGGGGGTGAACCACGTGACATCTGGTGTTGTGGTTCATTTGTGTGATTTGTTATTATATTTTATGCGCTGTTAAGTAAATAACTGATAAAGTAAGATTGCTTTTAATAACTAGCTTCGCTGTGAATTCCTAGATAAGGGCTGTGCAAGTAACTATTTATTTATCTAATCGAGAAGCTGCATAATTGATAATACAAGCATTGTGTTAAGTGATTAATAATAGTTAA
Source organism: Pseudotsuga menziesii (assembly GCA_001517045.1). Taxonomy (NCBI): domain Eukaryota; kingdom Viridiplantae; phylum Streptophyta; class Pinopsida; order Pinales; family Pinaceae; genus Pseudotsuga; species Pseudotsuga menziesii. The sequence goes on from LPNX010095074.1 coordinate 224,057, forward strand.
AGACTAAAGGTATAGTAAGATTCTCTCTTTTTCTTGCAGAAACCTGATTTTGCGGCACCCCATAGCTGTTTTAGGTGAGACTGTAGCCTGTTCACAGGCTGCTGCTGAAAGGGCCAACACTGTGGGTCTTTTGTTGGTGTGAAGTTAAAGGTGAATCCCAGGTCTGCCCATTTAGCCCAACAAATTGGTTCCGTTTCCAGTTGAACTCAGTATCTATTGAAGGGAGATCTACATCTTACCTTGAGGGATATGTTTTGGTGACCCTCTATGAAATAAATTGGTGATTGGATCAAAGCAACCTATTTGAAGTTTGCAGAATAGGAAAATAAAGATCCTCATCGTAGTGTGGAACAATTTTTGCAAAGGTACGTTTTTTCTGATGTTTATGAAATTTTCTTTGGTACTATACACATAGAGATGCACCAATGGTTATCCAGGTTAACAGAAAGGAGGACGAACTTCCAAGAAAACCAGTTTCCTCCCTGGACCCCCGCAAGAATTGCTATCTTGAAAAGAGTGAACAACGCGATCTCGCGAGCCGTGGATTTCTGGACTGCGCGAACTCTCGAAGCATTTGTGATGGATTTCTCCATCGACACAAGTACCTCCTTTAGCGAAGCTGAATGACAATTTTTCAAAGGACCAAGGGGTAAGTACTTGAACCTATTTAGTTTGAATATTGAAATACTATTGGCTGAAAAAGGAATCTTCCTTATAGAATCAGATTGTTAGATCTAGTATTGCTAACCTATGATTGGAAGTGACTGGGACTTCGACGAGCAAAGTGGTTTGCTGCGAAGTGGAAAAAGATATAAGAGAGATCTCGGTTCCTCTACTGAGTATACCCCTTTAAGCTCTGAAGCCTCTAAGTCTGCCGAGGCCCCCCCTGTTAGAAACCCTCCGATAATCCCACAGCAAAGACCTATTATCCCTGAGAACCTGTCGCAGTCTGAAAGTAACCCTAGCCCGAGTATCCCTGTCACAGGTCAGTCTTCCCCCGCTAGTTCAAACTCTTCCTCCCCCCCTAAATACTAGATGGCCCATGTTCATGATGACATCAAACTACCGGTTTTTAAAGGAACTGGGTCAGAAGACCCAGAGCAGTTCTAGTTTCTATGCGAAGCCGTGTGGACCGCAAAGAATATTACGGACATAGATGTTCGACGAGCGCAGCTGATCACTTCTTTCAGAGACCGAGCCCTGACTTGGTTTATGAAGTTTGATAGCACGCAGAATCCTATCTCGGCTGACATCAAAGAAGCACTGATCTGAGAATTTAAGAAACCTAAATCAGAGTCGCAGTGCATCACTGAGTTAAAAGAGATTCAGCAGCGGCGAGGCGAATCTGTGTGGGACTTTGATCAGAGATTCAAATTTCTACTTGACCAAGTTAGCTTCACGATTGGACCAGCACAACATAAGGAGTGGTTTATTTCTGCATTATTACCTCACATCAGAGCTCCACTCATGCAACAGAAGGTTTTTGATCAGCAAGAGGCCCTAGAGATTGCCATAAAGCTTGAAACTGCACCTGTCGAAGATAATTCTAGCATAGCTCAAATTCAAGCGCAGCTCGCGGAGATGGCTTTAGAGCTTCGTGACATGAAAAAAGGGAAGTCCACCCGTGAAGAGGTATCTTGTATACGTTGTCGAACAGAAGGCCACGACAAGGACCAGTGCCCGACGCTGAGAAACTATTTGAATACTGGCGCACCAAACCCACTGAATCCTAGTGTTTTGTACTGTGAGATCTGTCGAACTATTGGCCAGCATCGACTGGAAGACTACTATCTATTACAGAGGTACGTTCAAGTCCCAAAGAACCCTTACTGTAAATTCTGTAAGTCAGTAGGCCACAATGAAGATGAATGTCGCAGCTTCGACCTTATGAGGGAACGGACCTACGACACTTATAGGATCTACCCGGATGCAAAAGGAAATGATGGATATGGTTACCGAGGTGGTCGAGGCAGTTTTAGAGGCCGTGGTCGTGGTATGCCTGAAGGAGGTCGAGGTCAAGTTATTTGCTATAACTGCAATCAGGTAGGACATCTAGCTCGAGACTGTCAAAACCCAACCACGACATGCCGATACTGCAGAGCAGTTGATCATGTCATCGAGCAGTGCCCACAGTTACTAGCTAAAATCCAAGAAAGAAACAACAAACCTAGTCTGAGTGTCCAGTTGATTGCTATCGAGCCACGACCGATCCCAGCTGTTAATGTTGTTACAAGAAGTGGAGCTATGACAGAGGCACAGTGTCAGGTGAAGCAGCCTAAGGAATCTTGGGTTCGCAAGGCCATAGAGAATACTCCAGCATTTGATATACGATGAGAAAAAGAAACTTTTTTGGAGGCCAGACAAGACTTTGCCATGATTCAGATTCACCAGCATCAAACAAGCAGCATCAGCAGCTGCAATCCCAGGAAGACTCACAAGGCCAAGTAAGTACTCTGTCATCGTTTTTATAGAGTTGCATCAAATTGTTAAGAAATCAGAATTCCTTAAATGAATTACAAAAATTTATTCAGTCTTGTGAGCCTCATCAAAGTCTTGATAGCGAAAGAGCTGTTAGTAGAGTTAGAAGAACTGGAAGAGAGATGAGACTACATGCTCAGGTAGGAGAGTATGACATGAAGGATA
>LPNX010095074.1:226838-263174 GCA_001517045.1 Pseudotsuga menziesii
AGAATATTATGTCGAGCCTAATGACGAAGGTGTAATGGATTGGCAATGTGATAGTTCTTGCATGTCTGACTCAGATGATGGTCTAGAGAGTTGGCAAAATCGATTATACGAGCTACATGGCCATCGGTGCGCATGAATTACCAAATCTCTTAGATGCCTTAGTGCACAGGCCAGAGACTTGCCTACATATGATGGGTTGACAGATCCAGAAAAATTCATTGCACAGTTCTCAGAACAAGTGCCAAAATCACAGAGAATGCAGACTTTGGAAGCAGCATTAAGAGCTACAGCAGCGAGATGGTGGAAAGGCCACAGGAAGTATATTCACAGTTGGGAAGCTTGCCATAAATTTCTACGCCTTTGATTCCTACACCAATATCAAGAGGTGTGAAGCAAGTTCAATGGGTAGAACAGTCCTCAGGAACATTTCAAGCAATGTTATGCAGCATGGGAACATGTACCTCGCGAGGAATGGGTGCATAAGTTTGTGCACACGTTGGAACCTATAGCAAAAAACTGGTATACGGAGGTCGAGCTTCGACATGGTACTATAAGTTGGGATGATCTTGTTGATAGTTTTATACTTACATTTTCTGTTAACGAAGTTTGCCCTACTTTAGATGCAGATGTCAGACTGATTCATGACAAGGCAGTTGATGATCAACCAAACTAAGGAGCAAAACCAAGAAGTTAGTGCACCAAACCTAAAAGCCCCGTCACAGATCTTACCAGGACAGACCGCGGAGAAATGTTGTACCAAGGCTACCCGTTGTGACGAAGCTAAGACAATGATTTTACCAGAGCACAAAAACACGGCAAAGCTTAAAATCCAGCCGTTGGAAAACAGCCGAATTGGCGGCATGGGCACTTTAATTACCTTAATTGTTTGTACTAATGAGATCATGGAAAATCCAGTACCAGTCGGACAAGATTTTTATCAGATTTGGTGCCTTAAATGCATTGTCCTAACAAATTTGATTGATAAAGTGTATAAGAATATCCCTAAGTTGGCAAAAAACGCATTCTACATTTCCTTAACACTTACAAGTGAACCCATGACAGACGAGCGAGAGCTTCAGGATCTAGTAAGAGAGTTCAAACAGAGAGGTCTCCAGAGTCGTTCTGATCCCCCACATACCCCTGTGCCCGGTGAAGAAGCTCACCCAGCCCCGCCGCGGCCGATGCAGACACGGTCCACTAGGAAAAAGTTTAAACCTAAAGTTCGTTCTAAGAGGAACGAAGACTGACACAGGAAATCAGGGAAAACATCAGGGACTCACCAGATGGACCCACCTAGTTCAGCATAGGTCCTGACTAGAGAAGAAGAGCACATTGAACCACAAAGGCCACCGTATCTCCAACCCATCCGGCCAGGAGTCCAGCCACCCCAGCGGACAAAGCAGTTTACATTAAGCACACCCTCGCTGCCACCAGGTGTACAGCTGGTTGGCACCATGACAGGAAAAATAGACCGGCTCAAGTATGTTGACCATGACACAAATGATCATAGCAAGTTTCCACAGTTTGCACCTTCTCAATACTTGCATCATGTCAAATACCTATATAATAACGCGACACTATTAGAAGTGCAACAGTGGGCTGCTGGCTTAGCCATAGCTGGCCTGCTAAAAATGCTTGATGTTCCTCATTTTGGGCGCAGCACACAGGTGACCGTCATGGTTAAGTAGCTGTTAGCATTAGTACATGATGGCCACTTATGGATAGGAGACAAGCAAATTCCTATCAATGCCGAGCTTATTCATAAGATCACAGGCTTACCGATAGCAGGGCCTGATCCGAGCACTGAATTTGCATCAAAACACGAGGATACGAAGCTTGCACAGAGCATGAAGGACCATTTCAGCCTGACCAAGGGGAAATGAGGGTATCACACTTCCACGATTGAGGACAAGAAAATCCGCTTCATAGCTGATCTCTTAGCGTGCAAACTCTTGCGAAAGTGCAGGCCCAGTGAAGTGCCTGCCCCGGTTATCAGAATCGCTATAAACTGCGCTGAAGGGTACACTTACAACTGGTCCACATATCTTTCAAGGGAATTCCTGGAAGATGCCCATGATGCGTAGGAAAAAGGTAAACCTTTTCATTATTCCTGGCTATTAATACTTATTGCATTAATTGGGTGGAAAGAACCCACTGAGGCTCAGTTCGTGGAGGCACCCCCAGGCATGCCGGGTGCAGTAAGATACGCATCCCTCTGGATGTCGTCGGACAAAACATCTCAGCAGATGACGAAAACTGTGTTCACCTTTTATGGCATGAGTATACACTACGACATATTGTGAATACCATGACTTACCCATGAGCTATTCTCTCAATATGAAGGTGTCGCGAACTTCAGTGCCGACATGCATCATGTTTTCATTCAAGCCCATGCAGATCCAACACATCAATGGTTTAAGTTACCATATGTAGTAACCAAAACAGACATCTTGGGCATAGTTCAACAGTGGCTTACTGATTGGTTGAAAGATGCAGGAAAAAAACCCACCATTCCAGTTCCCCCTGTTACCCATACAGGCGCAGGTACCAGTTAGACGCAGCAGCAAAACCCGCTAGAAGACAGTGAAGACCTAAGTGACTCACAGCAAGATGGAAACGACCAAGGTGGAGATGGAAACCATGAAGAAGAGGATGAGGAGTCGGTCAAAAATCTATTAGATCTTAATCGATCAACTAAGCGCAAATCGCCAGAGGTAGAGGAGGTAACCAAGCCTCAGTCCCGCAAGAAGACAAAAGCGTCAAAGGACAAAAATCTAGACGAAGGAGTCACTGTGACGTTACAAAAGCTTGAGAAAGCCCTCGACAAATCTACTGAAACACTAACTCAAAAGTGGTCATAGTTTGCGGATGTGCATCTTGCTGCGCTCACGAGCATAGCAAACAGGGTATCAGAGCTGAAAGATTTAGCAACAAAATCAACGACTAGTACAGCGACAAGTAGTACCCCAGCACCCACACAGCAGGATATGAGGCAATGGCCGACCAGAGATAACAGGGGCCAAGTGTCGAGTGCAGCTCTAATACTGGCTGATGCAGATTCCCGGCCACAGATGAGTATGAAAGTTGGGATCGACTACACCAAGCTGTCTATGACAGAATTGCACCTCTGCCAGCTAGCCATCATGAAGGAAATCCATGCTCGAGATCACTATTCTCAAATTCAGCTGGAAGACACCATGAAGCAAAGCCAGAATCTCACAGCAAGGCTGGAAGAAGTTGCACAAAAGAAGAAAGAGGCTAAACATTAGCGCAAGCGCTAGATGAGGCATGTCGGAGTCTTCCTGACTTCGACATCCAAGACGAAGAAGAACCAGAGCAGAGAATTGCCAAGCTGAGAGACTATGCCCAACAGTCTCGCAGTGAAATTGAAAAGTTAAAAACAGAACACCAGAATCAGATCGTGGAGCTTCAACTCCGCATCCCTCCAGAAACTCCACCTGAGTTCCAAGAACAATGCCACAGGGACATCCAGGCCTCAGCAGCAAAGATATCAGATATTGTGGGTAGTGCAGCAAAGCTACTGGAAGACAGTATTGAAGCATGGGAGAACCTACAGGACCACCCAGATATAGGTAAGGTACAAGAAACCATCAATTTGCGACAGGCAGAATTAGATGCAGTCAGAGAAGAAATTAAGACGCTGCCTCCTATGCAGAAAATGGCTAAGGTGAAGCGAAGCAAGGAGCTCTAGCAGGAAATCGACTCCTGCAGGACGAAGGTAACAATACTAGAAAATTCACTACAGCCACTTGTCGATGAAGCATTGGAATTGAGCAATGCTGCGGAGAGTTAGCTCAAAATTTTGAAGAACTACGATACTTTTGCGCAGGAAAAGGCTAATGAAGTATCATCCTCAGTGTTGCAGGAATTGGTGGAAAAAGAGAAAGCAAATGATGACATTATACACAACCTCAACAGTCATTTCCATATCCTTACAAAGAAGATTCTCCCACCAGAAGAGTCGCAGAGTGCCCCGGGACAGGACACAAGTGAGTCTTAGGGGCCTGTTGGGGCTCCGACCCTAAAGGTCCTTAGTTTTGGTAACTCCGTAGTTTTTGAGGAAGTATAAGCGGATTTACAACCTAAAATAGTCTTAGGGGTGTCGCGGGTGGGTCGAACCCCCTTTTTGTAACTAACCCTTGGGTTAAATCCAAGGTTAGGGTTTTGGGCGCCCATGGTGTAAATCCATGGTTTTGTAATAGTGCGCTATATAAATAGGCACTTATGTAAAGAAGCAGGGTTAGGTCTTGAATGATTATCTTAGGAAGATAATGTAATGAGAAGATAAGAGATTGTATAAGGTTTTTTGTAAGAAGGTTAAGTCCCAGCTGTGTGTGTGGACGACCTCTGCAGATGTGTGCACAGAGGGGTTTTGTTGGTGAAAAGGAAGATCTGCAGCTGTGTGCACAGAGGCCTGCTACTGTGTGCACAAATTTGAGGACTGAAGGGATCTGTAGCTGAGTGCGTAGATCAGAACTGTCATTTTAGTTGTAAAGAGTTAAATAAAGCATAGTTCTGTGGACGTAACCCCTACACTGGGGGTGAACCACGTGACATCTGGTGTTGTGGTTCATTTGTGTGATTTGTTATTATATTTTCTGTGCTGTTAAGTAAATAACTGATAAAGTAAGATTGTTGTTAATAACTAGCTTCGCTGTGGATTCCTAGATAAGGGCTGTGCAAGTAACTGTTTATTTATCTAATCACGAAGCTGCATAATTGATAATACAAGCATTGTGTTAAGTGATTAATAATAGTTAAAGACTAAAGGTACAGTAATATTCTCTCTTCTGCTTGCAGAAACCTAATTCTGCGGCACCCCATAGCTGTTTCGGGTGATACTATAGCCTGTTCGCAGGCTGCTACTGAAAGGGCCAACACTGTGGGTCTTTTGTTGGTGCGAAGTTAAAGGTGAATCCTGGGTCTGCCCATTTAGCCCAACACTCTGGTGGATCATTCTCACTAGACTTTTCATGGGACTTCGAGTTCATATTTTGGTTATGCGGTAAAGGGTTCATTACCACAGTTGGGCCTTGTGCTAAGAATCTCTAAGCTTCATCAATTCGAGGGAACAAGTAAGTGAGGTGATCATCCTTACATAACTTGCAAGGGAATTTAACCTTACGTTTCGCTTGCTTGTCCCCCCCAACATTTATACCATTCTTTTCATTATTGTTAGCATTCTCATTCTTATTCCCACCCTTTCGATTATTATTTTTACCCTTTTTTCTATTCCGTCCAGGCTACTGGTTACCCTTCTGGTCCGACGATTGCACAGAAAGTACATTCACCGTTTGGGCGGGTTGAGACGAAGCCGTAGCTTGTCCCAAAGTAGATTGGTTGAGTGACAACTGGATAACTTGTTTTGCAACTGAATCTGTAGGTTTTTCACTTCCACAACCCACAATGCCATCGGCATGGGGTCCAGGTTTGACTTTGGGATCGAAACTGGAACGAGGAGCGTTGGGAATAATCTCATTCAACAAACCGGACTGAGCATATATCAAGTCCAGTTCCTGCACCCTAAAGATCGCTTGTTCCTCATTCTGCACTCCGTATGTGGAAACATCCTTCGCTATATACGGCAATAATGACTTAAGGAACCATTCGAGAAGGAACTCCGGTGGTATAAAGGCTTTAATTAATCTCTTCCATCTATGCCACTCTTGAATATGATTAGAAATATGGGTGGCTTTATCTTATCGAAATGTCAACAAGAGTTTAGTACCAACGTCATAGCGCACTGATAGCTGGAAGTGATTAAGAAAAGTCATTGCAAGGTCGTCAAACAAAGTGAAAGCGCCACTTGGTAACTCTATATACCATTTCGCAGCAGGCCCTGTGAGGGTGCGTTGAAATAGTCTCAAATGGATTGAGTCCTGATGAAATGAATTCGAAGAGCACCATAGGTGGAACATAGTAACATGTTCACTCAGATCCTCTCCTGGTTTGCCTTCGAACTTAGGTATGTCGGAAGGAAGCTTGGTAGGGACGGCCGGCCAAGCCGGGTCATGAGCCACAGGATCGTTCATAAGTCTCGATAATTCAGGAAGATTAAGTGTCATGAGGAAAGGGAGCCTAGTATGATGCGGTCAATGGACCACTCGCTGATTCATATAGGGTTGATTACCACCATGGCCTTGGCCATAGTGCCCTCCTCCCGTATGACCCATACAGGGTGGCATGGAAGCACCATAATGAGGTGGACCTTGACTAGTAGGAGCTACAAAGACATAATTAGGAGAATAAGTAGGTTGTGAATACCTGCCTCCATAAGGTGAAGAAACCTATCCATACTGCATCCCATAATAAGGTCCATAGGTCATCGCTTGCGATGCCCCATGAGACACTCCATAGGTAGGAAGATACGCTTCGGAAGTAGGAATATACATACCGGAAGTAGGGATATATGTTGTGGAAGTAGCAATCTGACCTCTAGAAGCATGAACATAGCCTCCTGAAGCAATGGGTGGTATGTAAACTTGAGACACAATCGGTCTAGTAACCGCAGTACGAACCTGACTTGTATCCATGTGCCAACTCGAAGGACCACGTGAATAAGGTGGAGGATGTACATTTGAAGAACTAGGGGCCGAGGATGAAGGAATCTGAGTAATAAGATACACACTACCACCTATCATCACTCATCTCGGATCTGGTATCCTAATCGGATCACTAACCCTAGACCTAGGAGGGATATAAGATGTAGCTTCCACCACTGGGACGGAAGGTGCAATGTGACTAGTGCTCCCAAACCTCTCTGCATGGTAAGGAATGAGAGTGCCCCCAGGCATAGTGCTAGGCTCAAAGTCAGATTCGACATGAAATGTCAAATCATGCATAAGAAAACCAGCTGTACCATAACTACCATATCTAGTAGTGGCGGGTTCGAAATGAGTCTCGACGTCCTCCAGCATGCCATACCGGTAACGCGTCAAAGGGGAGTCAGCTCTAGAGTGAGTAGGTCTATCATGCAAGGCTCCTATCTCAGAAATCACAAGACCTAACTCAGTTAAGTCGGGTGAAGGATCGTAAGTAGGTGTAAATTCCCCATCGTCTACACGAATGGGAGGAGGTGGCTTAGGAATATCTTCTGAATGGTCTCCCATGGTGTGTGAATCAATGTGTGACATAGTCTGCCTAGACTTTCTAGGTCTCTCTCCCAAAGGAGGAGGAGAAGTAGAAGGCAGAAGCCCTGCTAACCGACGAGAACAGCAAGGAACCACACTCGAATCCATAATGACTCAAAAAATAGCAAAGACTCTCTATTTACGTCAACCCTAGGCCAACTAGCGTGCACAGAGAAATCAATAATAAAATCTAAAGCTAAATGCAAGAAAACAAGGGCTGGATAAGTGAGGTCCCGAATGAAGCAGGTATGTCTCGCCTAGGAGAGGCTTGAGACTCCCATACAGAACAAGCGGAGGTATGTAACCAATTATTGTGGCCCTCAGCTTCAACGCATAAAGCGACTATGCTGTCTAACCGCAACCTGGATGGGACACCTATAGAATAACCTCTACAAGTACGCCCTCGATATCCTAGGTAAGGCCACTAAGGTCACCTCAATATAATCAATGCGCAGGCGGATAGTTGCAGGTAGGATTGATCGTATGGGCAGGGTAGCAAAGCCCAAAACTCTCGAAAGAGCCCCCAGATACGAATATAATCCTGGAAATATCTCCGGTGCTACTCAGTTATGACTAGGGGTCATCCCAATCAATAACCGCTCACACTGCCTCGTGCTTAACTCATGTTTGAGAGGAGGATCCTAAGAACAATTGTTATACCAAGGATTTCACACACTCACCTAGACAGACACCTAGATGTTGTTGTTTAGTGATCTTGGAGAATTGACTTACAATGAACTATTCCAAGATACTAAAACCTAAGCTTGTTGGTGCACCCTAGAAAAGAAAAGAGTGTAATACATTTTAATTTAGTGTTGATTTTAGTTGGATTTATTACTCAAAAATAGGATATGGTCGTGCAACTAATGGTGTTATGACGCAACAAAAAGTAAAATGCAGACCTAACAATCAATGCAAATGCATTGTGTCCATGAAAATAGGGTATGCTACTACGTAAAATGCACAATTCTTCTTCAAATGATAAATGCAAATTTTCCTATATGAAGTCGTAACTAGTACTCCAAAGCAAATATAGATCTAGTGCAAGTACAAATCAAAGTGCAAAATGCAATGCATGATGATAAGAAAATATTTTTGGATTTTTTGAAAATAAAAGAGATGAAAAAAGAAAAAGAATGATTCTACGACCCCTAGACTCTACAAGCACTGTTGGAGTAGGGTCCCACAGCTACAGAAAAAGTTGTTGTTTTGGAACGAGCAAGTCAAATTTAACAATACCTGAGTGGCTGAGAGGAGAAATCTCAACCACTGCACTTAAGGTAGCGATGAAGATAGGAGGGCTCAGCTACCCTCATAAAGGAAAAGGAGCAATGAGGCCGAGGTATTGAAGACGAAGGACAAAAAAGGAAGCGCCGCTAGTACCCACTGTCAGCGCTGGGAAGCGTGGAAGACTACAGGAAGCTGTGGTGTGACCGAAAGCGACAGTTTGAGTACAGATAGACTGACTGTCACAGTTAGAGTTTTGGGTTACTGTTGGGAGAGGCCCACAGTGTTGTAATGGCAAGACCTTCGGGCCGCCTATATAAGCATGTATTCTGTATTGTAAAAGGTTAGACAATAAGACATTTAGCTAGTCAGTCGATGATCTATTAGCTCATAGATGTTTTGTATTATAGGAGAGCCGAGCTCTGGTTCTGTATTCAGTCCGTAGTATCTTACTATAACTAGTAGCTAACTCCTAGAGTATGTATGTAACAATCTGCAGGGATTGAGAGAGAGAGAGAGGAAGAGTATATTGTAAGAGAATCAATATAAGAAGAAAAGACACAATCTGCAGGGATTGAGAGAGAGAGAGAGGAAGAGTATATTGTAAGAGAATCAATATAAGAAGAAAAGACATTTAAGAGAGAAGGGATCCAGGCAGTGTGCGCGGAGTTACCCAGAAGATCTCAGCGGCATATGAGGTTGCAGCGGAACTGTGTTTACTCTTCCAAGTTATAATATATAAACCAGTTCCCGTGGACGTAGCTTCTACCCTGGAAGTGAACCACGTAAAATCAGTGTGTTATGTGACTCATTCATGTGATTGTGCTTTACTTGGTTGCTATCTGTTATCTATTACATGAATGCCGTCTATCAGTTAGTAAATGTCTATATGTTCTCATTTTGTTATAGCATCATAGAAGGTTACATGCGAGTTTAACTGTATAAAGTGTCTGCTTATGAGTTTATTAGTGCTTGATTCACACAGTAATAGTCACTCTGTTAAGTGCTTCCAGTATACTTATTTCAGCAAGTTAAGTATAGCGACGTGAGTGTGTTGAACCATGGAAGTTCATGTAAGGTTGTTTTAACACCCTGTTGGAGGTTAGTCGAGTTATCCCTCCCAGTGAGTAAGATATCGCATCGACAGAGAAGCTGCGGTGTGAGATATCACAGATAGTGAGAAACACGGAAGGGAGAATTTGCGCATCATCCTAGATGCTACGATGCGATAGGGTTCCTCCCCCTATCAGAGCCCATGAGTAAGAGAGAACTATGACTCGCAGAAATATCTCACTGGCTAAGAAGAGCCGCGAGACACTAGGATGCCTCAGAACCTGGTTAAGGACACTTGAGTCTTTAGCCAACCCATCTAAGATCACTTCGGGTGAGACTTCAGGCCGCTCTGTGGTCTGTTGCCAAAAGGGCCAGTGAGTTAGGGGTGTTGTTGGTACATTATAAGTAAACCCGGGTCTGCCCATAGTAAACCAACAAATGGTTTCATTTCCAGTTTTGAACAAACTAAAGAGCTAATGTTTTGTTGGCATCCTACTAAAGAAGAACTCAACCAGTGGGTTGAGTCTATATAAAAATAATTTGCTGCGACAGAAAACAAGAGTCCTACATTGAGTACAGAGGACTGGTTACAAAAATATATCTTCATAGACTTGCATACAATATTTCTTGCGACCTATGGAAATGAGTTGTATGACTGGGTATCAAAGTTAACTGATCAGCATATATTCAAGAAGAAAAGGAACATCGTCTGGACACCAGAGATGATTTAGACTATCAGGAGCATTGATAATCCCATTTCATGAGCAATGGAATTCTGGCTTGCGAGTGTGCTAGAAGGATTCATCATAGAGTTTGCAGTCGAACAGAGAAAAAGCTTCAGCGAAGCTGAGCGGTACTTATTCAAGGGATATCGTGGTAAGTACCTAAACTCTTTAAATTTGTCCATTAAGATGCTATTACATGAAAAAGGAGTACTCGATATATATTCAAATGAATAACTTCAGTAAGTGTAATGTCACAAGAGTTTGAGAGTGATTTTGATGAACTTGGACATACACGTAGTGGAAAGAAATATAAAGTAGATTTCAGATCTTCTCTATTTGAAAATAGTTCAGACCATACTAGAGAACAGAGTCATAGTAATACAGAAAGAATAGAAGGGGGTATCCCTTACCACCCTTACACCCCACAAAAATCAACTGGGACTCAGAATAATCTCGCAGGAACTCCATCTAGTAGCTCACATACATTACATACTACCACTACAGCACCTACATCTACACCACCAAGTGGTAGTCACACAGCAAATCAACATCCACCACGTAGAAATAGAATGGGGGATGATATGAAGTTACCTACCTTTAAGGGTATAGGGGCAGAAGACCTGGAACATCATTGGTTTCTATGCGAAGCCGTGTGGATCATTAAGGGGATCCTAGATGATAATATTAAACTTGTCCAGTTGGTCACCACACTTAGGGAATGAGCCTTAACATGGTATATGAAGTATACCTCAGCGATACCCAGAACGCTCACACAGGTTAGGACCGCCATGATCAAAGAATTTAAGAAACCTAAGTCTGATTCACAGTGCATTACAGAGCTCAAAGACATTAAATAGTTACCTACCAAGTTAGTATGGGACTTTGATAAAAAATTCAAAGCTCTCATAGACCAAGTTAGCTCTGAGTTTGTGCTGGAACAACACAAGGAATGGTTTATTACAGCACTGCTCCCCCATATCAGACTACCACTGATGTAGCAGAAACTCCAGATGTAGGATGACACATTGGAGATGGAAATGAAACTAGAGGCATCACCTCTAGCTGAGACCAGTACAGTTATGACAAACCTGTAGAACCAGTTAGTTAATCTCACCTTACAGATGCATGAGATTAAGAAAGGAAAAGAGATTGCACAAGAAATATGGTGTATAAAATGTAAAGCACAAGGCCATACTAAAGATACCTGTCCAGTATTTGTTGAATATCTAGCAAGTGGGGCTCCTAACCCCTTAGCACAGATGCAAGGGACATGGTGTGAACTATGCAGAACAAGAGGACATCCACCTCAGCAATTCCCTTTACTTCAAAAGTATGTACAGACACCTAAGAACTTATACTGTAACTTCTGTAAGTCCATAGGACATCATGAACATAATTGTAAAGCTTATGATATCATGATCGAGAGAAAACACGACTTATACAGAGTCCAATAAAAGACACCAGGTCCAATAGCAGGACCACAGCATGAACCAGCTCATGTTTGCCATGAAGGAGGATTCAGAGGACGAGGTCGTGGAGGAGGCTTTGGCCGTGGTGAAGGCTTTGGCCATGGTCATGGACCGATCACTTGTTACAACTATGGAGTTGTAGGACATTATGCTAGGGACTATCAGAGCCCTACTACCACCTATAACTATTGCAAATATTACGATCATGCTATAGAAGAATGTCCTACCGTGATAGCCAAGATCAGGGAACCTAAGCTAGTAGTACACTAGAACATTCAGCTTATTGCTACTAAACAGAAAGAACCAGAACTAAGAGTCAACATTGTGACTCATAGCGGTGCTTCCACCAGTGGGACATCACCAGATACTGACAAGAATACAGGTCCAGAGTGGGTGCGCAAAGCTACTACTAAACCAACACCGCTCGACCTGCAAAAGAATAAAGAAACATTTCAGGAAGCTAAAACTTTCTTTAATGACCCTACGCAATTAGGATCACAGGTATAGTTGTCTAGGGGCATACTGTAGCAAAAACCATGTGCCGTTAGCCCTGTACAAATATCGTAGGCTACCACATTAGGAAGGTGCGACGAGGATGAGTCGACAGGAAGTGTACAATCCTTCCTGTGGAGTTGCTTAAAACTCGTGAGAAATGAGAAAGATATCGGAGAGATTCAGCACATCATAGATCAGTGTTAGCCATCTTCTTCTGTGAGCAATGCACAGTGTGCTGTTCATAATATTATGGGACATACAAGAACAAGAAGAGAGATGCGACTCACAGCACAAGTTGGAGAATTTTAAATGGATGAGGTAATCCTAGACTTAGGATCGAAAGTTAATGTTCTGACTAAGAAGACATGGGAACAGATGGGTAGCCCTAAGTTAGCCATATCACCTATCCATCTGAGACTAGCCAATTAGCAGCAGGCATCGCCACTGGGTCGATTACCGCAGGTGCCAGTTGACATTGACGGAGTTCGCAGCTTTGCAGACTTTGAAGTTATAGAAATCATTGGCAATAGTATACCGTACCTAGCGCTACTAGGTATTGATTCGGAAATCGATAACATGGCTGTTATCGATTTGAAGAAAAGACAAATGACCTTCGAGGACAATCAGATTTGGGTCATCGCACCGTTGGATCCTTTTTAGGGTCCCAGATATAGTGAACCTATCCGAGCAGAGGATGAGGCATGTAATATGGAGAGCCTCTATCAGATGATGTCCAATCAGAGTGACTACATCAATCCAACCAAAAAAGGGAACATTAGTTGGTGATGCGACAGCTCATGTGCATCAGACTCGGATGTTGGTCTAGAGAACTGGCAGAACAGACTTTACAAAGTCTCAGCTCACAGATGTGCGTTTATGACTAAGTCACTCCGATGGATTGGCGCAGAGATTAAGGACACTCCATCGTTTGATGGCTTAGTAGACGTCAACGAATTCTTAAAATAGTTTGAACAGGAAATTCCTTAGGAACAGAGGATGTCAGCCATTGACCTTGCAGTAAGAGCCACACCTGCAAGATGGTGGCATGCACATAGAGCACATATCGCATCATGGGATGACTTCAAGAGATTAATGGCGATTAGGTTTTCTAATGACAAAGAGTATCTATAGCAGAGGTACACAGGAGAAAGTGACCCCAGGTCACATATTAAAATGTGTGAATAGAATTGGTTGAACATTCCTGAGGATGAATGGGTTCACCTATTCGTTCATACTTTAGACCAAATTCCAAAGAACTGGTACATTGAGACCGAGTTGCGCAGAGGAACCATTACATGGCCACTTATGATAGAAAGATTTGAACTCACTTTCACTTTTGAATCTGAGTATCCAAGTATTGATCAGGCTCTAGACGTAATAAAGACTAAGATATTTAAGGACTGTACCCTATCAGTACATACTCAACCTGAGTGGGCCATCCAGTTAGAAGATGCGCTCGAGTGTTATAACTTCACAGCAGAACCATAGGATGAGGATGAGGATCCTCATAGCATCAACATTCTGGAGTCAGAAGGGATTCGCGATGTTGATGGATCAAAGCTACAGATTCCAGCTATCACAGACCCCATCAAGATTAAAAAGATAAATATTGGCACAGACATAGAACCAAATTTTGCCTCTATTGGAGACTATTGGGATGATGAAACGGTGGCACACATTGCAAATCTGTTACATGACTATCAGGACTTATTCCCCACTAAGTTCACAGAAATGAAGGGAATAATAGGAGATATGGGAGTAATGAGGATACCATTGAAAGAGGATGCTAGGCCAGTCAAATAGCGTCCATACAGATTAAATCTGCGGTATAAATAAAAATTTAAGGATGAGATCAATAAGATGCTAGCAGTAGGCATCATTGAGCCCGTGGAGGAAAGCGAATGGGTTATTCCCATGGTCGTGCAAGAAAATAAAACCAAAGGAGAAATCAGAATTTGTGTCGATCTGCGTAAACTCAACGATGCATCACTTCATGACCCATTCCCGACACCGTTTACTGATGAAGTGTTAGACAATGTGGGAGGACAGGAGGTCTACTTCTTCACTGATGGCTTTTCAGGCTATCACCATATCAGAATCCATCCAGAGGATCGATATAAGACCGCTTTTGTGACAGAATTGGGCTCATTCCAGTATACGGTAATGCCCTTTGGTCTTAAAAATGCACCAGCTATCTTTTCTAGAGTAGTAGTTGTTGTATTTAAAGAATACATCCATAAATTCCTAGAGGTTTATTTTGATGACTGGACTGTATTTGGATTAATCGACAAGCACATAGGAGATTTAAGACTGATGTTAGAAAAATGTAGGCAGTACCAGATTTCTCTGAACTTGAAAAAATGTATATTTTGTGCGCCATTTGGTATTTTGTTGGGTCACATTGTTTGCAGACAAGGCTTGATGGTAGATCCTGCAAAGATTGCCATCATTGTAAATATTCCAGCGCCCAACTCATTCAAGCAATTGAGGACAGTACTTGGTCATACCGGGTACTATAGAAAATTCATCAAAGGTTATGCAAAGATCATAGCACCTATGGAAAAGTTGTTAAAGAAAGATGTAAAATTCCTATGGAACGAGGAATGCCAGAAAAGTCTAGACACTCTCAAAGAGAAGATGGTCACAGCACCCATCTTAGTATTTCCAGACTGGACCAAGCCATTTCATGTACATATGGATGCATCTGGCATCACACTGGGGATCATCTTAACCTATCCAGGAGAAGGGGGTATCGATCACCCTATAGATTAGTCAAGCAGAAAGCTATCCACTGCAGAAAAGAACTACACCACTACAGAGAGAGAAGGTTTAGCTATGGTGTATGCTCTATAGACATTTAGGCACTACCTGTTGGGTGCCTCATTCAAGATGTTTACTTGCCATTCTGCTTTAAAATACTTGGTCAATAAGCCAGTGTTAGGGGGAAGAATCTGTAGACAATTAATACTGTTTCAGGAGTATGATTTTGAAATCATTGTAAAACTAGGAAGATTAAATACCAGACCTGATCATCTATTGTGGATAGACTCAGGAGACGAACCGAGTAACCTAGAGGACAATTTGCCAGATGCGCAATTGTTTGTTATTCAGATCGCAGATGAGTACTACGCTAACATCATTCACTTTCTCACCACAGGATGGGCACCTGTTGGGTTTACTAAGCATCAAAAGAAACATCTAGTTGTTAAAGCAGTAGACTTCACATTGATCGTAGGGCACTTATACAAGTTAGGTCCAGATGAAGTCTTGTGTAGATGCATTATGCTACAAGAGAAAAAGGCCATTATCAGAGAAGCACACTCAGGTGCTGCAGGAGGTCATTTCGCAGGAAACCCGACTGCCCAGAAAATATTAGCTGCAGGATTATGGTGGCCTACTTTACACAAAGATACTAAGGAGTTTTGTAGATGTTGCGATATCTGCTAGAGGGTAGGAACACCTTCATGAAGAGATGAAATGTCGCTACGACCACAGATTACACTGCGCGCATTTGAAAAATGGGCTATAGATTTTGTGGGTCCTATCAACCCACTAGGAAAATGAACTGGTGCGAGATACATCATCGCAGGAATAGAATACCTCACCCGATGGGCAGAGGCGAAATTAGTAAGGAATTGTGATGCTGCTATAGCTGCACAGTTCATTTTTGAAAGCATCATCAGTAGATTTGGATGTCAGTAATTTTGATGAGCGATCAAGGCACACATTTTTTGAATTGCACTATTGAAGCCTTGACAGAGGAATTTTAGATACAACACCATAAGAGCACTCCCTACCACCCAAACTCTAATGGTACGGTGGAGGCCTTTAACAAGATTCTAGAAACTTCTCTTACTAAGATCTGTAACAGCCAAAGAAATGATTGGGACCTCAGGGTTAACACTGTATTATGGGATTATAGGACTACATGCAAGAAACTTACAGGGCACACACCTTTCAGCTTGGTGTATGGACAAGAGGCTATTATGCCTATGGAATATATTATTCCCAGTTTAAGAGTTGCTCAAATTACCGGGATGGCTGATACAGACACGATGAATGAAAGACTAGCGCAGCTGCTTGCCTTAGAGGAAGATATATTCATCATAGGATTCCATCAGAAAGTGCAGAAGGCACAAGAAAAATCTTGGCATGTTAGGCACATTAAGAGTAAAACTTTTCAGACAGGAGACCTAGTGCTCCTTTATGACAGTAACTTTATTAAGTTTCCAGGAAAGTTCAAGCCGCATTGGTTGGGGCCATATCAGATTCAGCAAGTTACAGAAGGAGGTGCTGTTCAACTCAGCAAACTGAACGGGGAGCTTCTTCCCATGTTGATTAATGGCAGCAGGCTCAATCTCTATAGTGATAGCCACTCCACCTCTCAGGCCTAACTCAGATAGTGTACAAAAGTGCAGATGCCTAGTATAGTTGAAAGGAGGCATCACACCGGGAATTAGTCTACACCGGCAGATATTCTAAGTACAAGGAATCGCATGAGGATGGTTCATTTTGTGTAAGTCATAGGATGCTTGCGGGAAAAAAAATTAAAAAAATTAAAAAAATTAAAAAATGGAGTAAGTTGTTTTGCGTAGGTGATGCGGTGAGGCATCACAGCAAGGCTATGTTTCCCCGTGCCATGTAGCTAGTTTTAAAAGAGGACAGAGGGCCAGTCACTTCGCCCTCTGACAAGCAATTAATCTAGATACGATAGGTATCCATTGCCCTAGATTTGGAAATAGTATAATGATTTTTCTAGATTTGGTAAAATCTTCGACGAGACTGGCGCTTTCACACACGTTTCGAGGGAAATTTGATCGGATTTCAACAATTAATGAGGATCGAAATGACGGGTGTTGTCTCGTCCATGCAATTAATATTGCCGATGGGTCTAGTCTACAGGACCGTTGAGTCACAAAGTATCACCTTTGCTATAAATATAAATATCATCCATACGAAAGGGTTACTTTGGCAATTCCAGAGATCTATAGAGCAAGTTGCAGAGTTTTCCTTGTGCAGAAATACCCAAGTTACAGAGTGCTAGTTATCCCCAATTTTGCAGCCATTACCCATCCATAGTATTTCACCGAGTGGGTTCTGTCCGAGGAGGAACCTTTAGAAGACATTGTGAGACGATTCCAGAGTGGGGGCCTCTAGTCTGCTATGACGACGCCGCCCAAGGTTGTGAAATTAGGTGCATCATAGGTCAGACAGCTGCCAAGGATGAGGAGTCAAGCATAGGATGTAGAAGCTGTCATCAAAATCTTTGCTGTAGAGAAGCAGAAAGATGAGAAGATCACTGAAGATAAGAAAGCCGAACAGAAGAATGATGAGAAGAAATCTCCATCCAGGAAGAAAGTAAAAATGAGAAAAAGAAGGCAATGGAATAAGGAAGATGACATATCTCATCAGCTAAGAGAAGAACAAGAGGTTCCAAAGGTCAAGACTGAAAATATGTAGAACACAAGCAGCGTGAATACCTGGAGAGATTTCCTGAGAAGAAAAGTGAGAGGGAAAACAAACAAAACAAGCAGAACTTCAAGATGCAGACAAAGGCTTTCTCTCGGAATGGAATTCCTGGTTTGTACACCTTTCACATAAGAAGGCTCCAGACTGAATGAAATGTTTGAGAAGGATGGAAGATACAGATTTATATTTCCTCTGTGATAAAAGTTCTAACCCAGATAAAGAGGACAAGATATCTGTGGAAGACTTCTCAAAAAGCTTAAGATCCTTAAGGGAGCTACTCATCTATGAAATGATAAGAGAGACCTATGAACTAAGCTTACAGAAGCTGACATCAAAGATGATAGCAAGAAAAAACAAGCAAACAGTAAAGTGTTGACACCATTTTACAGAAGCGACACAAGAGTGTGTCGAGGCTATGGAGAAAGAAGTCGCAGGACTTCGACAGAGATTTACAAGGACTTCGCAGGAAGCCAAGGAGAAGCTATAGCAAGATAAACCAGCTGTTATTGGATTGAGGACGAGCCACAAGTAAGTGTTAGGGGACTGTTGGAGTAGGGTCCCACAACTACAGAAAAAGCTGTTGTTTTGGAACGAGCAATTCAAAGGTAACAGTACCTGAGCGACCGAGAGGAGAAAGCTCAACCACTAAACTTAAGGCAACGGTGAAGACAGGAGGGCTCAGCTACCCTCATAAAGGAAAAGGAGCAATGAGGCTGAGGTATTGAAGATGAAGGACATAAAAGGAAGCGGTGCCGGTACTCATGGTCAGCGCCGGGAAGCATGGAAGACTGCAGGAAGCTGTGGTGTGATGGAAAGTGGCAGTTTGAGTATAGATAGACCAACTGTCACAGTTAGGGCTTTGGGTTACTATTGGGAGAGGCCCACAGTGTTGTAATGGAGAGACCTTCGGGTCGCCTATATAAGCATGTATTCTGTATTGTAAAAGGTTAGACAATAAGACATTTAGCTAGTCAGTCGATGATCGGTTAGCTCATAGATCTTTTGTATTATAGGAGAGCCGAGCTCTGGTTCTGTATTCAGTCCGTAGTATCTTACTATAACCAGTAGCTGACTCCTAGAGTATGTATGTAACAATCTGCAGGGATTGAGAGAGAGAGAGAGAGGAATAGTATATTGTAAGAGAAGCAATATAAGAAGAAAAGAGATCTAAGAGAGAAGGGCTCCAGGCGGTGTGCGTGGAGTTACCCAGAAGATCTCAGCTGCATATGAGGTTGCAGCGGAACTGTGTTTGCTCTCCCAAGTTATAATATATAAACCAGTTCCCGTGGACGTAGCTTCTACCCTGGAAGTGAACCACGTAAAATCAGTGTGTTATGTGACAGCTTCATGTTGGCTCGATCGAAGTATGTTGTCAAGTAGGCATCTGTAGTACATCAGTATGTTGACTCATATAAATAAGTAACCAAACTCATAGCTGCAGACCAATACAAAGCATATCCATGTAAGGAAAAAACAAGCATGGCTACTAGAATACAGCGTAGATCCATGTGATAGAGGACTCAAACTTGGACATAGCTACCAGACATACAACATAGATCTATGTCATACAGATGCAAATTTGAGCATAGCCACAACCATACAAATGTGGATCCATGCTAGATATACAAAACTCCATCGCAACCTGGGGAAAAAGAAATGAGCGCTTTTAAACAAATGCCCAGGGTATTTGTCTTGTCTTCCATAAAGTACGATTCTATCCATGTGATTACAATGATCTGAAGTCGAACATGGTAGAAACCACTTGATTACCGGCCAATGATGTGAACCGTTAACAAGTGCGAGGGATATCACCATTAATGTCAATGATTCCCAAGGTGCCCTAGTACAATCTACTGAATACAAATAGATGTCCTAATGTCGAACACCCAGTCGATTCTATCGATCAAATTTCAATGATGTGAACCTATGTCAAGAGCGAGAGAATCTATCATTAAGGAATATAGATCTCAAGGTACTAAATATTGTTTCTAAGACTATTTCCCGGATGATGAGCTGATGTCGATGGGAATAGTCTCGTCGAAGGAGGGCCATGATGAGTCCCACATCGATGACACAAAACTCGGAACATAATTCTAGAATGAAGTAACCATATGACTGACTCAAATATATTGACACAAAGACTATGTAGACTGTAGAGGTAAAACTTCTTCAGATCCCCTTTGAACATCGGGCGGCATGAAAAAATGACTTGGTAGCATGACTAGATAGGATAGATACACAATGCGACATTAGACAATGCATTCTTTTGAAAGAATCAAAGGATTGACATGACTCATGAAAGTGGATCTTCACGGAGATTAGCTAAATACCTAATTGACTGACATGATTGTGCAGACAAGTGCCACATTCAAAGGTAACGACAAACAACTGCCATTATTTATAAAATGATTCCCTTCCCATTTCCCCATCATGATCGATGAGTGCCTCTTTTCAGTTTTACGAGTTCAAAGAGGGTAACAAACACTCGATATAGCTTATCAAAATACAAGTCCAGTCTCATATGTTTTATGAACCTGAGAGAGAGGGGTTCGTTCCCAAAACAGGTCTCTCAATGTTTAAATTAACGAGTCCACTGAAAGAAAACTCGGTATCGTTCATGTTTAGAGAGTTTGAACGAATATGGAAGAAGACTCCAAGGGGGTCCTTTTTCGTATGATTTAGTCTCTAAGGCCCGAAAAAGTGTAAAATCATACCTTAGGGAACTCTTCCAGTCATGATTGGCTCCAGTGATCCTTTTTCATAAATAGTCCTATCCGAACCAAAAAAGCGATAACCTACCATCAAAAGGACGACTCTTCAAATACCTTTACGAGTATGAAGGAGACAAGTACTCGACAATCTTTTCGTATTTAAGGAGCCTAAAAAAAGTTTAAAGATAAATCCATAAACCTTTTTCATGTTTGAATCTAAAGCATGAAAAAGTAATAAACTAAGCTCAAACCACTTTTCATGTTTTAACCAGAGCACGAAAAATGAAAAGTAAGCTCAACACCATCTTACTGTTTTTAACGAGCTCGAAGATCAGTTGAAAGAATGCTCAAGGATTGGTTTCACTTTTATGCAAGATCGAAACCAATGAGTAAACTATGCTTGAAAAATCCCATTAACATGCTATACAAAGGTTGGAATATTTTCCCCAGCATGATTGCTAGCGAAACTTACCCCTAACATGGTTGCTAGTGGCTCGACCTGCCCCCAAGCTTCATTTCATGGGACGATTATTCTTCCATATCCAACCTTAAAAATTGGTTACTAATGTGAAAATGTTCACTAGGGGGTAGGAAGAATGAGAATCAGGAAGGGAAAGGTTCAAGTTCTAACACTAAAGTGAAGACTCAAATTAAGGGAAGGGGATCTGTTTCATTTTTACACAAGCTTGAAATGGAAGGTAACTATGCTTGGAACATGATTTCATTTTTATGCAATCTTGAAACCAAAAGGTAAACTATGCTTGAGGAGATCCATTTCATTTTTTAACGAGCTTGACATAGAATAGGAACTTTGCTCAGGAAAAATTGACATGATGGTCAGGTGCTATTTCATTTTTTAATGAGCTTGACATAGAATGAAAACTTTGCTCAGAACATGGTTTGATTTTTATGCAAGCTTGAAACCAAAAGGGTAAACTATGCTTAAGGAGTGGTTTTATTTTTTAACGAGCTTGAAACCAAAAGTAAAATATGCTCTCAACATGGTTTCATTTTTATGCAAGCTTGAAACCAAAAGGTAAATTGTGCTTAAGGAGTGGTTTTATTTTTTAACGAGCTTGAAACCAAAAGTAAACTATGCTCTCGACATGGTTTCATTTTTATGCAATCTTGAAACCAAAAGCTTAAACTATTCTTAAGGAGTGGTTTTATTTTTTAACGAGCTTGAAACCAGAAGTAAACTATGCTCTAGACATGGTTTCATTTTTATGCAAGCTTGAAACCAAAAGCAAAAACTATGCTTAAGGATTGGTTTTATTTTTTAACAAGCTTGAAACCAAAAGTAAACTATTCTTTAGACATGGTTTCATTTTTATGCAAGCTTGAAACCAAAAGTGTAAACTATGCTTAAGGAGTGGTTTTATTTTTTAACAAGATTGAAACCAAAAGTGTAAACTATGCTCTAAAACCTGCTCCTACCAAACATGATATCCAGAGGTTGGTAGGTTTCCCCCATACATAAGAAGCTAGCAACTTAAATCCAGTATGAAGTCCAGAGACTAGAGCCATGCCCCCCATTTTACCTATGATGGGAAGAAGCTAACTAGAAGAAGGAGAAGGAACCATAAGAACATGCGGCACATTTTGGGCAGTTTAATTACTAGGAGTAATGCGATGATCAGGTGTAACAAAGGAAAGATGATCAATGGTCACAATCTTTCCGTCAAGGGGAAAATGCATAACTCGAAAGAGTGTGGACACAATAGCCTTCATGGCATAAACATAATCACATCCAAGGAGTAGGTTAAAATCTAAAGGACCTTGGACCACCATAACATCGATACAAACAGTTTTTGCTCCTATAGTAATAGGAAAATGAGGAAGGATCCCTAAAGGTACAGTAGGCCTTCGATTAAAATCCAGTATCTGATTGGTGGCTGGCATAAGCTGAGGAGAACCTAGATCTTTCTAAGCAGTTGAGGATAGAATACTAACATAAGCCCCTTCGTCCACAATAGTGCGAAGTATCCGCCTAGCAGTAACATTCACAACTATATGGAAAGGAACACTCGAACAAAGATGAGACCCTATTAGGTTACTCCAGTCAAAGGAAATAACCTCACTACTTGGAGAGGGTTTTGTCAAAACAGACAAAATTTACTCTTGTTGAGAATAATCAGAATGAAGCATAAAAACTTCGGCAGGTTTCAGTTCATTCTCTACTGGAAGAGAAGAACAAGACGAATATTTGGTCAAAGAGACTACTTCAGTATTAACACTCCCTAATGAAAGAGCGGGATCGGGTGGAAATGACACCGAATCAACCACTTTAACTTCACTCTTCAAAGGAGGAGTGGGATCAACCCCAGATAAATATGAATCGACCACTTGGTCAACCAGTGGGAGATCGAGGGATAAATTACTATCACTTGTTGGAATCACCTGTTGATGATCAGTAATATTTTCCAACCAACACGAAGCTTTACCCATGCTCGGACAAAGAAAAGTATGATGCATAGCCTTGCATATCAAACAAGGATACAAGACTTTACCCTTATGACCTTTTACCAATGGGTCACTGGTTGAGGGAGTATCATCAACATGATGATCAGAGGTTGATGACACAGACGGTTTGGACCTTTTAGATCACTCTTCTTGTACAAGGGAGAGACCGGGACACTCCTTAAGAAGGTGGCCCCCCTTGCAAAGCTTACAAGGGAACTTGGGTTTTCCAGGCGTTCTCTTAGAACAAGCACCATCAAGAGCAGATGGTTGCTACTTTTTTTCTTTCTTATCCTTCTTCTTTTTACTCTTCCCTTTATTATTCTTCTTACCCACATGACTAATAACCATAGAGATTTGGTCAAGTGAAGAAGAAAAAAGAGATGAAGCCACAATCGATGAAGAAGGAGTAGGATTAGGTTGAGGTCGATCCTCTCCCGGAGGAGAGGTGACATTTGAGACATTAGGTGTAACAGGAATTACCAGATTAAAAAGCCAGACTGGTAATCCTATAGTTAATTCAAGAAGATTTAGAGTGGCAATAAAGGGAGGACCAATACCTTCACTTGGACGGAATAAAAAATGTATACCTTGGAAAGGGATCTCTTGATTGGTAGTCCTAGATGAGGATTCCATCTCTAAACTCTCTAATAACTCCCTAACTACCATGCACACGCAAGTACTACTCAAACTAAAAGCAACAAGCAAACATGTGAAAGGAGTGGATAAGAGTCAGGAACCTCATAGGATAGGCCAAAAGGATAACCCAAATGGTTTGAGGATTCCTAAAAGGGTCTCTTGATATACACAAGGTACAAGGGAGCTCGAATTGGTAGTAGTGTTGTCTAATGCATAACCGTACACAAGGGGCCTTCCGATATACAATCGAGTACGTGATGTACCTTTCTATATACCTCAAGGGTACGTGAAAGGCTGTTGGATATACCGATGGTACATGGAAGAACCGTGCGAGTCCTAGGATGTAATGCAGACAAATAATGACAGCTCCTATGCTTAACGACGCTCAAACACGTCTCTAACTTATCACTCAAATTGCTAAAAGTTTTAACCTAGTACTACCGTTAATTTTATCTTGTGTGTTTAGGTGGAACCATGGAGTGAAAACTTGAATTTAAAGAAGATGCACACTGGTCTATATGATAATGCAAGTTTTCCTCTTCAATGAAATTCTACCTAAGAGAGGGAGAGAGATTTACTTTTCTTCCAAAAATCCACACCCAAATGCAAATGCAATTCTATCTTTTCAAATGAAAAGGGAAATATCAATGCACCCCAAACAATCTTCAAAGAAAATAAGAAAGAGATCTAGAGAACATATAACATAAATCAAAATGTTTCCTATCTTTTCATGCTTGAAAAAGATGCATAAAAACTCAATGGAAAGATGATTTCACTAACGTTTTCAAACAAATCTAACTCTAATGCACGCAAAGCTGAAAATAGATGTTTCTTCTTGATGAAAGTAAGATATAGAATTTCAAACAATCATGTACAAAACAAGAAGAAAATCATTCAACAAGCTTGCAAATAAAGCAAAAGAGAGAGAAAACTAAAACTTCTCTTTGAAACAGACAAGGAAACGAAGAACCAATATTCCCTACCAAGCACTGAAAAAATCAGCATGCAAAAGGAAACAAGAATCACCCCAAGCAAAGAAAGACTCAAAACAACATGGATCACTCATGCATTCCAATTCCAAAACAAACCAAAGCCTACACATGAAAATGAAATTTATATTTCCAATTCCAATGAATAATATCTATAGAAAAGGGCAAGAGGTTTGAAGCAAAGAAAATAATGTAGAATATAATGCAAGAAACACAAACTCTCTTTGAATGCAAAAAGAATACAACAATCAAAGCGACTGCAGAATACACAATTCATGGCCCCTCTCGACCGTGAGGGAGCATTTTTTTTTCAAAACTACACTTCATTTTCATCAGAAAGTAAGCTAAAAACACACAAAAATCAAAATATAGAGTCTGGAATAGGGCCTACCTGGCACCGCGTAGATGAAGTTGTTGACAAGCGGTTTTGAGGCAGAACCACTTCTTGCTCACTGGATTTAGGTGGTGGCACCACGTATTTCTAACTAGACTCAGGCGGTGGCACCACTCCTTGCCAATAGAAGATGTGCGGTTCCCTGTAGATGACCAAAACATAAGAAGAATGAGGGATCCAGTCAGAAAAAGGCTAGATCAAGGCAAATACTATTGAATTGAGTATGGAGATAGAGCATAAAAGACCGAAATGACTTAGATCTAAACAGATCTAGAAATTTCAAACCCAAATAATGCAAGTCAGAAAGCAAATCTAACTAAAAAGAGTTGAAGAAAATGGAGCCTAGATTCAGACAAGAGTTGCAGACTGAGGATGATCAGAACAACTGATACAATAAATCCCCAGCAGAGTCGTCAGATTTGTTAGCTAGAATATTTCACCTCCTACGGACAGTAAGGTGTTCCACTGGTCTGAATGGTTCAGATCCAGAGCAAATAGAGGACAGAGGTTGAAGACTCTCCCTAGACGCTGTAGATATCTAGAATACAAGGATTTGACAGTTCACCTAGGTATTTAGTGAAAGTGAAAGTTTTCTCCATAACCTGTGTTTAGATTAAGTTTTTTAAATAATGATAAAAGTCAACCATTTTTGTTTTTGAGTTCACATCTAAATTTTGATGGATTTTGTTATTTTAAAATCATAAATCCATTAACTATACACATCAAACTTTGAACAACAATAAATATCTTTGTAAACGAAAAAAAACTTAAAACATCAACCTAATAAAACTTAAATTAGCTATATATATAAAGTAATCAAACTTAATATATATATATATATATATATATATATAAAACAATAAATAACTAAAAATAATTTTTTTTTAGGTCAAACATAAAATGATGTTATCAAATTAATATGCGTTTTTTAAATTGAAGGCAGCTGCTGTCGTAACTATGCCTTCTTCTTGATTTTTTTTTTTTAGCACAGCGGGACCTGACACTTTTTCAGTTTGGGGGAGGTAGGTGTTTCTTTCAATTTTGTTATGACCTTTATATAAACCATGCATGCAAATAATTATGCAATATCAAGGTGCATTTCTTTCACAGTTTGATTTTAGAGGGGTCGACCACTGAAAGGGTCGACCCCCTCTCCCTTTGTTGCTCAATATTTATATAAAGACGCGTGAGTCCAATTTATTTTTGTTTTTTACAAAACAATTAAAAACATTAGAAAAACACACATTGACATAATATTAAAATAAACACATAAAAAACAAAAACAACTTTAGAAATAATAATAAAATGGTTATGATAACATTACAAAAAAATAAAAAATAAAATAAAATTAAAAACTAAAAACATATAAATAAATAAAAAGTATTAGGTAACAAATAAAATCATAAAATTAAAATATTATAAATGAACTTGGAATCTTGTCAATTTTATGATTGTTGTGCTAACTTGTTTTCGCAAGCCACTCAGAAACATGCTTTGACAAGAAGGGTTGTCACTTTCATGTATAAAAACATTTCATTTATTTTCTTTGACTTGGTTTGTTAAGCACATATTTTTCTATATTTTCAATTCTCTCACAAGTTGGTTGCAGGAAAATGCTAACCTTTTGTAGATTTAAAGATGAACAAATTGCATGTAGAAATAATTTCCAGAATTGCAGAAGATTTTCAGAAAAAATGTTCCATTGGAAGCTCGAAGGAGTTGAGTTTTCCCTTGTGTATGTCATGACATTTGCTGCCACAAAGAAGCCTTTCAGAAACCAATTACACCATGCCATGATTACTTATCATTTTTCCTTCCAAGATTATTCATCATCCATGTCAGAGTCTACATTTTCAATGCCTTATACATCATGAATTCCCGTATGTCTACTTTCTGAGCCACACACATTTTCCTCATTTTCAGTTTATCTTTCTCTTTCCGAATAAAACCAGTTAGCTTCCTTTCCATGACTGTGTTGCTTTGTT
Organism: Pseudotsuga menziesii; assembly: GCA_001517045.1. Lineage (NCBI taxonomy): Eukaryota > Viridiplantae > Streptophyta > Pinopsida > Pinales > Pinaceae > Pseudotsuga > Pseudotsuga menziesii. The sequence continues at coordinate 253,606 of LPNX010095074.1, forward strand.
ATCCCTTCCATAAAAACTGTTTGACCATGAGATATTTTATCTATAGTCCTACCACTCATTATGTACAACTCGTGTTGACTGATGTGGGATTCCTTAAGGCCCACCTTTGAAAAATTCTTGCCCCATCGACCTCAGCACATTATCCGGGATAGAGACTAGAGTTCATTGTTAGTACCTTGAGGTTTTCATGCCTTAATGGCAAGTTCTCTCGCTGAAAATCATGGGAATACATCAATGTCCCTTGATCGATAGATCTTGCAAGTGGCTTGACATCAACTCATCTATTCGCACTTTGCATGATGTAGTTAGGTACCTTGGCACTCATTGACATCAATGGTGAGATTGCCTCATATTGGTTAATGACATTCATCAATGGTCGGTAATCCAATGACTTCTTTCCATGTTCAACATTGACAGATTTATTCACATGGTAAGAATTATACCATCGAGTTTTGTAGCAGGTGAAGACTATATACTTTTCATGATTCCATCAACAGTTTTGCAGCAGCATACTTCTGTTGGGACACGTACTCTAAGGATCATTAGTTTTGGTAACTCCATGGTTGTTGAGAAAGTTTGTAAGCGGAGTTACGGGTCAAAATAGTCTTAGGGGTGTCGGGGTAAGTCAAAGCCCCTTTTTGTAATAAACCCATGGTTTAAATCCAGGGTTTATGGTTTTTGGGTGCCCATGGTTTGAAGCCATGGTTTTTTAATAGCGCGATGTATAAATAGGCATTTTTGTAAATAAGAAAAGTTAGGCTTTTTGATGTAAAGAAAGAAAGGCGAAGCTAAGGCTGATTGTGTAAGGAAAGGTTAAGTCCCAGCTATGTGCGTGGACGACCTCTGCAGCTGTGTGCGCAGACGGTTTTTGTAAGAAGGTTAAGGAAAGATCTGCAGCTGTGTGCACAGAGGGATGCTGTTGTGCGCATGGCTTTTAAGGACTGAAGGGATCTGCAGCTGAGTGCGCAGATCAAACTGTGGTTTTGTAGCAAGTTGAATAAAACACAGTTTTGTGGACATAGCCCCTACACTGGGGGTGAACCACGTTATATCTGGTGTTGTGGTTTCTTGTGTTGTTTCTCTTTATGTTGTCTTTTATGCATTAATAACTGTATACATTTGATAAATTAGATCCCTGCTAATAACAAGCTTCGCTGTGAATTCCCTGTAGTGGGTTAAGCAAATCACGGTTGTTTATCTATCTGCGAAGTTGTATATGAGTGAATGATAAAGCTGTGTAATTATTGATTAATAAGTTTATTAAAGGCTAAAGGTACAGTAATATCCCTCTCTGCGTGCAGAAACCTGATTATGTGGCACCCCATAGCTGTTTCAGGTGAGACTGCAACCTGCGCGTAGGTTGTTGCCGAAAGGGCCAACACTGTGGGTCTTTTGTTGGTGCGACATAAAAGGATTAAACCTGGGTCTGCCCTATTGCCCAACAAATTGGTTCCATTGCCAGTTGAACTCAGTATCTGCTCAAGAGGGGTTTACGTCATACCTTGAGGGCTATGTTCTGGAGGCCCTCTGTGATAGAAATCGGTGATTGGTTTGCTGAGACTTATATGAAATTCGCACAACAAGAGAACACGATTCCGTGTTGTAGCACACGTGACTTTTTACAAAGGTATGTTTTTTGTGATGCTTATGAAATTTTCTTTGGTAGTATCCACATAGAGTTGCACCAGTGGTTGTCTAGGTTAACAGAGAGAAGGACGAACTTCCAAGCTCGACGGGTTCCCACGTGGACCCCCACAAGGGTCAATCTTGTGCAACACGTGAACAATGAGGTATCCCGCACTGTTGATTTCTGGACGACACGAACATTGGAAGCCTTCATGACAGAGTTTGCCCTTGACATAAGTACCTCCTTCAGCGAAGCTGAACGGCAGTTTTTCAAAGGCCCTCGTGGTAAGTTTTTGAATTCATTAAGCTTGAGGATTAAAATACTATTGGCTGAAAAGGGTATATTGTTGTTTGAATCAGACTACTAGCTTAGTAGTACTAACATATGTTTGCAAGTGATAATACCTTCGACGAGCAAAGTGGTTTGCTGTGAAGTGGAAAAAGGTACAAAAGAGATTTTGACTCCTATTCCTTAGGTCAGGCTACCGCGTCTTCCCCTATACATCCTGAAGAGTCGGACTCTGAAGAAAACCCTTCGGTTGGAAACCCTTCGGTCACCCTGCAGTGAAGCTCTGTTACCCCTGAAATTCCATCACAGTCTGACAGTCAACCAAGTTCGAGTATTCCGGCCACAGGTCAATCTGCCCCCGTAAACCCCCCCCATTGACATCCTGTACCCCTCCCAACCCTCCCAGAACCGCCATGGCCCACCTAGCTGATGAAACACACATTTCATTAAAATTGGAAATATTTTATTACAAGAACAACCTAAAAATTGTGTTGTGTGGTTATTTTGGAGTTCTATTTTGACCTTTTAATTCCAACTTTAATGAAATAAGTGTTATGACATCAAGCTGCCCATCTTCAAAGGCATGGGATCAGAAGACCCCGAACAGTTCTAGTTTTTATGTGAAGCAGTATGGAACGCGAAGAATATTACAGACCTAGATGTGAGAACCGCGTAGCTCATTACTTCTTTCTGGGACCGGGCTTTGACCTGGTTCATGAAATTCTCCAGTACTCAGAACCCTACTTTAGCTGAGATTAAGGCAGCCATAACCAAATAATTTAAGAAGCCTAAATCAGAATCACAGAGCATCAATGAACTAAAAGAGATTCAACAGCAGCGCGGCGAATCCGTGTGGGACTTTGACCAGAGATTCAAAGTTCTACTAGACCAAGTCAGGTTTACCATTAGTCCTGCATAGCACAAGGAATGGTTTATCGCAGCATTACTACTACATATCAGAACTCCGCTCATGCAACAAAAGGTTGTTGACCATCAATAGGCTCTGGAAATTGCAATGAAGCTAGAGACCACCCCCGTCGGAGATGATTCCAGTATTGCTCAAATCCAAGCACAGCTAGCAGCAATGGCACTGGAGCTTTGCGATATGAAGAAGGCTAAAACCAGTCGAGAGGAGATCTGGTGTATGCAATGTCAGACAGAAGGTCAGGATAGGGACCAGTGCCCCGTGGTCAGAATTTACCTAAATACGGGTGCGCCAAACCCATTCAATCCTGGTGTTCTATATTGTGAGATTTGTCGAACCACTGGCCAACATCGCCCTGAGAACTGCCATCTTCTTTAGAGATATGTTCAAGTTCACAAGAACCCCTACTGTAAGTTCTGTAAGTCAGTAAGGAATAATGAAGAGGAGTGTCATAGCTATGACCTCATGAGAGAGCGCATCTCTGACGCCTACCGAGTGCAAAATGAAGCCCAGAATAATGATGGCTATGGTTACCATGGAAGTGCCTCTGGAAGAGGTGGCTTTGGAGGTCACGGCCGTGGTGGTATGACCGAAAGAGGTAGATGACAGGTTGTGTGTTACAATTGTAACCAAGTTGGCCATTTTTCTCGCGACTGTCGGAACCCCACCACAACCTGTAGGTATTGCCGCGCAGTAGACCACGTGATTGAACAGTACCCCCATCTCAGAGAAAAGATTCAGGAAAACAACAGTGGCCCTACCCAGAATATTCAGTTGATTTTCGTTGAGAAGAGACCTGCCACAGCCATCAATGTGGTCACCCTGAGTGGAGCTATGACGCACATTCAGAATACGCAGAAACAACCTGTTGAGGTGTGCGCGCGTAAGGCCTCCGAGAACATCCCAGCACTTGACACTGCGAAAGACCAAGCACCCGTCAAGGTGGCCCAGTGTGATATTGTTGACCCTCGCACAGCAACAGTACCTCCGCGGCAACCTTAGCAGGCCTCATAGCCGCAAGATGCTTCGACGGATAAAGTAAGTACACTCTCCTCCTTTTTACAGAGTTGTATGAAACTCTTGAGGAATCAGAATGCTTTAAAAGAGATGCAAAAAGTTCTTGCTGTCACAGACCCTCAGAGAGGAGTTGATCAGGAGAAAAATGTTAGTCGTGTCCGAAGAACGGGGAGGGAAATGAGATTGAATGTTCAGATAGGGGAATATGATATGACTGATGTCATTTTGGATCTTGGATCAGAATTTAATGTCCTACCCAAGCAGACCTGGGGACAAATGGGAAAACCTTCCCTGGCTTGGTCACCTATACAACTGAGATTAGCTAACCAGCAAAGGATTGTGCCCCTAGGGAGACTTCTTAGTGTTCCAATAGATATTGATGGGGTAAGTACTCTAGCGGATTTTGAATTTATTGAGATCATTGATGACAGCAACCCTTATCCAGCCCTGTTGGGAATCGAGTGGGCCATGGAAAATGCTGCAATCATCAACCTTAATAGGAGGCAGATGACCTTCGAAGGAAATGGTCTGCGATTTATCATACCCCTCAACCCATCCCAAGGAGAAAGATATACAGAACTGATCAGAGATGAAGGGGAGTAGGATACTCTAGACCACATCTACAACATTACAGCCAAGGAAGAAGATTATGCCAAGCCTGATGCTGATGGCGTAATAGATTGGCAATGTGATAGCTTCTGCATGTCTGATTCAAACGATGGTCTAGAGAATTGGCAGAATCGACTGTACGAGCTACATGGCCATAGGTGCACGCAAATCACTAAGTCTCTTAAATTCCTTAGTGCGTAGCCCAGAGAGTTGCCTACACACGTTGGGTTGACTGAGCTTGGAGAATTTATTGCACATTTCTCAGAACAAGTACCTAAGTCACAAAGAATGCAGACTCTGGAGACAACATTAGGAGCTACAACAACATGGTGGACCGATCACAAAAAGTCTACTCCCAGTTGGGGAGCCTGCCAGATTTTTTTGCGCCTTAGATTCATAAACCAATTCCAAGAGGTGCAACGTAAGTTCAATGGGAAGAATAGCCCTCAGGACCATTTGAGGCAATGTTATGCAGCATGGGAAAACATAACTCGTGAGGAGTGGGTGCATAAGTTTGTGCACACCTTAGAACCTATAGCAAAAAACTGGTATATGGAGGCCGAGCTCCGACACGGAATTGAATACCAAACCAAGGGACAGAACCAAGAAGCCAATTCATCAAACCTAACAGTCCTGTCGCCGACATTCCCAGGACGGGTCGAAGGGCAATATTGTACCGAGGGTGCTGGTTGTCACGAAGCTCAAACCATGATTCTGCCGAAGACCAAAAACACAGTGAGGCTTAAAATTTGACCGTTGGGAAGCAGCCAAGTTGGTGGCGGTAGTTCTTTAATTGCTTTAAATGCCTGTACTAAGAATATTATTGAAAATTGAGCACCACTTGGACAAGATTTTCATCAGATTTGGTGCCTTCAATGCACCGTCCTACCCGATTTGATTGATGGAGTGTATAAGAAGATTCCTAAGTCAGGGAAAATTGTATTCTGCATTTCTTTCAGATTTATGAGTGAACCCATGACAACAGAACGAGAGCTTGACAATTTAGTAAGAGAATTCAAGCAAGAGGGTCTGATAGGTTGTTTTAATCGGCCGCCTGCATCTGTTCCCTGTGAAGAAGCTCACCCAGCACCTCCACAGTCGATGCAGGCACGGTCTGCCAGGAAAAAGTCCAGAACTGAAGTTCACTCCAAGCGAAACCAAGACTGGCATAGGAAAATAGGGAAAATGCCAGCAGATCATCCTATGGATCCCCCCAGTTCCGCACAGGTCCCGAGCGGGGATAGGGGGAACATTGCACCACCACGGCCATCGTGTCTACAACCTATTCAACCAGGCGCCGAGCTACCCCGTTGAACAAAGCAATTCACGTTAACCACACCCTCGCTGCCACAAGGAGTTTAGCTGATCGAAAGCATGACAGGGAAGATCGATCGGCTTAAGTACAGCGATCATGACACAAATTACCATGGCAATTTTCCACAGTTTGCACCAGCAGAATACTTGCACCGTGTCAAATACCCAGATGATAATGTGACACTACTGGAAGTACAACCGTGGCCTGCGGGCCTGGACAAAGCGGGCCTACTCAAGATGCTTGATATTCTGCATTTCGGTCGCGGCATACATGTGACTGTAGTGGCCAAACAGTTGCTAGCGTTAGTGCATGATGGCTATTTATGGATAGGGGACCAGCAAATTCCTATTGACGCTGCACTCATCCATAAGATCACAGGTTTACCAATGGCAGGACCTGATCCAGGAACTGAATTTTCGTCAAAACATGAGGATACAAAGCTCACGCAAACTATGAAAGAGCGGTTTGGCCTGACAAAGGGGAAACGGGGGTATCACACTTCCGCAATTCAGTAACAGCACATTCGCTTTGCAGCTGAACTCTTAGCCTGCAAACTCATACGAAAATGCAGGCCAACTGAAGTACCTGCTTCAGTTATCCGGATTGCTATGAACTGCGCTGAGGGGTATACTTACAACTGGGCCACATATCTTGCGAAGGAATTCCTAGAGGATGCCCGCGACGCACAGGAAAAAGGTAGAAATTTTCATTATTCCTGGCTATTAATACTTATTGCATTAGTTGGGTGGAAAGAACCCACCGAAGCTCAGTTTGTAGACTTAAACCCAGGCATGCCAAGCGCAATGAGGTACGCCTCCCTATGGATATCCTCAGATAAGGTATCTCAGCAGATGACGAACACTGTGTTCATCTTTTATGCCATGAGTATCCACTATGAGATTGTGCGAACACCACGGCTTACCAATGAGTTGTTCTCTAAATATGAGGGCGCCCCGAAATTCAGTGCTGATATACATCATGTTTTCATTCAAGCCCATGCAGATCTACAACATCAATGGTTTAAATTACCATATGTAGTTACCGAACCAGATATCAGGGGTATAGTTCAGCACTGGCCGGCTGACTGGTTAAAAGATATAGGAAAAAAACCCTCTATTCCAGTTCCCCCAGCTACCAATATTGGCGCAGGTACCAGTCACGTGCAGCAGCAAAACCCATTAGAAGATAGCGAAGACCTAAGTGATTCGTAGCCAGATGGCAATGGCCAGGGTGAAGATAGCGGACAGGACGAATAGGATGAGGAGTTGATCAAGACCATATCAGATCCTAACCCATCAACCAAGTGCAAGTCACCAGAAGTAGCAGAGGTAAACAAGCCGCAGTCCCACAAAAAGTCAAAAGCGTCGAAGGACAAAAATATTGAATAAGAAGCCACTATAACGCTGGATGAGCTGGAGCAAGATCTAGAAAAGTCTATGGGAACGCTTACTAAAAAATGGTCTGAGTTTGTGGAACTGCATCTTGCTGGGCTCACAGGTATAGCAAATAGGGTTTTGGAGCTAAAAGAGTTAGCAGCAAAGTCAACGACCAGTACTATGACAAGTAGCACTACAGCACCCATGCAGCAGGATATTAGGCAATGGCCACCCAGAGATAACCGAGGCCAAGTATCAAGCGCAGCTCTGATACTGACCGATGCAGATTCCCGGTCCCAGATGAGTATGACTGTAGGGATAGATTATACAAAGATGTCCATGTCAGAATTGCACCTCTGCCAGCTCGCTATTACAAAGGAGATCCATGCACGAGATCAATTGTCCCAAATCCAATTGGAAGACACCATCAAACAAAACAAAATCTTCGCAGCACAACTAGAAGAAGTAGCACAACAGAAGAACGATGCTGAAGATAAAACAACTACACTGATGCGAGCACTGGATGAGGCATGGTGGAGTTTTTCTGACTCCGACATTCAAGGAGAAGAGGAACCAGAGCATAGAATTGCTAAGCTGAGAGACTATGCCCAGCATTCTCACAGCGAGATTGAAAGGTTGAAGACAGAACACCAGCACCAGATCGCAGAACTTCAACTGTGCATCCCTCCCGAGACTCCACCAGAGGCCCGAGAACAGCGCCATAGGGACATCAAGGCTTCAGCAGCAAAGATATAAGATAATGTGGCCAGTGTCTCAAAACTAATGGAAGACAGCATCAAAGCATGGGAAAACCTATAGGACCATCCAGATGTAGGAAAGATCCAGGAAACCATCAAGTTGCACCAAGCCGAATTAGATGCAGTCAGAATAGAAATCAAGACGCTGCCACCTATGCAGAAGATGGCTAAAGTGAAGCACAGCAAGGAACTTCAGCAGGAAATTGAGTCCTGCAGGACGAAGGTAACCCTGCTGGAGAACGCGTTACAACCACTGGTTGATGAAGCATTGGAATTGAGTAATACTGCAGAGAGCCAGCTCAAACTTTTGAATACCTACGACACTTTTGCGCAGGAACGGGATACCACAGAATCATCCTCAGTGTTACAAGAGCTGGTGGAAAAGGAGAACGCAGCTGGCGACATACTACACAACCTCACCAGTCACTTCTAGACCCTCGCGCAGAAGATTCTCCCACTAGAGACGTCGCCGAGTGTCCCGGGACGGGCCACTGGTGAGTCTTAGGGGCCTGTTGGGACGCGTACTCTAAGGATCATTAGTTTTGGTAACTCCGCGGTTGTTGAGAAAGTTTGTAAGCGGAGTTAAGGGTCAAAATAGTCTTAGGGGTGTCAGGGTAAGTCAAAGCCCCTTTTTGTAATAAACCCATGGTTTAAATCCAGGGTTTAGGGTTTTTGGGTGCCCATGGTTTGAAGCCATGGTTTTGTAATAGCGCGATGTATAAATAGGCATTTTTGTAAATAAGAAAAGTTAGGATTTTTGATGTAAATAAAGAAAGGCGAAGCTAAGGCTGATTGTGTAAGGAAAGGTTAAGTCCCAGCTGTGTGCGTGGATGACCTCTGTAGCTGTGTGCACAGAGGGTTTTTGTAAGAAAGTTAAGGAAATATCTGCAGCTGTGTGCGCAGAGGCCTGCTGCTGTGTGCGCGGCTTTTAAGGACTAAAGGGATCTGCAGCTGAGTGCGCAGATCAAACTGTGGTTTTGTAGCAAGTTGAATAAAACACAGTTTTGTGGACGTAGCCCCTACACTGGGGGTGAACCACGTTATATCTGGTGTTGTTGTTTCTTGTGTTGTTTCTCTTTATGTTGTCTTTTATGCATTAATAACTGTATACATTTGATAAATTATATCCCTGCTAATAACAAGCTTCGCTGTGAATTCCCTATAGTGGGTTAAGCAAGTCACGGTTGTTTATCTATCTGCGAAGTTGTATATGAGTGAATGATAAAGCTGTGTAATTATTGATTAATAAGTTTATTAAAGGCTAAAGGTACAGTAATATCCCTCTCTGCTTGCAGAAACCTTATTCTGCGGCACCCCATAGCTGTTTCGGGTGAGACTGCAACCTGCGCGCAGGTTGTTGCCGAAAGGGCCAACACTGTGGGTCTTTTGTTGGTGCGACATAAAAGGATTAAACCCGGGTCTTCCCTATTGCCCAAGAACTTCCAGCCATATGATACTATCACAATTCTACTTTCCACTCTCATATTTTGCTTCATACAACCAATCAGCAGTTCATATTTCTTCACTTCACATTCTATTTCAACAGCAGTATCAACCACATTCCTATTGCATAAGTTCATCAACTTTTTGGGTAAGTGGAGGTATGTTGTTTTCTAATATTTAGCCATGTAATTCCTTAAATGCTAGAAAATGA
>LPNX010095098.1:5234-44163 GCA_001517045.1 Pseudotsuga menziesii
AGTGGATGACATCAACATCATGCTCAAATGTCCCGGAGTAACTCCTTCATTTTGTCCTCTTCATCGCTGATCCATAGAGATTAATCCTGCTTCCCACAATTACCTGTAAGGTTTATCCCCAAAAGCTTACATTAAAAGATATGAAATAACTATACATTATGATTGCAGAACATGGCGGCGATATTCCCCTAGAGCCCATATAGGAAAGATATTCCGATAAGCAGAATAGGAGATCATACAATTCCTATTGAATACACCCATAATTTCTTGTTGTGGAAAATCACCATTCTCCATCTGCGAATTGACAAGTACAATTGCTCCTCGATGAAGAGGTTTTAGATCCATCAAAGCCTGGCCAGCATAAATAAGAGCCAGCATAGCCCATGCTATGTTTACTATGTGTGATCTTCCACCCTCCAAGTGTGTATAGACCTTATCCTAGCATGAAATATAACTTTCTCCCCAGCCACCTGAAGGAAGCTGCTTTGAAATAAGGAACTCGCAAGTAGTACGAATATTTGAACAGTTTTGGTAGCTTTTGCCAGCCGCCACTAACCCCAGAACACCAAACCATGTACCATATGTGAAGCAGACTCCCCACGAGCCATACCATGAACCATCAGGCCTCTGGATGTTTTCAATATACCGGGTGGCCTTTGAAATGTATATTTCTATTTCTTTACAACGGTATTCTGGATAAAGTTTCCGAAATGCTGCAAGAGCTTGAGTTATTTCTGAAGTGCATTCCACATACGAATAGTCAATGACAATATCTCCAAATGTCTCTGCGGGATTGATTTTCTCTAGCCAAGGATAGGATCTTGTCAATTCATACGTTGCAAAACCACCATCGCTATTCTGCATGGAAAGCATCAAACTGATACAATCAAAAAATCGTTGTGTCTTTCCACAATGTCTTGAGGCAATTGTGACAATGCTAATGCAGCCTTTAGGCCTTCAGAAGAGCAGTCTGAAATCGGCCAACCATGATCCCTGGTCGAGAAAGGCCAGGCACCCTTAGAAATATGTCGATACCAGAAATTCAAATCACCTGGACAATCTTCTTGAACCTGTGACCTTTCTATATACATATGTGCTTTTTTAAGCATTGGACCACAATCATCAAGGAGATCAGTCGATATAAGAGCTTGACTAGCAAATGCCGTATCCCATAACTGACTGCCATTGTAACCCTGCATCTTCATGCCATCTTCTGCAACCAATAGATAGTCTGCGATTCATGGAAGATTCCTTTTAAATGCCTCTGAGTTTACAAGCTCTAGGGTTTGAAAAGCAACCCTAATTTTCATATATCTATTATACCATCAAAACGCCATATGCTACAAGCTCTCAATAAGCTGCCAGTTTGCAAAATCTACCCTGTAACGCATAATTCTTTACACATACATAGGTTTTTTATTTGCTGAATGGAACTTTAATGATTTAAGTTATCTAAAGGAATGATAAAGGCTAACAAACAATCATAACACTCAAAGCAAGCTGGAAATTAAAACAAGAAAAACCAATGCAAAGCAAAAATTTAAAAATACACACTAGGAACAACCCTAGAGATAACAGTATCCTAATATAAACAAAGTACTAAAAATAAAAATAAAACCATCTATTTTCGGCTACGAAATCCCTTCACAAAAATGAGAAGTGCTGTATGAACAACCAATAAGTTTTTCTTTAAAAAAAACCCTAAACAAATCCGCATCTAGTGACCCAATGGCCTGACAGTAAGAGTCATGGCTTAAAACCAGTTCCAAACATTACTGTAATAAGTTAATCATGGCCGAACAAACTTAAAACTATTTCCTTAAGTCTTGGCTAAGAGAGCTCGAGTTCTTCTATTACAAACAACCACCAGGGATTTTAAAACTAGAATTTAAAAGAACAAACAGAGAAACTAATGACGACGACCGATCCAACAACCACAACACACGACAGTGTCATCACTTTGCACCATACATTTTTGTGCAGGATAAACCTTAGGTGAAACCGAGGCTTACCAGGGTGGATGCCCTCACGGAAGCCTGTGGGTAGATCTCTTCAGATTCAAGCTCAGGTTCGGAGAGCTTGGGCAGGGAAAACCCCTAGTTGTGTTAGTTAATTTTATTCACAAATAATAATTGAAAACTGTGCCAAATAAACTGTAAGGAAAACTTTTGCGTTCTTACCTTATGGAATCGAGCAACCTGGAGGTCATGGAAAGCAAACTCAAACTCTTTTGCTTGTAGACAAGTTAAAATGGAGCACTGCAAAGAGGGAAGGTGCACAAACAACGTTTAAAGGAAAAGCCTCAGCCACGACGAGAAAGTTTCAAACCCATGACACAAAAACCAACAGTAAACAAGAGCCTAGCACTCTTCACTCAATGACTCTTTTCACGCTGGTTACAGTCATTAACACTCACACAGAGTTCCAACTCTTACAGTAAAATGAAGGCGAAGACAAGCCAAACCCTCATTACTCTCTACACAGTCAAAACCACCTCACTTTGGCAGTAAGCTTCTTACTCAACCTTCTACATATCTCGTTAAGGCTCATAAAGGCCTGAGTGCATTTTTAATGGAGGTTCTACAACAATCATGGCGGTGATGAGCTCTCGGCTTGACCACTTCTCAAGCCAGACAAACAAAGCACGTTTTTAGGGTTTGAAGCCAATTATATGGCGTCTGAAGTCAATGAAAGCCCTAAGTTTCTTTCACCAACCACGTGTCCAACAAATATTTTAGCAATCGTGGGTTTTGAACTATAGTGGAAGTCCCGATTGCTAATTTCACAAATCATTGGGTTTAATTAAAAAACTTATAACATCATTGTATAAGAATCTTTACCCTCGTTTTGTTTCCTTGTTCTTAAACCATAGTCTTTGCATTATGAAAAAATATCCATTTATACTAAGGGAACAATGGTTAACTCTAAATTATCTATGTTCATCTTGCTATTAAATAATGTTTATATTTGATAGTAATAATACCACAATGATGGATATATATTAACCTTCCACTAAACTCTTTTGGCAGGAGTAGAACTGTTCTTAATCTATAACATCCCAAATTGAAATATAAGCATAAAATTGAAAATACAAGAAGGGAGATTATTTGGATCAAGTACTATAGTGGTGTTGGCAGCCAGCAACAACCCCTTCATTTTTTCATTAAGATGAAGGGAGATCAGGTCTCTTTTATGATTTTATTTTAAAAGATTATAAAAGAGTGCCTTCAGAATCTTCGATTCTGAAGGTACTTTCAATTGTAGAAGAGCAAATGACAACATTTTCATAGTTGTGATAATTAGCAGCTGTCAGTTTCATAGATTTTTATATAATCAATTCTATCATTAATTAATCTATCTGATTATATATGATTTAAGAAATTCAAAGAGATAATATGCTAATTGGGGCTCAACGAAAACACATTTAGAATTGGTTTGAAGCTGGTTATTGATAAGATATTATAAAGTTCCGAAAGTCCTAGAACTTGAGGTGAATTATTAAATTAAATATTTTATTAAAACCTAAAGAGTTCACACCCCATATGTAACTTAAATATCTTACCATGACCTTGTAAAATTGTATATAAATAGCTAGTGAATAAATGAGTATCATTTGGAAATCTTAATATGTTATAGTTTTATAGCTTAGTATCCCATAAAATTCGATTTGGATATTAATGGATGGGATTTTGCAAAGTCTTAAAAACTATATTTATGAGATTTTATGCATATAACTCAAATGATAATTCGGATCAATAGTTAGAACATTAGGATTTACTGTTTTAACACTATATGTCATGTCAATAAACATGTTGCGGCTGAAACTGTCTTCCTCAAATTTCTTAAAAATTTTGGTCCCCCCAATGATTTAATGTTGCTTTGAATCATTTTGATCCATGATTTTTGGGTCATGCTTTCATTTTGGATGATTTCTTGAAGATTACCTTTCGTCCTGGTTTTCAGAAATTTCTCATGTTTGGAATTGTTGTGGGTCACAGATTTTAGAGTTTGTTTTTGCTGAGTTGAAGATGGATCAGACCATTCGTCCTTTGCAAAACGTCGTTTCAGAGGAGAAACAGTTTTAACCGTTGCTAAATTTCAAAGTCTTTAAGCACTTAGCATTTTTTCGGAGGCTGTTGTCTGTTCATCTTCCGTCGTTGCAGCTCCCAAATCAGCTAGCTACTCGAAATGAAAAGCGCTCCGCCTGCCGATGCGTGTCACATGTTTTTAGCCTTTTCTCTTCCGTCGTTGCGGCTGTGCAAAGCACTTGGTTGTCGATGTTGATGTCTTTCTGATTTCCGATTGAAATTTTTCTCGCCCACAGCTTAGGTCGTAACTTTTCCGACTCCGATATGCCTAAGTGTTTTGAAGCGCCCATCGCCTGTTGAAGCCTGCCTATGCGGCTGTGGATGGGTCTTCCCTGCCGTGTTAGCAGAGCGTTCAGGAGATTGTTCATACTACCGCGGTGTGAAGGTATAGATGGGAGACAGGATGGCAAGGAATCTATGCATAAAGTAAATCAACTAGCACAGGTGGGTATGTCATCGCTATTCTTCACAGTTTCAGGACGTGTCTAATATTCTAGATTTCAGTTGGAAGACGTGGATGTGTATTGAAGATTGGCATTTCGACACAGCCACTAATTTGCCAGTTCCTTTAAACCAGCAAATGTTTCAGGCTAAGTTGTTTTTATTGTTATCCTCTAGTGACAGGTGTAGGTTGAAAAGAGTTGATGCTCTTAGATAGCGATAGGACTCCTATAATCTTGCATATAGCATTTATAGAAAAACTGAATCAAAAGATTGGTAGTATTATATAAGCTTGTAATTTTTATGAGAAAAGGATGGAGTGACTGAAGCAAAAATACTGGAAATACTATTTTGATACTAGTATTGTTCCTGCTGAAGTTTTATCTTTGGGCATGGGATGTGATTGGAAATCTCCAAGTTGATATCGTGATTGGTATTATTTTGGACACTCTTTATATTTCAGTATATGATCTTCTATCTTTAACATTAATACAGTATACTTTGTTATGCATGTGTTTATTAATCAGTATTTCACTTTGTCAAAACAATATTGTATTTGAATTAGTATATTATTGTAATTGAATTTTTCAGTGTGTCTACTTTTCGGTGCTACTTCTGAATATTCAAAATATGATGATATATATATGTTTATGTCTGTTTGATTTCATTTGTGTTGTTGCAATGATTTCATACTGAACATTTTCTCTTATTCAAATATCTAATGTTGGTTATTAGTTATTAATTAATTAGACACTTTAGAAAATTTGAAATAATTGTTTAGCTCAGTTTTTCTGATAAGTTATTTTGTAGCAGAATGATTTAGTGTGTATGGCTTAAATATTTCTATTTAGATCCTACCCTTTATATTTCTGTTAATCTTATATTAATTAATAATTAATATAATATTTAAAATCGCTCTCAGCTGAGATAGGATAGATAGGATAGTTTAGATAGTCCAGATTAATATTATTTTAGTATAGTTTCCCATTTAACAGTTGTTAAATAGGATTTGTGTAATTTTTTAGAATAATTTTTAATAGCCTTTTATACTTAGAAAATTAAATATAAAAATCTTAAAAAATCAAAGACTTTCCTTAAGAAAGCAAGTATAGGATAACTTTGATAGTTAAAACTAATTTTAGGGTTCAGTTAGATAGATATAACTTTAGGATAGATTTTTGCTGAATTTTAGTTTCTCCTTAAGAGGAAAATTCATTTGGTAGCAGGACCATAACCTGCGAGATTTTGCTACTCCAAAGACACCGGATGCTGCTTTAAGCTAATTGTGTGGGAATAATCTCCTTGTTGGCCTAGGTATGAAAATTAGGCCAACAAATGGCGCTAGAAGGAGGGCCTATTAATGATTAATGGTAGGAAAAATTAATGAGAAATTTTCAACCAGCCAGCATCCTCCAGAAGTCAGTAGATCACTGTTTATAGAAACTATTAGGAGCATCCTTGAACATGATCATATCACATCTCCATTTACTCCTGAACAAAGTATTCAAACTTTGGAAGAATCATGACATATTCTTACCAGAGCATATGCCAATCAAATTGGTGTATCTCCGATAGATTATGGTCTTCCTAGGAAACAACGACGTAATCCGCAATTGAACATAGTTTCTCAAGGTTTGCAAGAAGTTGATATCACTCCATGTTATCAAATGAGAAGTCACCAGAGACAAACTATTCAAACAAACACTGCTAGAAGACTAACTGTAGAAGGCGATTTTGATCAGCCACCTTCTCCGCTTGAATCACCACCTGATAGTCCAAAATCATCCAATTCAGGGAATACCTCAAGTTCTGAAAGAAGTCCAATGGCAAGAAATGAACCTGTGGGAGGAGGAGCTAACCCTCCACCTAATCCACAACTCCCTTGGCTGAGAACAGCTGCTGTAGCTGTCCCTAGTATACAACATCCTTTTCCTAAACACTCAGATAAACTTCTTCCTAACTTCAACCCAGATAACAAAGAACCTGCAAAAGTGCATGTTGAAAAATTCATGTTAGTTATTCAAACCTTGAATGTTCAGCATGAAGATGTAGTTTGTAGATTGTTTCCTCTAACTTTTGAAGGAAGATCCTCTACCTGGTACTTCTCGTTAGTACAGGGATCAATCACAAATTGGGATGAATTTAATAAAGTTTTTTTAGATAAATTTGGGGAAGATAAAACACCTGCTCTTTTAGCCCTAGAATTATCTCGAATTAAAATGGAATCTAAAGAAAGGATTAAATATTTTAACCAGAGGTTTCTAACATTAAAAAATAAAATTCCAATTGCTTCTCAACCTCCCGAAGATATAATTATTGAAAATTATACTTCAGCCTTACCAGAATATTCCGGGATGTTCGTTAAGAGAGCTGGGAAAACAACGTTAGTAGAAACTTTTGAGGAAGCCATTAAAGTTGAGAAGGATTATATGTCCTATGAACCAGATAGAAGTGGGAAATCTGATACTTTTCCTCGTAGGAAGATTGAAAAAATTAATTCAGAAAAAGATAAAGCATTTGATGTAGAACAGCTGCAAAATGCTATTCGGGCATTAACCAATGAAGTTTTAGGATTAAAAAAAACCAATTCTGAAGCTTCCTCTTCTAGAGGATATTTCAGAAATCAGTTCAGACAAAATCCGAACACAACTAATAAAATAAATACACCACCTGACATAGCAACAAATGAAGAAATTTTTAATACAATTCGAGCTGTTTTATCTTTATCCAAGATTCCTTCTAATCAAGAAATAACAGAAAACGAAGAAGAAGAGGAATCAAAAAATGAGGAAGAATCAGAGGAACCTCAACAAGTTAACGGTCATTTTTGGGACAGTCTTGTAAAAGAATATGAGAGTAAAAGTCCACCTACATGACAACATGTCTATAATACTCGTAGTAGAGCATTCACAAATACTCCTGGAGCCTCGTCATGTTCTACCCCTAATAATGACAACAATAATGCATAGCCTAATAAACAAACTCAATATGGCAAACAGGCTCAATCAACCAAAGTTATCCAACCTATTCAAAGTGCTCCAAAATTAGATTTACAATATGATATAATTGAATATTTAAAGAAGACACGTGCAAACATCAGTATGTACGACCTTCTTCAAATCTACCCAATGCCTAATAGTCATGTTATGAATCCTGCCATGAGTTCAATTATTCCTAATGCAAAACAAAATGTTGCTGCAAACAGTTCTAATAATGATTCAACAGCAACTGAAAAAGGAAAAGCAACGGCTGAAAAAGCCTCGCTTATAGGTAATAACTCTAAATCAACTGCACCCCCATTCTTACTTACCTTCGAGATTTTCAATAGGAATGTTCATAATTGCATGGTAGACTCTGGAGCATCCTCCAATGTCATTCCTTTATCAGTATGCAAGAAGTTGAATGGGAAATATGTTCCATCGAATTCTCAAATAACTTAATTGGATAGGACAAATGTGAAGGTTGTCGGGGAAATGAAAGATGTCTTAGTCAGGATTGCTTGTAACCCTTTGGTTTATCAAATTATAGATATTGTTGTTGCAGATATTCCAGATGCATATGGGATGTTTTTAAGTAGGGATTGGTCTCAGCAATTGAATGGATTCTTTGCCACAGACTGGTCAACATTATGGTTACCTAAGAACGGGAAGTCAAATCAGATAAAGATAAATAGAGAAATATATATGAAACATACTGTCATAGAATTATATGATCCTAGCGAACCTGTTTTATTTTCAGATTGCATTATGGGGAATTACATGTATGAATTGGGATTTGGTAATTTTAAAGCTGAAAATTCTGCCCTTTCTGAAAATAAACAGCAATCAGAAATTAGAAATGTGACATCTATTTCTCCTAACTCTTCATTCAAGGAAATCATCAATGATGAAGATAATTTTAATATTGTAAATATTATAGAAAGCAAAGTATTTGTTAATAGTTCCACTTGGACTTTATATTTTGATGGTGCGAAATCCAAAGAAGGAGCCGGAGCTGGTTGCTTCTTGGTAGACCCTCAGGGAAATAAAACATGTATAGCTTGTAGGATGGAATTTAATTGTACAAACAATACTGTGGAATATGAAGCTTTAATACAGGGTTTGAAAAAGACGATTGATTTGGATATCAAAGTATTAATTGCATATGGTGACTCCGAAATTATCGTCAGATAGGTTCGTAACTCCATTCATTGCCTATCTAAACATTTACAAAGTTATCAACGAGAGGTATGGCACCTTATTTCGCATTTTGATGCGTTTAACATAATTTCTGTTCCTAGAAGTCAAAATCAAGAAGTAGATTTGTTGGCAAATGTAGCATCAAAGTTAATTCCGTCGAAAAATCTTACACCAGATTTCTTTTCTGTTGAATTGATTTTTAAGCCTTCCATACCAGATAATATTTTTAATTGGCGTGTATTTGAAAATGATGTGCAGGTGCTGAATATTCTGATGAACGAGGATACCTTTAAAGATTCAGCCATAGATGAGGTCACTCATGACGAAAATCTGCAGGATTTTTCGGTAATAAATGATTTTTGTTCAATTGAGAAATATTTTGAAAAGGTAAAACCAGTCCCTAATTCAGTACTAAGATTAGAAAAGTTCTTTGATCTATAGGATAGATTTAGATCTATCCCTAATTGTAAAACTAATAGCTCTCGAATGAGGTATGAAACCATAAATCTAGGGATAGAACTAAATCCTCAAACTATAAATCTAGGAGTAGATTGCAACCTCGTAGAAAAAACAACAATTTTAAAATTATTTAAGGAATTTAAGGATGTCTTTGCTTGGGAATATGATGACCTGAAAACCTTCAACACACAAGTTATGCAACACATAATTCCAATTAAACAAGATTCAAAACCTTTTCAACAAAAGCTAAGGAAATATCACCCGTCACTAGAACCGACAATTAAGAAGGAACTAAATAAATTGTTAGCTGCAAAGATTATTTTTCCTATCAGGCATATTCAATGGGTAGCAAACTTAGTTCCAGTAGGGAAGAAAAATGGGGATATTAGGTTATGTGTGGATTTTACAAATCTGAATAAGTCTTCTGAAAAGGATAATTACCCAGTTCCTCCCATGGAACAGATTCTTCAAAAGGTATCTGGAGCTGAGATACTGTCACTCCTTGATGGTTTCTCAGGATACAACTAAATATTAGTTTCCCCAGATGACCAATTGAAAACAACTTTTAGAACTCCATGGGGAACATATGCTTACCGCAAGATGCCCTTTGGGTTAATCAATGCTGGAGCAACCTTTCAAAGAGTAATGGATATTTCTTTTAGAGGCTTAATTAACCATTTAGTCGTTGTCTATTTGGATGACGTTACTATATATTCTAAACATCGACCTGATCATCTTAATCATCTTAGAAAGGTATTTGAACGATGTAGAAAATTTGGAATATCATTAAATCCTAAAAAAACAATATTTGCTATTTCAGAAGGTATTTTATTGGGCTATGTGGTTTCAAAACATGGAATCATGATAGACCCTGAAAGAACCCAATCCATTTCAAAAATAACTTATCCTTCTAGCAAGAAAGCAATGCAATCATTTCTTGAAAAAATAAATTTTGTCAGGAGATTCATTCCTAGTTTCTTCGAAATCATTCGTCCTTTGTAGAAAATGATTAAGAAAGACGCTATTTTTAATTGGGGACAAACTGAAAAAGAGTCATTTCAGAAAATTTTAGAAGCCATTTCAGAAGCTCCTAGCCTTCTAAGCCCAGATTTTAACAAGGATTTCATATTGTATACTTTTGCTTCTGATATTTCATATGCAGCAGTTTTAACCCAATTAAATCAACAAAATAACAAAGTTCCAATCTCCTTCATGAGTTCAAATTTCAAAGATGCTGAACTCAATTATCATGAAGTTGATAAACAAGCTTTTGCTATTTTTAAAGCTGTTAAACATTTTCGTCCATATTTATTGAAATCTAAAACGAAAATAATTGTCCCTTATTCCTCAGTCAGAAACTTGTTAGTACAAAAGGACTTAGGTGAGAAAAGGGCACCTTGGATGACAACCCTTCAAGAGTATGACTTAGAAATTAAACCCTCAACGATAGTCAAAGGTCAAGGATTATGTAAATTAGCTGCTGAAGCTGCTCATTTACCTAATGATAAAGCTGAAACTGTTATTGATGAGGTTTTACGTACCAGAGAAATTTATTTTTATCCTACACCACAAGATTCCTGGTATGCAGACATAAGAATACTTTTGGAAATAGGAACTGCTCCTGATTATCTAGAACCGAGGAAGAAAAGAGCACTTAGATTAAAATCTGCTCCTTATTTATTAATTGATAATGTTCTCTTTCAGAGAAATTCAGACGGAGTATTGCTTCGATGTCTAGACAAAGATGAAACAGAAGTAATTCTGAAAGAGTTACATTCTGGACCAGCAGGAGGTCATTTTGGTGGAGAAACTACTGCACACAAAATTCTTCGGGCCGGTTATTATTGTCCTACCTTGTTTCGATATTCCTATACTTTTGTTAGAAAATTCCAGGAATGTCAACTTGCTACGGGAAGGGTTAAGAAACCTGCTTTTCCTTTACAACCTGTTTCAGTTGAAAGACCCTTTCAGCAATGGGGTATTGATATAGTAGGGCCAATAAATCCTCCCTCATCTAAGCAACATAAATATATAATAACTGCAACTGATTATTTTACTCGTTGGGCAGAAGCTGCACCATTAAGGGTTGTAAATACCAATCAGGTTATATTATTTTTAGAATTCTTTATCATAACAAGATTTGGTATTCCAGATTCCCTCGTTTTTTATAATGCTTCATATTTTTCATCAGTTGAGTTAACCCAATTTGCCTTAGAAAAAGGGATAAGAATTAGGTA
This sequence comes from Pseudotsuga menziesii, assembly GCA_001517045.1. NCBI lineage: Eukaryota > Viridiplantae > Streptophyta > Pinopsida > Pinales > Pinaceae > Pseudotsuga > Pseudotsuga menziesii. Next base: position 16,638 of record LPNX010095098.1, read on the forward strand.
TTCAACTAACTACCATCCTCATGGAAATGGATTAGCTGAATCAACAATTAAAAATTTATTGAAAATTCTCAAAAAACCATTTCAGTTCACCATCAAGATTGGCATACAGAATTGGTCAATTCCCTTTGGGCAGACAGAGTGACTCCTAAGGCTACAATAGGTAACTCACCATTTTTCTTAGTATATGGAACTGAAGCTATTTTACCATGGAATTTATTTTTACCTTCATTACAGTTAGCTCAGTTGGTGCAAGATGAAGAATGTCCAGCAATGGAAAAGAGAATTAACACTTTGATAAAGCTTGAGGAAGAAAGAGAAAAGTCAAAACAACACTTTACCGTAAGCATCAACAAATTGTGAAATCTTGGTTTGACCAATCCTTTAGTTCCAATCGAGAATTTCAGGTGGGAGACCTAGTTTTAAAATAAGATAAAGTTCATGAGGAAAAGGGAGATCATACTAAGTTTCAAAAGCTTTGGTTAGGTCCCTTTATTATTACTGAGAAGATAGGTCCAAGTACCTTTCAATTACAAACACTTGAAGGACAGTCCGAAACATTCCCAGTGAATGGAATGATCCTGAAAAAGTATTTCTGTTAATATTTTTGGTCTTAAAATGTATATAATTTGTTTTGCTGTTTGTAAATGAATTTATATTTTTGTATATAAACTGAATTATAGTTCATAAAATTTAAGGATGATGAGAAATTCATAAAACTTTTGTAACTTTCAAACATCATTCTGTTATTACAGCCAGTTTTTATTCTGCTAGTTAAATATTACAGGCTGTCAAATTTTTTATATAATCAGTCAGTAATCTTTAGTTAGCAGCTAAAAAAATAGATGTAAATAAATAAATCTTCGAGTTAAAAAGTCAGTTTGCTCATGAGCCTGAAAAATTATGATACTAAACTGAAGTCTTTTAAAATTTGTTCAGGATGATCAAGATTTCTTAAATCTATAAAAGGCCTACCATTGTTTTATTTTTAAAGTGTTACTCAGATTATTCCTCACCTTTTTATCTTTCATATAAAATGGGGATAGCTTATTAATGTCTTTTTCGAAGCTTGTACTTTTGAAATTTTTTTACAGATCTCTACCATTAGTCTCCAAAAGTATTTACAATCTAAAAACTTTTTAGAATTTGTTCCAATCAATAAAATGATAAAATGAGAGATGGGAGGTCTTAGTAATAAGCCGTTCTAATCAGAATCATAAATATCACTAGTATGACATTATTAGGAAACTAGTAATGGCTTTTGGTTTAACAAACCAAGAGATAAGGGGTCTTATCACAAGCCAACTGATTCATTTTCTGGTGATATTAATGACTGACATTACCATTTGGTCACCATGCTGGGTAATGATCTCTCATTTTATAAAATTTAAAAGATGAAAGTGAACAAAGAAAATATAAATTTTGACTGAAGAATAGGAGGTCTCATCACGAGCCGGCCTAATCATGATCATCAGTGTTGTCTGGGATAACTTCATTTCTGATCACCAGGGTGATGGCTTTTGATTTTAAGTTAAAATACAAGAGGCCTCATTAGGAGCCGTCTTGCTTATTCCAGATAGTTCTCATGAATGATGCTATCACATTGGGATACCATACCTAGATAGTAGTCTTCAGTCAGAATTATTGTTTAAAAGAAAAGAAAAGCAAACAAAAAGAAAATTATTATGTTTATGGAATAGATCTTGGAAAGTCTTCAGAAAAGTAGATTTCTATACTCTATGCTGATGGTGCAGGTTATTATCACTATGAAGTATTTTGTTTCGATCAGGATATTTTTAAGTTTATCCCTAACTAGATCTTTGTTTCAAAAGATGGAATATTTCTGAGTTATACTTATGAATATGAATAAAAGAATGTTTTTTTTTATTTAGATAAAGAATTTTTGATTGTTTTTAATAAATTTTAAGATTTTGTTGAAATCATCTATAAGTTGTATGAGCAGAGATAACTGGTTCGCCCAGGTTGTCGCCATTTGTTGGAAGCCAGCAACAACCCCTTCATTTTTTCATTAAGATGAAGGGAGATCAGCTCTCTTTTATGATTTTCTTTTAAAAGATTATAAAAGAGTGCCTTTATAATCTTCGATTCTGAAGGTACTCTCAATTGTAGAAGAGTCAAATGACAACATTTTCATAGTTGTGATAATTAGCAGCTGTCAGTTTCATAGATTTTTATATAATCAATTCTATCATTAATTAATCTATCTGATTATATATGATTTAAGAAATTCAAAGAGATAATATGCTAATTGGGGCTCTACGAAAACACATTTAGAATTGGTTTGAAGCTGATTATTGATAAGATATTATAAAGTTCTGAAAGTCCTAGAGCTTGAGGTGAATTATTAAATTAAATATTTTATTAAAACCTAAAGAGTTCACACCCCATACGTAACTTAAATATCTTACCATGACTTTGTAAAATTGTATATAAATAGCTAGTGAATAAATGAGTATCATTTGGAAATCTTAATATGTTATAGTTTTATAGCTTAGTATCCCATAAAATTCGATTTGGATATTAATGGATGGGATTTTGCAAAGTCTTAAAAACTATATTTATGAGATTTTATGCATATAACTCAAATGATAATCTGGATCATTAGTTAGAACATTAGGATTTACTGTTTTAACACTATGTGTCATGTCAATAAACATGTTGTGGCTGAAACTGTCTTCCTGAAATTTCTTAAAATTTTTGGTCCCCCTCATGATTTAATGTTGCTTTGAATCGTTTTGATCCATGATTTTTGGGTCATGCTTTAATTTTGGATGATTTCTTGAAGATTACCTTTCGTCCTAGTTTTCAGAAATTGCTCGTGTTTGGAATTGTTGTGGGTCAGATATTTTTGAGTTTTGTTTTGCTGAGTTGAAGATGGATCAGACCATTCATCCTTTGCAAAACGCCGTTTCGGAGGAGAAATAGTTTTAACCGTTGCTAAATTTCAAATTCTTTAAGCACTTAGCATTTTTTCGGAGGCTGTTGTCTGTTCGTCTTCCACTGTTGTGGCTCCCAAATCAGCTAGCTACCCGAAATGAAAAGTGCTCCACTTCAGAGGCTGTTTTCTATTCATCTTCCACCGTTGCGGCTCCCAAATCAGCTAGCTACCCGAAATGAAAAGCGCCCCACCCGCCGATGCGTGTCGCATGTTTTTATCCTTTTCTCTTCTGCCGTTGCAACTCTGCAAAGCACTTGGCTGCCGATGTCGATGTCTTTCCAATTTCCGATTGAAAGTTTTCCCGCCCACAGTTTAGGTTGTAACTTTTCCGACTCCGATACGCCTAAGTGTTTTGAAGCGCCCATCGCCTGTTGAAGCCCGCCTATGCGGATGTGGATGGGTCTTCCCTACCATGTTAGCAGAGCATTCATGAGATTGTTCAGACTACCGCGGTGTGAAGGTATAGATGGGAGACAGGATGTCAAGGAATCTATACATAAACTAAATCAACTAGCACAGGTGGGTATGTCATCGCTATTCTTCACAGTTTTAGGACGTGTCTAATATTCTGGATTTCAGTTGGAAGATGTGGATGTGTATTGAAGATTGGCATTTTGACACAGCCACGAATTTGCCAGTTCCTTTAAACTAGCAAATGTTTTAGGCTAAGTTGTTTTTATTGTTATCCTCTAGTGACAGGTGTAGGTTGAAAAGAGTTGATGCTCTTTGACAGCGATAGGACTCCTATAATATTTCATATAGCATTTATAGAAAAACTGAATCGAAATATTGGTAGTATTATATAAGCTTGTAATTTTTATGAGAAAATGATGGAGTGACTGAAGCAAAAATACTGGAAATACTATTTTGATACTAGTATTGTTCCTACTGAAGTTTTATCTTTGGGCATGGGATGTGACTGGAAATCTCCAAGTTGATATCGTGATTGGTATTATTTTGGATACTCTTTATATTTCATTATATGATCTTCTATCTTTAACATTAATACAGTATACTTTGTTATGCCTCTGTTTATTAATCAGTATTTCACTTTGTCAAAACAATATTGTATTTGAATTAGTATATTATTGTAACTGAATTTTTCAGTGTGTCTACTTTTCGGTGCTACTTCTGAATATTCAAGATATGATGATATATATATATGTTTATGTCTGTTTGATTTCATTTGTGTTGTTGCAATGACTTCATACTGAACATTATCTCTTATTCAAATATCTAATGTTGGTTATTAGTTATTAATTAATTAGACACTTTAGAAAATTTGAAATAATTGTTTAGCTTAGTTTTTCTGATAAGTTATTTTGTAGCATAATGATTTAGTGTGTATGGCTTAAATATTTCTATTTAGATACTACCCTTTATATTTCTGTTAATCTTATATTAATTAATAATTAATATAATATTTAAAATTGCTCTCAGTTGAGATAGGATAGATAGGATAGTTTAGATAGTCCAGATTAATATTATTTTAGTATAGTTTCCCATTTAATAGTTGGTAAATAGGATTTGTGTAATTTTTTAGAATAATTTTTAATATCCTTTTATACTTAGAAAATTAAATATAAAAATCTTAAAAAATCAAAGAATTTCCTTAAGAAAGCAAGTACAGGATAACTTTGATAGTTAAAACTAATTTTAGGGTTTAGTTAGATGGATATAACTTTAGGATAGATTTTTGCTAAATTTTAGTTTCTCCTTAAGAGGAAAATTCAGTTGGTAGCAAGACGATAACCTGCGAGATTTTGCTACTCCAAACACACCGGAGGTTGCTTTAAGCTGATTGTGTGGGCATAATCTCCTTGTTGGCCTAGGTCTGAAAATCAGGCCAACAAGTGGTAAACTTGACTGCATATAACCCATCCTTTCACAGTATTGTTTTTACCATCATTTATGCAGTTTGATAACATTAGAAATACCAACAATACCTTTTACAGGGTCAAGCTGTAAACAAACATTTTTACTAGCATTTTATCCTATGCTAGTCAAATATTATTCTCGATCTGGATATTTTTACTAGTAACGACACTGCTTACTTGTTTAGAACCTGTAAAAGAAGCATCATTCCACTACGTTAGCTATAAGCTAAGTAAGCCCCGATCTCATCTAAGATTCTTCCCTACTTGAAAATAGAAAGTAATAACACACTTAGCACCAGATTAAGATGCAGTTCCTTTTCTTGTTTTCTGAAACATAAACTGCTGTGTTTAACATTCCTAACATAGTACTTTAAGATAAACTAATAAAGTATACAAACTAAAGAATTATAATGCTCGTAATTAATTACTACTATTTGAATAACCACTTCCTCAGCCTATACATAGGCTCCACTTTACCTACATAATATTCTTTAGTGAGCTTCCTGGAATACCCTGAAAGTCCCACAAAAGATCTTATCTTTGTTAACTTTCTTGGAGCAGGCCAATTCATCATGGCCTCAATATTTTCAGGGTCTCTAGATATTCCTTTATCTGAAATATTGTGACCGAATTAATGAGTTCTATCTTCATAGAAGTGATAATTGCTCAACCTTGCATACAACTTATGATTCCTGAGCAATTTTGAATTCAGCCTCAAATGTTCCACATGTTCTTCCTCATTCTTAGAATAATTAAGAATTCCATCAAGCAGAACAAGAACTAACCTGTATAGAAACTTACCGAAAACATTATTCACAAGGTGCATAGATGTAGTTGGTGCATTTGTGAAACCAAATGATACCACTATAACATCATAATATCCATACCTTGCTCTGAAGGTTGTCTTATGAACATATTCATCCTTGACTCTTACCTGATGGTCACCAGACCCCAAGTCAATCTTGGAAAATACCTTTGATCCTCTCACTTGATCAAAGAAGTCATCACTCCTAGGAAAAGGATACGTGTTCTTCATAGTGACCTTGATCAATTTACTAAACCAATACACAATCAGAGTGTACCTTCCAACTGGTGCTTTTCACAGAAAATCACTTGGCTTATTATATTTATTTTCCCACAACTCTTGCAGCTACATCTTCAGCTCGAGCATTTCTGGTGTACCCACCCTGTAGGGTGTCTTGGACACTGGTGGTTTACCTGGCACAAGTTCAATTGTGAGATCTACGTCCCTCTTTGGAGGAATCCAAGGAACTTCATCAAGAAAAAAAATCCCGAATTCCCGTAACATATGAAATCCCTCCAACATAGGAGTATCCTTCTCTACTACCTCCAAAACATGAGCTACACACACTTTGTAACCTTTTCGACAAAACTTCTTTAGCTGCATTGCTGAATACTTCCTTCCATAGATCACTTTTGGAATGCCTTTCACAACCTTTAGGTTGCTTCTTCATCCAAGTACTTCAAAATTCTTGTTGTAACAATCAATATTTTCTCTATGTGCTTCTAACCAATCCATTCCAATCAGAATTTCATAAGAACTAGGTGGGAGAACATATAACCAATGGACATCCCCTTACCACCTCATTGACCTTTTTCCTTGGTTCTAGTGGCTATTTGTACTAACCATGACCTTCTATGCTTTGAATTCTTCAAAGTGCACATCTCAACAAATCCAGGGGAAATATAGCTGGGAGTCGATCCAAGATCAATCAAGACAGAAACAGTTTGTTCAACAATACTATCATCAATATGCAAGTGTCATCCCCTGTCTATCTCCACGAGACCATGTCATCTCGTCTTTGAATTCAGAATAACTTCTGGCTTTAGTCCATGCCAAGGATACATGGATACCTTTATGATTCTTTATTTACCTATGGCACAAACTCACAAGGTCCAACATAGGTTATTCCTATAGATATACCCAATCCATCAATGTTAAAAATTTGAATTTCTTATCTCCCATTGAACTTCTTAACATCACATTATTCTGCTGGTCTGAACCCTCCCAAGATTTCATGAGGTGTTCAACTATTCATTCTTCTGTACCATATTTTCTAACATGAGTTTATGTTCTTCTCACAACATTGAACATATTACCCTGTCAATTGTCCAATTATTCCTTTCTCAAGGCATCCATCCTATGTGCTTCATCATCATATGGTGTCCCACCATCTATAACAGAATGATGTTCTATTTTATAGAAATGTCCTAGTACATTTCTTTTTCTTCCTTCTCTTAATATCTGTCAAACTTTGTAGCATGGATGCATTTAGCTGATTCTGCTCCTCCTGAGCCTTAACCAACCTTTCATTATCTTCCTTGTAACTCTGCATCTCCACCATTATACTTCCCATGATGGCTACAAAATCTGGGGGAGTATCTCGCAATCTTCTCACATTAGACTCTATCTCAACATTTCCAACTTGGACATTTTACTCCATAACATCTTCCTTGTACTCATTGGGGTTATGTGCATCATCATGCATGTTTTTGGTTCTCATGGATGAAAAAAAACTCACTTTACCCAAATGCACTATCTCAAATGCTTCTTTTGAAGGTGGTTATGATTTTGCAAAATGTGTTAATAGCACAGTTTGTTAAATTATAAATTTACAACACTCTCAGAAATTCATAACTACTTACCTTCATTTGGAAAAAAAATATCATATATCACTTCGCCAAAACATATAATTTTCTTTTCACAATGAACAACTATCTGAAGGGGATGATGGGGGTCAAGGGGGCTTGCATAATCATGCTATCATTTCTCTTCTTTCTAGCCCATGAAATCCCACTGAAAAGCCCGCTGAAAATCCATGTCAAACTCTATTTCGGCAAAATTTTCAATTTTCTTTTGACATGGTGGCTCCTGCCTCATCATCCATCCGCCGTTGAGGATCCTTCCCTGTCTTTCATCCACCGCTCGTTGGCTCGACTCACCCGACGCTTGTTGGCTCGACTCACTTGACACTCATTGACTTGATTCGCTTGACGTTCATTGGCTCCAGCTTCGTCTTTCTTCTGCCGCCTTGCGGCTCCATCTTCCTTTTCTTTTTTCTGTTGTGGCTCGTTCTTTTCTTTCTTTCCTCCGCCACCTCATCGGCTCGATCTTCAACTTTATACTGCAGCACATCGACTCGATCCTCAAATTTATGCTACCGCACATTGGCTCGATCTTCCAATTTCTTCTGCTACACATTAGCTCTATATTCAAATTTCTTCCATCGTGTAGAGTCTCTTTACCCAACTTCATTCCGCAACTACATCCCCGATCTTGTTTTTCTTGCTGCCACCAACACTTAGACAAATTTTTCCTTCGTCTTCAGTGGAAAAAAACTTGGTTTCTACCCACCGTTGCGGCTTGAGCCCCAGCTTCCTTCCGCCGTTCTGGATCGAAGCTTGACTTTCGCCCATGTTGTGGCTCGAAGACCGATTTTTGTCTGCCGTTGTTGCGGCCCAAGATTCCCTTGTCTACCACCGTTGTGGCTCAACCCTTGGGAACCCACCTGCTACAGTCGGCCCACTTCAGCCTTCTCAGCCGACAAGGAAGAGTTTTTCACACTTAGAAAAATTTCCAAAAAATTTTCGTCTGCTCCTTTCGGGTGACCCAACCGCTATAGCGGCTCACTCTTTTCCTTTCTGCCACCATTGCAGCTCACATTTGTCTTTCTCTGCTGCCGAGGAAAAGTGCTCAATAATTAGAAAATTTTCTGTCTGCCTCTTCTTCCTGCTGATCGCAGAGGTTGGTTCTTCATCGCCCATTGAGGCCCAAAGATGAAGCTAATGCTCTAATACCACACTATCACGTCCTCACCCTTCATCTCGATGATGGAAAGGATGCGAACAACACACTGCTGCTGTCAAATGGGAAAAATATCCCCACGAACATAAAAACATAAACATGAATTGGATGAAAAACATAACAGATGCATAAATCATTAACATGCATTAAGTATAAAACATGCAATATACATCGGAAGCAATAACATCCATTCAAGCATTCAACCCATTCATAATAGTTCAAAAGAAAGTACAAATGCAGAGATAAAATACACAACAATACTTATCTTGAAATAATCTTGTCCCGCAACTAGCTGCATTTCTGCAACGTTCCACCCAACCGTAGGCCAGTGTGTTCATCATTCTCTCAGCATCACTGCCACCCCCAAGCTGGGAAAGATTGCACAAGGCACTAGGGAACAACAAACTCACTCATAGCCAAAAGGATACATCCACAGTCAAGCCAATGCATTGTTGGGTTCCACAGAATGTCCAGCTAAGCCAATAAGTAAGTGGGTTTTTCAGGATGCCAGGGAAACTAACCAATGACACATGGGTCCCTTGGACTTAGTCAACCAAGAAAATTTACCTCAACACATAGTCCATCCATTAACAGATAGATCCTTGGACTTACCCAACCAAGTCAAACTGCTAATCAAGCACATACAACCATTTAATAGATAGGTATCATACGTACATGGGAAACCAAAACAGAATGGATGAGGTGGAACAACCCTGCAAGGGAAAATACGTTTTCAAAGAATGTTCTTGCACGTTGGGGAGGCCATTCGACCACCACAAACACCCAAGTCAAAATATGAACTCAGAAAACGTCCCTAAGCATTGCTGGAGCAAAAATGACCATCATTCACACCCAACTCTGGAGATCTTGGTTCCCTAACCATTGAGAAACAAAAAAATGAATTTATGGGCATGTAATAGTGAGGAAAACCTTAGGAAATCATGGGGAAAATGCCCAACAAGCTCAGCTACCTGAGGAAGACTAGAAATGACCTCTTGAAACCCCCAAAACATGAATCACTGCTTCACATTCACTGAAGAAAACAAAAACAAAATTTCCTAGCTACGACAATGAGGAAATCCAAAACAAAAACACTCAAGGAGGATCCCATCCACTGAGCATTGCCCAAATTGAATTCCTATCCATGGGAAAAATGAAGGAAAATAACAAAAACGTGAGGGAGAATGCCCCAACTATCTCCAGCTACGCGAGGAAGCAAACACATGGGTGAATAGTGGCTTGGGAAGGCATTTCCCAACATTTACTTGCCCAAGAAGTCAAGAAATTTTTTTCCAAAAATGGGTAACTCCACAAATTCGAAATTGGCCCCCATACCTTTCCCATCCCAAGGCAATAAATTCCTTCACCAATTTTAGATGGCTGGGCATAAAAGAAAAAAAGGACGGTTGACAACTTGATAGGTTTTCCCTTTGACATTTGGCCTTTTTCCCATAGGATCAAAGGTTTGAATAATTCCTCCTCCCTATTCCTTGTGAAACCATGTCCCCATCTCTTGAATGTTACTGCGCATAGCTTGTCGTGGTATTTTTATTAATGTAGCATTTTACATGGTGTCTCAAATACATTGTGCCTGGCTAGCACATAAACCATCGCCATCGATTTTAATTGCCGATACATAAAATACTAAATCCATGGTGGGGCCTTTTCCTTGAGGTCCACACCATGATTTAATACAATATTCACATCATATGCAATTTAATACCATGGGTTCAAAACCAAGGTGTTACAGAAGCCATTTGTAGATCTTCCCCCGTAACACTAGCTTGTTGACTAGGTATTTCAGTGCTGAATGCTCAGTGTACATCTGAAAATTCCCACCTAATAAATAGTGTCTAAAATTTTGAAGCGCATAGACCATAGCAAGGCCTTATCTTTCCATCGTCCTGTAGTTCTTTTCTGCTGTTGATAGTTTCCTGCTAGCAAAAGAAATAGGGTGGTTAAGCGCACCCTCTCTTGGCTGTGTCAATACTATGCCGAGCGTGACAAATGACGTGTAGACATGCACATGGAACTCCCTTTTCCAGTAAGGAAATACAAGATTGGAACAGTGGCCATTTCTTTCTTCAACTTATCCAAGCTTTCCTGGCAAGCTACTGTCCATTGAAACTTTACATCTTTTTTCAATAGTTTCTCCATAGGTGCAGTGATCGTTGCATAGGATTTGATGAACTTCTTGTAGTATCCTGTGTGTCCCAGAATTGATTTGAGTTGCGTGACTGATGTAGGCGGCGGTAAGTCAAGAATAATCACAATCTTTGCTGGGTCAACCAAAATACCATGCCGACATACGACGTGACCCAACAAAACACCAAACGGTGCGCAAAAAATACATTTCTTAGAATTGAGCCTGATCTGATATTGGAAACAATGGTCCAACATCATGTGCAGACTCTCAAAATGGTCTCTTACTAGACCAAACATAGTCCAATCATCAAAGTAGACCTCAAGAAATTTATGAATAAAATATTTAAAAGCATAGACTATTATTCTAGAAAAAATAGCAGGTGCATTCTTGAGTCCAAAGGGCATTATTGTATACTGGTAGAATCCCCATTCGGTGACGAAGTTTGTTTTGTGGAGATATTCTTGTGCGATCCTGACTTGATGATAGCCAAAGAAGCCATCATTGAATGAGTACATCTCTTTCCTTCTGACACTTTCAAGGACTTCATCTGTAAATGGTGTTGGAAATGGATCGTGTAAGCATGTGTCATTCAACTTCCTCAGGTTGACATAGATCCTTACTTCTCTTTTTGTTTTGTTATCCTAGATTACTATAGGGCTGATCCTCTCTAATTCTTCAACAGGTTCAATGATTCCTGTGTCAAGCATGCGATCCAATTCTGCTTTTACCTTTTCCTTATACCATGGGTTCAACCTATAAGGTCGCTGTCTACTGGGTTTAGCGTCTGGTCGCAGGGGTATTTTCATTTCCCTTAGGTCTCCCACTATCCCCTTCATCTCTGCAAAGTTGGTAGGGAATAGGTCCTGATATTCATGCAACAAGTCCATGATCTTTGCAACAATATCTTCATCCCAATAATCTCCTATATTGGTGAACTTTGGGTACTCATGCGCCCTAATGTTTACTTTCTGACTTTCAGCGGCTTTAGGAATTGGTCACTTGAAATACCACTCCCTTCTACTTCACTTGTGCCCTCTTATTTCAGCATGTTTATGTTAGTCAGATCATCATCTGGATCTCCAGCCAGATTGTAGCAATCCATCCATTGCTGAATGTTCACACTGCACTGGTGAGAATTGGCCTCTTCAACAAGGATTTTAGCGAATATCTTCTCCTTTATTTTTTGAAGCGCAACAGACACTGTAGGTTTCTCATCAACAAATTAGAATGTGTGCATGAAATGATTAGCGAGCCCTTCCCATTCCTAGGTTCCTTATCACAATTCCATAGATGTATAACAGGTTCTAGGTGTCATTTCCAATGTATGAATGAAATGATGGACCCATTCTTGTCGCGGGTATTCTGCAAATATCATGCAACAATGGTTAATATGTTCAACAGGGTTTTCCAACCCTGAATACTTGTGACTGACTATTGTGATTTCTTCATTGAATCTAACTTCCATCAATCTTCTGCATTATGGCCATTCTATTATGAACTGATTCTGCATACCCCACCATCTAGAAGGCGTAGCCTTCAGTACATGATCTACCGCGGACAAGCGTTGTGACTCTATGACAAGTCCTTCAAACTCACTGAGGAATGTCGCATGGTTAGGTAAACCCTCATAGGTAGGAAACTCTCTTACTTCATTTCCCACTCATCACACAAACCTTGTAATCCTCGTGCACCTCCTCATAGATCCCTCATGTAACTGGTTTTGCCAATTTTCCAAGGCTTCCCCTGAGTCAGATGTGCAAGAAATAGAAATCTTCCAACTTAGGTTTCCATCTGCCGTTGGATTGATATAATCTTCTTGCATAGCTGTGAAATTGTATATTTGATCGAGATAGTCACCCTATCCCTCATTATAGACACGTTCAACATATCTCTATCCTTCTAGAGGATCAATGGGCGACACTACTCAGATTTTATTGTCCTCGAATGAGAGTATCCTTTTGTTTAAAAATTGATATTGGTCCGATTGTCTATGGACCAATCTATTCCTAGTAGTGTGTGACATGTATTTCTATCATAAAAAAATTTAATGACCTCAAAGTCTGCAAATGTGTGCAATCCTTCAATGTCAACAGGGACTTGACTCAATCTACCAATTGGGAGGACCTTTGGCTGGTTGGAAAGTCGTAACTAGACAAGAGACCAGTCCAAGCGCAACTTACCCATAATTTCCCAAGTTTGTCGTGTCAAAATATTGACATCAGAACCTAGGTCTAAAACGATATATTCCATATCATAATATCCTATCTGCGTAATCATTCTTAACTCACACCCAATTTTGAATTTCTTTCCAACCTGGTTAACTCTTTTTTTAGATTGTGTCTCTTTTGGTGTTTCTTCTATCAGTGCTTGTAGTTATGTGATGGTGTCTTTATCTTGTATTAGCACTAATCAACTTGACATAAAGGTTTTAAGTTTACTAACCTTTTGTGGGCCCTTTCTCTAGAAGATATGCTAGAATCATTAAGGCATCTCCCTGACTTCTTCTGATGTCGATGGTTCTTCTAGATCCACAAAATTTGGTCTTATGTCCAAGAATACTTCCTTCTATTTTTGGACGTTGAACGACACCTTCTGTGACATGGGTCATACCTATGGTTGTAGTTGTTCTTCGAATATTCTTAATCGGCTTCGGTCGTAGTACCTCCTCATGTTATGATAGCAACATTCGGATCCCTTGGTTTAGTAGCAATCATCTGGACATTAAAGTTAGTATTTGGATTTGGATTCTATGCAGGAGTAGGACCTACAATGGTCCTGGCCTACCACTTTGCAATCAACTGTGGACATTGCTCCACATTATGATCATGTCCCTTATAGTATGAACATGTCTTCACAGGTTCTAGGAAATCTCTAGCATAGTGGCATGGTTGTCCATAGTTATAACATGTAACTTGACCTCTTCCTCTATGAAAACCTCCTCGTCTTCCTCTTCCTTTGAAGTTTCCACCACCCCTTCTCTGCAGGTGTGGTTGCTGTGGCGGGTACTGATTCTGCTGGTAGTGATTTTGTTGCGTGTATGGCTACTGTGGTGCATACTGAGGCTGATATTGGTTCTAATACTGTCTAGGTGGGAACTGCGCAGGCTGATATGATGCTTACATGGATTCAGCCTGAGCATGCCCCTCTTTATGAGCAACAATAAACCACTCTTTATGCTAAACATATGACATCTGGAGACTAACTTTGGCCATCAAAGTTTTAAATATTTGGTCAAAGTCACATACTGTCTTTGCCAACGCTTGTTTTATCTCCTTGATCTTAGTGATACACCATGACTCAGATTTAGGTTTTTTGACCTCAGAGATCATCACAACCTTTATCTCCTCAAGGGTATTCTGCGATGCTCCTAATGGTACTATGCTGTACTTCGTAAACCAGTCTAGCGCATGACCCCTTAGAGTTGTGATCATATGCGCTTTCTTTTATTTTGCATTTTGAACTAATCAAACCATCCACATAGCTTCACAGATGAACCAATGCTATTCTGGATCCTCTGATCCATTGCCATTGAAGGTAGGTAACTGAATATTGTGCCCAGTCATTGAGTTGTTGTCGAGATTTTTTGATGAAGGATTTAACGGAGGCGTTCCTTCTTATGCGTTAGTTGCGGTACTAGCACTATCAGTATTAATAACTATTTCAAGAGATGAGGCTCTAGAACTTACGTCCGGGGATACTGCTAGTGTGATGTAGTTACGTCCTTACCTTGGTGACTTGGAAGACTCTTCAGAGTCTTTTGGTCCTTCTGAAATTGGGCTATAGACCTCCTCTTCATTGCAAGAACCTTCCTATATATGCGACTGAAGTTCATGTTCACTTTCCTCGAACAAACTAGGAGTTTGTTGACCTTCCTCTGTCGTTCTCCTCTTCCCAGATCTGAATCTTCTTCCACTCCTTAGGAATCTAGTCTCTAGTTCAGGTTCTATACTTCCTGGGAACATCTTAACTCACCATTTCCCATTTTCCTCTGTGGTATGCAACTCAACTACTCAACTGCACGATACCCTTCTCAGAAATGAGCATATTAATCCATGTGCTGATAGATAACAAATACCTTCTTTGTGGTCCTTGGAAAATTTTTCTTTATGCCTCACTATATGAGGTTATAGCCTCTATCGCAAACTCAGTAATATATCCTTGCAAAATACTATCAACCCAAAAATCAACAGCTCTAGAGATGGTGTTAATTACACGGGTTACCTCACGAACCAACTAATCATTCCACTCAACTATTTCTCTTCTCTAGAAATTGGTCTGTCTTCTTGCTAACTTGGACAACCACTCGTGCAGTATAACATGGAACTCTGCAAAGAATACCTTGTGAACACCAGAATATATGTACCACTCTACCCAGTTTTCTGCGCTTAACTGAGATCCTATGCTCTCTTCTTGCGTGAATACTAGTGTCTTAAACTCCAGCCAGTCCTCTATCTCTTTCTTTGTCGGATGCCACAACATTTCCCTCAACTCAAATGGCGAGGTACCGGAAACATAACCATTTTTTGGCCTCTTTCTCCTTCTTATCACGACCCGCGGTTCAACAACAACAAAATACCAATAAGACACCACAAGACATCAGCCCGACATAGTGAGATCAGTCAGCAACGCCCGCGAGATAGGCACAATCTCACCCTAGATATCTAATGGGTAACTACCAGAACCATGTTTCCACAGTTAGTGAGGGAATTATAGTCCCTTGGTGTGGGGGAAAGGTGCTCAACAAAGGTGATAGGATGGAGTCGTATTGAAGCGCGTTAACAGTACTGAGAGGCATCGTGACATGCATGCAACCCAAACTCATCCTTATAACCCAACAACTGGTGCGACAACATGATGCAACTGATCTGCTATTCTCAATTAGACAGGGCACGACTATATTTGGACTTAACAGCTTAACCATTCATTCATAGATAAACCATATTATGACATACATTCACTAGTAACTGTAATAACAGACAGTGAGCAAACATACATGTAATACTCCAAAATTTCATAAAAATTTAAAACTTTTCTTGCGATAATTTAATGTTTAAAAATATCGATGACGTGGGTAACTTAATTGCTAACATTTACCCTTTCAAAGGGTCTAATATAGAAACTAAAACCAATTCCTTTATTAATTTCTGTAACTGCATACTTCACTATCTGCATTCATAAATAAGTATTGAAAGATTGATTTAGTAGGTAAAGATCTGAAGTAGTATGAGCTGAAAACAACTATTTGCTTACTATGTACTAAAGTTTGTTTTTTTATTTAAAGATGAAGGAACTTCAGTTCATTCCCGAGGCTTACTTAGATTTTGAAGCTAATGCAGTGAAAGGATGATTCTTGTACAGGTCTAACTACAAGTAAGATGTTTTGTATCCCATTTTCAGGATCGATATTAATTATCTCAACTAACAAAAGTACAATGCTAGAATATTTGTTTAGTTTATAGCTTTGAGAAAAAGAAGGTATCATCAACCTATATCTTTTCCAAATATTGAATTTGTTAAGCTGTTACACAACGTTTTGAGGTCTAAGTTGTTAATCATCTTATTCTTTCTTTAAGAACATAATATTTGCCTGTATATTTGCTTCCTATTTATTTATTTATACATATAATTACTTATAAATCCAGGTAAAACTAGAAATAAATGCTTCTTTCCTAACTTTGAATATATCTTGTGCATCCTATGTTTATCCTTTTGTTTTTCTATTAAAACCAAACCCTACATGCAACTCTAGAGAAAGATAAGTTCCGCAAACTAGATCTTACAATACCTTGTTACTTGTTACCAAGGTAATTTATATGAACTTGTATCAATGTATAATCATAAGAAATGATTACATAAGTTTAGCTATAAAAGAAATGACATTTATATATGAAACGAACGGTTTCATGCATAGTATAGTTTTACTAACTGCCTATTTTTTGTTTTTTACCAAATGAATGTGCTAATGAAAACATTATATGGTTGTAAGGGAAATAATAATGCTTTGTTTTATGGTTGGAAAGTTCATTACCTAGAAAACAATTATAAACCATAAACCTTTGCATATACTAACACTAATTATATGATCTTCATTTTATAGATATAGATTCTATTTAAGCAAAATTTATAACTATAATACCTTTACAATCTATACTAAGGCATCTTATAATAAAAACAAATCTAGTGTTTTTCAAATGAGATCATAACAAGGTTATGTATAACCTCTTTTTGCAGGATTCACCCAAGGCTCTCTAAACTATAGAGAAAAACCCATATTATCAAAATCAAAGTGGAAACCACGTGGTCGTCGGTTATTGGATGGGGTTTTGACATTGGTAAACCCTACTACATAAATCTCAAAACCCTAAAATCTTGAATTGCTTACCCAATCCTTGGCTGTTGTTGAAAGTGCAGTGAGGCTCATGGCCTCATGGCCATTGATGCCATTGCTTCGTCTCTGAGGGTGACGGCCTTTGATGCTACTGTCTAGCTCGGTCTGTGTCCTATTCTGCGTATTAGCCAAGTTAAAACCTCTGTTTGGTAGCAATGATATCTGGTTCTAAACTCGCAGCTTACCTTGTGGTTTTTCACATGACAGTGGGAAGTTTTGGGTTAGATTTTACTGTGACTTTCTTATCTCATCGATGTTATTGGAATTTCTCTTTATCAGTTGCTAGGGTAAGAAGTCTTCTTTTAGTTAGGGTTTGTTGTGCAAAACCGATACCGTACTGTGCGGCCGAGGGTAATTCTCCAGGTAACTAATTTTCATTCTTTTACAATTTCCATATATTTGATTACTGTTACCAGGATTTTATTTTGTGAAAAAAAAGAACATAACGTTTCTCCATTTCAATGTGCAGCCTCTTCTATAGGTGGAGTCTCACGACTGTGAGCTGGAAGACTTTGGGAAAAGGTGTAATGTCCCCGACCCTCCGATCGGCAAAGAGGACGCTATGACACACCAAATCATCTAGGAATCTAACCCCATGAACATGAACATACATACATATAGTGCTGAAGCATGATACTTAAAACATAAAACATTTTACGAAGCATAATCATTCATATATAGAACGGAAGCAAAACATATCAATCGACATTAATGCATAAATAGATCAGCATTTAACATGTATATAATCATTCATCAATGGTAAATATGTAATTGCAGACACAAGTTAGGTAAGAGTACTTATCTTATAGAGAACTTGTTCCGCAACCAGCTACGTCGCTGCAACGTTCCACCCAACCATAGGCCCGCGTGCTCCTTAATCTCTCAGCAACGCTTCCACCCCCGAGTCAGGCATGATTCCCCAAGGAATAAGGAACTAACATGCTTACACATAGCCAAGGATAAAAACACCACTAGGGTACACAGTTCATCCAAGCCAACACCGTTGGGTTTATCAAGCGAACAACAAATTAACCAGGCCAACAAAGTTGGGTTTATCAGGCCATCCAGGAGTTGTGAAAGGCTATATGCTAAGTTGGTGAGCCCATTGAAGAGCTACAGACACCAACACCAGAACCATCCTGGCTTCTAGAACACGCACACACACCCAACACAAGGAATCAACCCTTTCTCTGCAACGCAGTCCCTCAAAACCTGATCTCCCTTCCAGTGCTATTCAGGGGTTGTGGAGAAGAAAGCCAGCTTAGTAGCTCTATCTATGTGGTTCTCAATCCACCAGGTTTATGAAGAAACTCAGGCCCTTGTTCACCACTCCAATAAAGTCTGAGGACAATACCACTGCATGCAAGTAGCCAAGTAGCTATTCAAGCTTTTACAGGGGGAAAATACAGTTGACCAGAATGTAGGAACTCACAACAGTCCTTCAAGCGATACCACCAAAAAAGGGAAAAACAAATAGCCAAACAAATCGTGGAAAATGAAAGCCCACGATCAACCCTGATCGCATAGCACACAAATCTCACTGCAGTCACTGGGAAAACTTGCACAGATCAGGAATGGAAAATACCATACTTCCAAACTCTGTGTGAGAGACAAAACGCAACCCACATAACTATGGATGCAATTATAGACACAATTTCAACGATGGGAAGAACATGACATTAAGAAATCTATCAATGGTGGAAAAAGACACCCCCTCTACGTGATCAGAGGAGAGAAAACAATCCACCAGCCCTCGAATTCATGAGGTAGAGGAGAACCAACATCCCCACAGGCCAACAATCTGTGCTGAAAAAGGGAAGGCGAGCCCCCAACAATCGGAGTGTGGAACCTTTAAATCAATCCACGTGAAGAAACTAAACAACCATGATCAGGGTAGTGGACAGGACAACAGACACATCATGGAGAGAGAGTGAGCGGGCATGGGCGTGGTGGTGGTTTTCCTACCAGCCAATTGCTGTCCCAACTAACAATGGAAATACTTAAAGGTGGTGGTGACACATGGCTTTCCCCCATGACTCAATGTTCAACATTCCCCTTCCTTATCCTTTGGAATCATGCCCCTTCTCAATTTAGTTGCCGTGAACATAGCTGGTTGGGTTACTTAATTAAAATGCATGTTTACATGATGCCACAATTAAATATACGCCGTATGTCCCGATATACCATCAGTGACCATTCCCAAAACAGAAACACAACATAACCAAATCGATGGTGGGGCCTTGGCCTTTAGCTCCACACCAAGATTATTTACAATATGTGTATCATGTATTTTTAATGCAAGCGGGGTTAAAATCAGGGTATTACATTCCCCTCCCCCTTCAATAGCCTTGTCCTCAGTGCTTTACAAAATTTGAACAAAATGCTACCCTGGTACCGCCTCAGTGTTCCACAGGCTTGAACAAAAATGGACGTGCCAATCGCATGGCATCCTCTAGCTCCCATGTAGCCTCTTCAGGTATGTAGTGCTCCCATTGCACCTTTACCTACCTTATGGCCCGGTTTCGAAGCATTGTGACCTTCCTATCAAGGATGTGCATTGGCTCGATTTGGAACTCTCCCTCAGGTTCCACCTGAATCACATCCCAATTTATCACATGGTTAGGATCATATACATATTTCTTAAGAAAAGAAACATGAAAAACATTATGAGCTCTAGTACTAGCAGGCAATGCAAGTCTATATGCAACATACACTATTCTTTCAAGCACTTCAAATGACCCACAATATCTAGGTGACAACTTGGCACAACTTCCAAGTTTCAAGGAACTTTTCTTGCTTTTACTCTGAGATAAACGTGGTCCCCAACACTGAACTCTCTATTCATCCTATTCTTATCTGCATAGATTTTCTGTTTGTCCTGTGTTGCTTTCAAATTCTGCCTAATATTTACAACCTCTTGCTCCATTTCCTTAAGCAATTCTCGTCCAAGCACAACTCTGTTCACTGGGTTATCCCAAGTCACTGGTGTCCTACACCGTCTTCCATACAAAGCTTCATATGGACTCATCCCCAAGGATGCATGCTATCCATTGTTGTAAGCAAATTCTACCAAGTGTAACTAATCTTCCCACTTGGTTGGTTTGTCCATCACATACATGCAAAGCATATATTCAAGCACCTGATTAACTCTCTCTGTCTACCCATCTGTCTAAGGATGGTATGCAGTGCTGAAGTTTAACTTTGTACCCAAATATGCAAACAATCCTTTCCAAAAATTGGAAGTGAACTTGACATCTCTGTCAGAAACTATTGCCTTCGGCAATCCATGCAATTTGAAAATATCCTTCATGAAAATCCTTGCAATGTCACCAGTCTTGTGCGTAGAATTCACTGGTATAAAATGTGCTGCTTTGGTTAACTTGTCTACCACAACCATGATGGAATCATGTTGTCTGCAAGTTATCGACAATCCTCTGATAAAATCCATGGAAATAACTTCCCATTTCCATTCCGGAACCAGTAAAGGCTGCAACAAGCCTGCTAGATGTTGATGCTCAACCTTTACCTGTTGACATTTCATGCACCTTGAAATGTACTCAACCATGTCCTTTTTCATTCCTGGCCAAAAGTACTATTTTATAGCTGTAGCAATTGTGTTCTGATATCCTGGGTGACCAGAATACGGAGCTTGATGGATTTCATCCATAAAAACTCTCCTCAAATCTGCTACATTCAAAATATAAATTCTGCCTTTATAAGTGAGAAGTCCATCTTCTTCCAATTTATATCCCTCATACCTCTTCTCAAGACCTTGTTGCTGCAATTTGTCTTTTACCTTCTCATACAATTCATCTCCGGCAACATGATTTGCAATCTGCTGCCTCAAATCTGATTGGCAAATACTCAGAGATGCCACATGCATTTCCCGCACCTTCCTGCTGAGTGCATCAGCTACCTTGTTCTATTTTCCCTTTATGTGCTTGATTTTGAAATCAAACTCACATAAGAATTCCAACCATCTAGCTTGCCTAGAATTCAGAGTAGGCTGTGTTGTAAAGGAAAGTATCCTATGGCTAGGGTTTAAGAGGCCATCAACGTACTAGGGTTGAAAGAGAGATGCACAATGTTCAGCAAGTATATATAAACAAGATTCAGAGATGAGAAAGGTCCACACCTGACTAACTGAAGGCTGGTCCAAGCTTTCTCTTCTATCCTCTTCTTGCTCCTCTCGCTCCAAGAGACCTGTAAAACAAGTTATACCTTCCTCAAACCATTATGACCATATATAAAACAATGATAATCAAATAAACATGAACTAACATCATCATATGATCATAAACAGAGATTCAATCACACATTGAACAATGATTTGGGAAGAAGAAGGACATCGCATCTTTATTAATCTTGAAAACAAGTACAAATATACCTTCTCTTCAAGTTTGGCACCTCACGAAACCTTGATCTGGTTCCGCTACTTCTCTTCTCCAAAGAACTCAGCCTCCAAGCTCTGTAACACTAAGGGAAGACCTCTAGGGCAAAGGTGTAGGCAAAGAGAGTCCCGATTCCTCCAGCATAAAAATGCATAAATTCAAGTCCCTTCTCATGGCCTTTCCTACCTATATTTATATGGGGGAAATAAGGTAGTTCAAAGGTTAGAGAAGTTACAGCAGTTAAGGAAATCCAGTTACATGACATAACTAATCTCCAGTTAACGCGTGTTTTAATATTTAAATGTTAAGAAACACATTCACGGGTCCGCAGTAGAGCAACCCACGAATGATTCATGACTATATAGAAGAGCAACCCGCGAATACAAGGATTCACGACTTGCTACAAGGGAGACTCGCGAGTGATGCGCGAGTTGTCAATAGAGAGAGTCGCGAATACATCCTAACATGGAAAATGTGGCAAAGTAATTAGCTGGATAGAGGCAGAATGTATTTCATAATAAGCCAAGCTATAGTATTCTAGGCAAACCTCAATCCATAAGTGTCCTTTTGTGTGCCAACATAAGGAAAGTTGACACTCGGACGGAGAGGTGCCATTCTGGTGTATAACAGATGCCCCCTAATGTGTGAGGTTAGAGGGGAAGACGATAGCCGAAATACATTATAAAGGAAACAGCTGAGTATGGATAGAGAGCAGAGAATCCAAGATCTAAAGGCTTGAGTGAAGGTACCTGTAAGAGAGATAAATGTCAGAAAAACTGATCTCTGGGACATACACGTCCATATACAAAACATCGCCATAAAGATACAGGCGGATCCAACATATGTATAACTGATGAAACTATCATGGTCGCTCAATATGCAAAAAGGCGCCATATCAAATCTAAAGGAGCCATGGCCACAAATGAACAAGGTGGATCCATGCTCAACAATCGATCATAGCCACAAAAATACAAGGTGGATCTATGTCTCAGCAAAATGTCATATAAAGTATAACAAGGTCTTGCGCAACTTGGGCAATAGCAAAAGATGACAATGCTACTGTCGGCCCCAAGGTATTCAATCCAAACCGCCCAAAAAAGGTACGAATCCTAACCATGCGAATAAAGGAGCTGAAGTCGAACATGGAGGAAACCGTTTGATTACCGGTCAATAATGAAAACCGTTAACAAACACGAGGGAAACCACCATTAATGAAAATGGTTCCCAACGTACCTAGTACATTCTAACAAGTGTGATTACAAGGACTTGAAGTCGAACACTTGAAGAATCCATTGAGGAGGAGACATTAAGGTATCCCCACTACCCGATAGCGAGGGAAATTGCCATTGAGGACAACAATTCCCAAGGTACTGTCATAAAACTCTAAATCTCATTCCCAGAGCAAGATGTGTTGCAGTCGATAGGAAGAGATCCGTTGGAAGGAAGGCATTAAGGCATCCTTCATCATCCAACACGAGGTAACTCAAAGACTAATTGGATCTGGAATTGGCACTAAATTTCACGACAAGCATCGCTGAAGACATGATGTAATGAACAAATACCAGGGAATGGCCGACAAAAAAGGTCAAGGAAACTGCAGAATGGCCGACAAAGGTTTAATCCTTGAACAGTGAGCATGACACAAAAGTGACTTAGGCAGCTTTTGACACAAAATAAGACCAACAAAACAAATCTGCAATGTAGGAGACATTGATAGATTCCCCATATAATTGGAAAAGAGACCAACTGAAGGAGTAAGAAAACTCTGAATTAGGATAAGGTCAAAAGACTAGGACCCAACTGTTGATAGACTCAAAATTGGTTCTTTGTTCAAGGAAACAAGACTTGCTGCCATGAAGTAAAAAGACATGGAAATAAACCTCCCCCTTCCCCTCTTTCTTGTAAAGGTTTAACGAGTCCAAGAAAGCAAACTCGGGACCATCTTCATTTTTTGACAAGCTCGAAGAAAAGAAAGAAGAATGCTTGATAAGGCACTAATTCGTGGAGTTTACGAGCCCGAACTAGTACATGCTCGATGGTGTTTTCATAGTTTAGAGAGTCTGAAAACTCCAAAGAAGACTCCAGGGGGGTCCTTTTTCGTACAATTTAGTCTCCTGAGGCCGAAAAAGTATAAAACAAACCAAAGAAGAACTCTCTTAACTTCCGAAGAAGAAAAGGCGCACCTTTTTTGTACTTAGTCAGGAAGGTCCGAAAAAGGTTAAATTACCACCTACCCAACGCTCCTTCAAAAGCAGCATATAGCCCGAGTTTTACGAGTGTGAAGGAAGGAAAGATCACTCGGAAAGATCCATTTGATTACGAGAAATGGAGCTTACAACAATAAACTCGATGCTTTGTTCTTTAGGGTTTAACGAGCATGGAAAAGACATAAAGTACACTCGGAATCTTTTTCATGTTTTGGTCCAGAGCATGAAAAAGAGAAAACTAAGCTCATATCGGGGGTTCCTTTTCCGTAAGTTTAGTCCCTCAGGTCCGAAAAAGAGATAAACCTATGCCTGAGAATACTCTTCTCAATTCAAAAAGAAAAGAGAGGGATCCTTTCTCGTATTATTCCACATGGTCTGAGAAAGAGATAACCTACCACCAATGTGGATGCCCATTCACATATTCTTAACGAGCCTGAATGGACAAGTTTACTCGGCAGTCAAGTCTATTTTGAGGAGTCAAAATTGGGCCTAAAGAAACTCATAATATTTCCCGTGAAGTTTTAACGAGTCCGGAAAATTCAACTCGCGGCCTCCTTACTGTTTTTAACGAGCTCGAAGGAGAGCAGAAAGAATGCTCTAAATACGAGGAGACGAGTGTCATAGATAGGCGAAACTAGTTTCAAGCGCAAGGAACAAACCTATGCATAATGCAAGGAAAGTGAGCAAGATAAGGACACTCGGGGAACGTCTCCTCAGGGTAAAGGTTGTCAAGTTGTAAAGGCAAAATGATACAAGGCTAAGCGGCGATGAGAATAAAGATGAGGGCTTATACAACGAGCTAAAAGCGTGGAAGCCGGCATCAGGCTCATAAGCGCGAGCAGGGCACATGCAAATGCAATGACAGATTGAACAACAAGGTGAGGCCCATAAATAGTTGTGAGTCCAACTAATAATCCTGTCTCCAAGAAACAACAACATCAGAAAAAATGATCTGATGCGGGTCACTTTGGCAGAAACACTTGTGACTTTGCTATCTTCTACAAATGGAAAAGTCAAGGCAGAATCAACCGAAGAAGATTCTATAGGGCCAAGGCTCGAGGGTTTATAATCAATAAGATCAACCTCAGAAGAGAAGCGAAAATCAACAAGGGAGATAGAGTCTGCAGGAACAAACTCAATATCACAGGAGTTGAGAAAATCATAAGAAAAAATCAAACTCATCAGGATCACTGACTTGCTTTTCAAATGAAGAATCAAAAGACTCAACAAAAACCAACATAAGAAAAAGGGAAGGCTTACTAAGAAAATCAGGGTTAGACTTAATCACAACTGAAAAAGAAGGTCAGACTGTATCAAAGACTCTAGGAAGACTTCATCCGAAGGGAGGAAATCATCCGAGATAGGACACATATCTGAACTTTCAAATGGATGGACAGAGTGGAGAGAAGGATCTACAATCTGTATAGGATGAATCACCCGATCAACTACTGGGACCAAGTCTCGAGAAGGTAAGCATGAAAACAGAGGCTGCCTCTCAGTAGCAATTGAACACAAATGACAAGAATCCACATAGTTCACCTGTGGCGGGGTAGTGTCTACAGAAACACTGGGAATCAACAAAGGAAAGACTTGGTCTCTAGTCGGGTCAAGAGACGGATCAAGAAAATCCAACTGATGGATAGTGACAATTTCTTCGCCATGATTAAAGTACATCACACGAAAGAATGTTGACACCACAGCTTGCATGGCATAGAGATAATCACGTCCAAGGAGCATATTAAAGTCCAAGGGGTCTTCTATCACCATGAAGTCAACTAAGACAGTCTTCCCACCCAAAGTAACAGGTGTTTGAGTTAGAATTCCCAAGGCTATACAAGTTCTTCTATCAAATGCCAGTAACTAACTAGTAGTTGACACAAGGCTGGGAGATCCCATGCCTCGCCAAGCACGAGCAGACAAAATACTAACTAAGGCTCCTTCATCAACAATGCAATGAGCAATTGTATAGGGTTCAACTTTGACCTTTATCTGGAAAGGTGCATGGGAAGGAAGGCGCGGCTCAACTAGGCTATCCCAATCAAAGGAAGCAATCTGAGATCTTGGTGGGGGTTGATCCGAAACAAGTTCAGTGCCCCCCTTGTTTAGTAAGATCTGAACTGGCAGTGAAGAAAATGTGACTAGTAGACACTTCACTCTCCAAAGGAAGAGTGGGATTGATCAATACTGGGATCGATTCAACCGCTTGGTGAAAGTCACTCTCTGAAGGGAGAGTGGGATTGACCAAAGATGACATTGGTTCAATCACATGAGGAGCACTCTCCGAAAGAAGAGTGGGATCGACCAAATCTAAGATTTGGTCGACCACTTGATCAACCAAAGGTTGAGTAGGATGTTGAGAAACTATAGGGTGTTCAGAAGAACAAAATCCATTCGTCTTGGACCACACTCTTTGCACCTCTGGGATAGCAGGGCACAGATGAGTAAGATGATCTCCCTTGCATAGCACACAAGGGAACTTAAGATGATGCTTTGAACGACCAGTTTTCTCAACGATATCAGCATGAATAGCAGTGGCTGACTGTTTTCTCTCAACATGACCTACAGAGGATGAGAGTTTGCCCCCAGCGTGAACAACAGAGGCTGGGTGACTGGGTCCAACCTCACTAAGAGAGGCTGGTTGTTGAGAGACTCCATAATGTTCAAAAACGGGATGACCATGAATCCAAACTCTTCGCACCTCCGCAATAGAAGGGCATTTAGAACTAAGGTGGTCTCCCTCACAAAGCTTACAAGGAAACTTGAGCTTGTGTTTTGAACGGGTATACTTGTCAACAGTGTCAACATGACTCGCAGTGGTTGACTAGGCACCATCAACATGCATAGCAGAGGCTGAATGGTTAGGATCAACATGCTTTACAGCAGTTGAGTGTGTGCCCCCAGCTTGAGCAACAGAGGCTGGGTGAACAGATCCAACGTGAACAACAGAGGTTGGATGGGGAGGTTCAACTTGAAAACCATAGGTTGAACCAGTGGACTCAGCGTGAACACCAAAGGCTGAGTGACAGGATCCGACATGACCTGGAAAGGTTGGAAGGATCCCACCAGCGTGAACACCAGAGGCTGGATGGATGGATCCAACGTGAACAACAGAGGTTGGATGGGAAGGTTCAACTTGAAAACCAGCGGTTGAACGGATGCACTCAGCTTGAACACCAGAGGTTGAGTGACAGGATCCGACATGACCTGGAAAGGTTGGAAGGATCCCACCAGCATGAACACTAGAGGCTGGATGGATGGATCCAACTTGAACAACAGAGGTTGGATGGGAAGGTTCAACTTGAAAACCAGCGGTTGAATGGATGCACTCATCTTGAACACTAGAGGTTGAGTGACAGGATCCGACATGACCTGAAAAGGTTGGAAGGATCCCACCAGCTTAATCACCAAAGGCTGGATGGATAGATCCAACTTGAACAACAGAGGTTGGATGGGAAGGTTCAACTTGAAAACCAGCGGTTGAACGGGTGCACTCAACGTGAACACCAGAGGTTGAGTGACTAGATCCAACATGACCTGCAGAGGTTGGATGGGGAGGTTCAACTTGAACACCAGAGGTTGAACGGGTGCCCCATTTCTTTTTTGCTTTCTTCCTATTCCTCCTTCTTTTACTTCTTTTAGACTGCCGGTTACTAGTATCAGTACTTTCACCGCATGAGGTAGAAGGAGGAGGAGAACTAACTACAGGGGAAGGGGAGACAGTGTTTTGATGCCCTT
>LPNX010095098.1:44318-96854 GCA_001517045.1 Pseudotsuga menziesii
ATAGGTATAAGATGTACTTTCCAGAAGAAAGCTGGTGAATGATTACTTGGCATCCTTGAGGTGGTTCTTAGGCACAAGCGGAGGAATCACCCACCACCCTCCTGCACTTTCCACAAGGGTTACCTTCCAAGCCCGTCCAAGGTCAACCAGAAATAACCTTCCGGTTTACCTGTGTATGAACCCTAGATGTCAAGAGACTAAAGGCTACCTTGGCAATACCAACAGTCTGGGGGGACAGTTGCAAGCTGGACTCGTACGCATGGGCAGGGTAGCTGAGCCCAAAACTCTGTCTAGGACAGAATTCCCAGATGCGAAAAAGTCCTGAGTTACACTTTGACAAGGATTCGGAGGGTTATCTCCTCTGTCCAAGCCTCCACGCGGCCTCGTGCTTAACTCCCGTTTGAGAGGAGCTTCCCAGATACAGTGATAAAGTCAAGGATTTACCTAGTGATAGGCCAACTACGTCTGAAATTTAACACTTGTGGGGAGTTGAAACTCCCTAACCCACAAGTCTAGCCTAAGCTAGTTGGTGTATGACCCTATAAAATAAAACTTACTAGTAATTTTTAAAATTATATCGTTTATTTTATGGGCTGTTTCTTACTCAGAGGGTAAATGGCATGAAACTGATGTGGTGTTTTGACTCAAAAAATGAAACAAAATGACTAAGCAAAGAGAAATGAAATGCAAAAAAGCAAATAGCTATTCTCTTTATATTTCCAAATAGAAAACTTGAAAGCCAAAAAAGATCAAATCTTTTTATATTTTTTCAAAAACAACGATATGCTATGCAATCTAGACTAACAACCTAATCTACATGCATATGAAGCAAACATGTGTTTTTGTATTTTTCTTTTATAAAATGCAAAAGAAAAATCAGCCTATAAACTAATGCAAACAAGTACTGAAAGCAAACCAAATAGACAACTACTTTATACCCCAAGAAACAAACCCTAGGTTTCCCTAAAGTTGAATATAGTCCTCTCCTGGAAGGAAGGCTTACAAAGGTAGACAAGCCAATAACTCTGGAATGAAAAGACTGAGCATGAATACTGACATAAACAAAGGCCAAGAAGTCCCAAGTATCAATCTAAACCTACAAACAAAGGCTGCTCAGTACCTTGTCCAACAAGGTCAAACCAAAGAAAGAGGTAGGGGGAAAGTAACAAAACAAGTTCTTTTTAATTTTCTTTTATAAGGGCAAAAGAAAAACTACCTACAAAGCAAAAGCATGCAGATAACAAGAACAAGATAAAAAGAACTCTGCTAAACAACCACCAAACAAACTCTAGAATGCCCTAAAGTCAGTATAAGACCTACTTGGAAGGAAGGCTTGTATAAAAGACAAGTCCACTGTTTTGGAAAGGTGAGATTAATCAACAAAACAAGAAGGAAACCCACACCAACAAGTTTCTGAAAACACACAAAGATCAATAACAGAGGTGAACCAGAAACATGAGCCAAAAACTATACCAAGCAAAGGAGATGGGGGGAGAGAAAAGAACAACTCAAAAAGGCTTACCACATAGATAGGAAACAACCAAAAGGGATGAAACTAACTCCCTAGAGTCATGCACCTGCAGAAGACCCTAAAAGAACTACCCAACAGCCCAGAAACAGAAGAAAAATCCCAAAAAGAGGAAAAACACTGCTTACAGGGGCATTCGCGACTGTCTATAAAGGCAACTCGCGAATGACTCGTGACTTTCCAGTGCGGCAACCCGCGAATACAAGACTGTATTCGCGATTGTCTAGAACAGCAACCCACGAATAGGTAGCAAAATCCCCAAAAGGTCAAAAAACTACCCTAAGAAGGCAGGAGAAGTGTGTAATCAGACTAAAAAGGTGTTCCTAAGTGGCAAGAAGGACCTGAAACAACGCAAAAAGATGAAATAAATCAAGAGAAAAACCCCAAACAGACAAGGCTATCCCCAGCGGAGTGGCCAGTTTTGTTGTAAAGGAAAGTATCCTATGGCTAGGGTTTAAGAGGCCATCAACGTACTGGGGTTGAAAGAGAGATGCACAATGTTCAGCAAGTATATATAAACAAGATTCAGAGATGAGAAAGGTCCACACCTGACTAACTGAAGGCTGGTCCAAGCTTTCTCTTCAATCCTCTTCTTGCTCCTCTCGCTCCAAGAGACCTGTAAAACAAGTTATACCTTCCTCAAACCATTATGACCATATATAAAACAATGATAATCAAATAAAAATGAACTAACATCATCATATGATCATAAACAGAGACTCAATCACACATTGAACAATGATTTGGGAAGAAGAAGGACATCACATCTTTATTAATCTTGAAAACAAGTACAAATATACCTTCTCTTCAAGTTTGGCACCTCACGAAACCTTGATCTGGTTCCGCTGCTTCTCTTCTCCAAAGAACTTAGCCTCCAAGCTCTGTAACACTAAGGGAAGACCTCCAGGGAAAAGGTGTAGGCAAAGAGAGTCCTGATTCTTCCAGCATAACAATGCATAAATTCAAGTCCCTTCTCATGGCCTTTCCTACCTATATTTATATGGGGGAAATAAAGTAGTTCGAAGGTTAGAGAAGTTACAGCAGTTAAGGAAATCCAGTTACATGACATAACTAATCTCCAGTTAACGCGTGTTTTAATATTTAAATGTTAAGAAACACATTCGCGGGTCCGCAGTAGAGCAACCCACGAATGATTCGCGACTATATAGAAGAGAAACCCGCGAATACAAGGATTCACGACTTGCTACAAGGGAGACTCGCGAGTGATGCACGAGTTGTCAATAGAGAGAGTCACGAATACATCCTAACATGGAAAATGTGGCAAAGTAATTAGCTGGATAGAGGCAGAATGTATTTCATAATAAGCCAAGCTATAGTATTCTAGGCAAACCTCAATCCATAAGTGTCCTTTTGTGTGCCAACATAAGGAAAGTTGACACTCAGACGGAGAGGTGCCATTCTGGTGTATAATAGGCTAATCAAAGAAATACTTCAGTCCACAGTGATCTATTCTGACCTCAAATATTCTACCCATCAAGTAATGTCTCCACATCTTGAGAGCATGTACTGTGGATGCAAGCTCTAAATCATGAGTGGCATAGTTCTTCTCATGCTCCTTTAGATTTCTTGACTCATAACATATCACGTGGTTATCCCACATAAGGACTCCTCCATGCCATTATCCGCATGCATTGGTACACACAAAATATTTCTCTGGATCTACAACCTTCAATACTGTTGCATTGGTGAGAAGATTCTTCAACTGCTGGAAGATTTCTTCACACTTCAAAGTCCATTCAAACTTTGTTCCCTTCTTCTGCAAAGAAGTGATGGCATGTGCAACCTTGGAAAATCCTTCAATGAATCTCCTGTAGTATCCTGCAAGTCCCATTAAAGACCTTACATCCATCACATTTCTTGGAGTAGGCCAATTAATAATGGCTTCAATCTTCTCAGGTTCTACTGATATACCCTCTTGGGAGATAATGTGACCCAAGTACTGAATTCTATCCCTGTAGAAGTCACACTTGCTTAGCTTTGCATGCAGCTGATCTTCCCTGAGCACTTGCAATGTCAGTCTCAAATTCTCTTCATGTTATTCCTCATTCTTAGAATAAACAAGAATGTCATCAAGGAAGACAAGAAAAAACTTGTCCAAATACTTACTGAAGACACTGTTCATAAGGCACATAAATGTAGCTGGCGCATTTGTGAGACCAAATGGTACCACTACAAACTCATAATGTCCATACCTTGTCCTGAAGGCTGTTTTATGAATATATTCATCCTTGATTCTCACCTGATGGTAACCAGACCTCAAGTCAATCTTGGAAAATACCTTTCCTCCTCTCATTTGATCAAAGAGGTCATCAATCCTAAGAAAAGGGTATTTATTCTTCACAATAGCCTTGTTCAACTGTCTGTAATCAAGACATAACCTGAGTGTACCATCTTTCTTCTTTACAAACAAAACTGGTGCTCCCCAAGGAGACACACTTGGTCGGATATACTTCTTTTCCAACAACTCTTGCAGTTGCATCTTCAATTCTAGCATCTCCAGTGTACTCATTCTGTAGGGTGTCTTGGACAATGGGGATGCTCCTGGCACAAGTTCGATGGTGAAATCAATGTCCCTCTTTGGAGGAAGCCCTGGAATCTCACCAAGAAAAACATCCTTGAATTCCTGTAACACCTGTTAGTCCTCTAACCTAGGATTTTCATCTCTTGTTGGTTCCAGAATATGAGCTGCATACAACTGGAAACCTTTCCTATAGAACTTCTTCAACTACATTGCTGAAACCTGTCTTACAGAAATTATCTTCGGAATACCTTCACAACTGCTGGGTTTCCTTCTTCATCCGTGCATTCAAAAGTCTTATTATAACGGTCAAGCTTCACTCTATGAGATTCTAACCAATCCATTCCAATGAGAACATCATACGAACCAAGTGGTAGAATATTCAAATCTACATAAGTGATCAATCCATTCATAACCAATGGACATTTATCTACCAATTCATTGACCTTTCTCTGATTCCCAGTGGCTAGCTGAACTAACCAAGATTTTATATGCTTTACCTTCTTAAAAGCACAAATCTCCACTACTCTAGGAGTAATGTAACTGTGAGTAGAACCAGGGTCAATCAAAATAGAAACATTTTGTTCAACAATCTTACCTGCAACTTCAACCATAGTTGACTGATGATCTTCCTGGCGTTCCTCCAGTGCTGCATAAATTCTAGGGATTTCCCTTGCTACTTGTCCCATTGTTTCTTCTTCCTGAATGTTATAAGCTGGCCTTGCACTTTCATTCTCAAGTGGACAATATCTGCGCAAGTGAGGTCCTTCACATTTCCAAAATTTGAGTGGACCTTTATTCGGATGTGGCTCTTTAGGATTTCCACCTGTCACTCCAACTGGATTACTCACAGCTTGGGATGGCTGCTTTTGCTCGTTCCTGAATCTAGAAGGTTTGAAACCTTTCCTTCTTTGGTCAAACTTCTCGTTCTTCTTGTCCTTCCATGCCTTATGGTAATCAGGTTTACCTTTGCTTTGCTCATAGCAATACTTAGCCTTTCTTATTTCTTCTTCGAGAGTTCTCGGTTCATAGAATTCAATTCTATCTTTGTAAGCTTGAGGAAATCCACTTAGAAACCACTGGATCTTCACTTTCTCATATATGATGTACCAGACATACCTCAACAATTCCAATCACTTATTGGCATATTCATCCATGGTTTGCTGTCCCGATCTCAGCTCATGGAACTCCTTGATGTTGTCATCATAATACCTATCAGAGAGGTATTTCTGCCTGAAATACTTCTTGAACTGTTTCCACTTTAGTTTCCTTTCACTGATCCTCTTTATTTGCTTGAAGTGTTCCCACCAAATGGAGGCTCATCCATTCAGATTGAATATGGCAACTCTTTTCCTTCATGTTTTCTGAATAATTCTACACTTGAAATTACTTCTTTATCCCAAGAAGCCAAGCTTCAGCTTCTTGTCCCGTCTTTATCTCACCATCAAATGTAGGAAGTTTAGCTTTCTTAAATTCATCTCAAGAGCGATCCCTATGGTGCCTTCTTCTTTTCTTATGAGAATATGAACTTGTATCCCCACTGGATACTTCAGAATCAGATGATCCACTAGAAGTCCTTCTCCTTCTCCTAGTGCTGCTCTTACTTCCTTCTGGCCTTTTTGTATCTCTTCTAGAATCTATCTTCCTTTGCAAATCTGTCAAACTCCGTAACATAGTAGCATTCAACTGATGCTTCTATTCCTGGGATTTAACCAAGCTTCCCATGGTGGCTGCAATATCTGATGATGTCTCTTGGAATCTCCTTCCATTAGACTCTATGTCATCATTTCTATTATGGTCATTTACTCCCATGGCATCTCTTGCACGCTCGTAGGAATATCGAGCATCATACCCATCATGGGTTCTCATGACTGAACCACCTCTTTCTTTACCACACTGTTCTTTCTGGAGTACTACTCTTGGAAGTTATCTATAGCTCTGCAAATCAGTTAGTAGCAAACTGTTAGATGCATAATATTAATATAAATCAAAATTACTTACCTTCTTCTTCTGGAAATTTATAAAACACAATTATGCTAAAACATAGAATTTTCCTCTTTTTCTTTTCAACCCTGTGACCACGAATAGTATGCTGAAATCTATGGAAAACCTACTGGAAGACAGTCGAAAACTGCACGAATAATCACTGAGAAATTCCTTCGAAAAACCCAAATTTCCTTAGGCCCAATCGGACCTCATCCTAGCTACTTTTTCGATTCTTTAGTGGTCAAAACAACCAGACTTCCAATCTACATCGATGAGCAAGTTGACTGTGCATTGGTGGTCTGTTGCTGATTTCATTCTGACATTTTCGATGGGAAAAACAACTAGACTCTTGATCTGTATCGGCGAGCAAATCAACTGTGCATAGGGTGCATAGTCTGTTGAGCAGCCGCAACGGTGGAAAATGATCTTCCTACCATTTTCATGGTGAATGTGGGTAAGGTTTCGATCGACAATCCGATCATCAACAAATTTTTGATGCTTCTTAACTCTTCATCGGTGATTCATTGGTCTAGTCCCTTCTGCCGTGTCGGCCCCGCAGTGGTCTATTGTTCCAAACTTCATCGACGATAGCATAACCTATTAGTCACCCAACTTTCTGCAATGGTGGCCAACAATATCCTTAAGTCTTCCGCAACCATAAGTCTATCGACGATCGGAACCCCTAGGAGCTACGGCATCGATGCTTGGATGTACTTAGTCTTTTTGATCTCCACAATGGTGGATGTTCAACAAAATTTACCTGTTATATATCATCGATGACTGCATCATCTGATAATCAACAATGTGATCAACTAACCATCACTGATGGCCGATGATTCCATGCCTTAGAAAACTTTTTGAAAATTTTCTCTTCCTTTCCGAACCTTCATCGTCTCAACGATCGCTTATTTTCAGTTGATCCATTTGTTATCTGTCAGCGAAAACTTTCTTTATCTTTCGCTGACTTTGGCAGCTCCATCTCTCCTATCCTTCATCAATCAAATAACTGCTTGTCACCACCATAATCCACTAACACCTCGGCATTAGCGAGTGGAAAACTAAAGAATCAATGGGTTAGTTCGATCAGCATCTGCAACGGCCACTCATCATCTTCGATCATTTTCGATCGGAGAATTGAAGCATGATTTTGACCAGCATCGGCAGTCGGAGCTTCTCCCTGTCGGAAGAGTAGTGCTATAGGCTTCCACAATGACAAATGGATGAAACACTATCTTCTTCCGATGGCCGACGATTTTGGGCCTTACAATTTTTTTTGAAATTTTGCACCATCGGCGGTCGGAGGCTCTATGTGTTGGAAGCATAGTGGTCTAGCCATCTGCAATGGTAGGCACTCAATCAACTAATTTTTTTCGATGATTTCAACACTTAAACAAAATTTTGAAACTTTCTTCTTCTATCGGTGGTCGAAACCACTAGCACTGCCGCATCGACATTTTAGTCCCCACGACAGCCACAATGGTGACAACCCATTCAACTAATTCTTGCTGATGTTCATCTGTAGTTTCCCCATATAACCATCTGCGACGAGAACAACTATCTTCCACCGATCGTTAATGGTCAGACTTAGAAATTTTTTCAAAGTTTTTTTGGTTACCGTCCATCGGGTGGCCTTCCCACTAAGTGCCCACTGCATCGGAAGATATTGTCACTGAGTCTTCCGATGGGCAGATAGTTCTGGCACTTAGAAATTTTTTTGAGTTTTCCTGCCACAATTTTTTGATTGCTGTTGGGCAGAAGGCAACCTGCCTCTGCTATCTGATCTGTCATGGCCCATTCAGGCCCACGCTACAACCAGAGCTCTGATACCACATTGTAATGTACCTGACCCTCCGACCGGCGAAGAGGATGCTACGACACACCAAATCATTCGGGCATCTAGCCCCATGAACATGAACATACATACATATAGTGCTGAAGCATGATACTTAAAACATAAAACATTTTACGAATCATAATCATTCATATACACAATGGAAGCAAAACATATCAATCGGAATTAATGCATATATAGATCAGCATTTAACATGTATATCATCATTCATCAATGGTAAATATGTAATTGCAGACACAAGTTAGGCAAGATTACTTATCTTATAGAGAACTTGTTCCATAACTAGCTACATCACTGCAACTTTCCACCCAACCATAGGCCCGTGTGCTCCTTAATCTCTCAGCAACGCTGCCACCCCTGAGCTGGGCATGATTCCCCAAGGAATAAGGAACTAACAGGTTTACACATAGCCAAAGATAACAACACCACTAGGGTACACAGTTCAGCTAAGCCAACACAGTTGGGTTTATCAGGAGAACAACAGATTATCCAAGACAACACAGTTGGGTTTATCAGGAGAACAACGGATTATCCAAGCCAACAAAGTTGGGTTTATCAGGCCATCCAGGAGCTGCGAAACGCTATATGCTAAGCTGGTGATCCCATTGAAGAGATACAGACACCAACACCAGAACCAACCTAGCTTCTAGAACATCCACACACACCCAACACAAGGAATCAACCCTTTCTCTGCAACGTAGTCCCTC
Organism: Pseudotsuga menziesii; assembly: GCA_001517045.1. NCBI lineage: Eukaryota > Viridiplantae > Streptophyta > Pinopsida > Pinales > Pinaceae > Pseudotsuga > Pseudotsuga menziesii. Next base: position 52,931 of record LPNX010095098.1, read on the forward strand.
AGACCCTGATCTCCCTTCCAGTGCTATTCAAGGGTTATGGAAAAGAAATCCAGCTCAGTAGCTCTATCTATGTGGTTCTCAATCCACCAGGTTTATCAAGCACCTCAGGCCCTCATTCACCACTCCAATGTAGTGCGAGGACAAGACCACTGCATGCAACCAGCTATTCAAGATTTTACAGGGGGGAAATATAATTGACCAAAATGTAGGAACTCACAGCAGTCCTTCAAGAGATACCACCACAAAAGGGAAAAAAACACAGCCAAACAAATCGTGGCAAATGACATCCCACGATCAACCCTGATCCCATAACACACAAATCTCATTGCAGTCGCTGGGAAAACTTACACAGACCAGGAATGGAAAATACCAGACTTCCAAACTTTGCGTGAGAGACAAAATGCAACCCATAGAACTATGGATGCAATTATAGACACAATTTCAATGATGGGAAGAACCAAACACTAAGAAATTTGTCAATGGTGGAAAAAGACACCCTCTCTACGTGATCAGAGGAGAGAAAACAATCCACTAGCCCTCGAATTCGTGAGGTAGAGGAGAACCAACATCCCCGCAGGCCAACAATCTGTGTCGAAAAAGGGAAGGCGAACCCCCAACAATTAGAATGTGGAACCTTTAACTTATTCCGTGTGAAGAAACTGAACAACCACGATTGGGGTAGTGGACAGGCCAACAGACGCGTCGTGGAGAGAGAGTGAGAGGGCATGGGCATGGTGGTGGTTTTACTACGAGCCAATCGCTGTCCCAAATAACAATGGAAATACTTAAGGGTGGTGGTGACACATGGCTTTCCCCCATGACTCAATGTTCAACATTCCCCTTCGTTATCCTTTGGAATCATGCCCCTTCTCAATTTAGTTTCCGTGAACATAGATGGTTGGGTTACTTCATTAAAATGCATGTTTACATGATGCCACAATTAAATATATGCTGTATGTCTGGATATACCATCGGTGACCATTCCCCAAACATAAACACAACATAACCAAATCGATGGTGGGGCCTTGGCCTTTAGCTCTGCACCAAGATTATTTACAATATCTGTATCATGTATTTTTAATGCAAGTGGGGTTAAAAATGGGCTATTACAAAAGGGGTTCCACGTTTTCTTCAGAAACTGGGTAAGGTTCGGTTTCATGCCTGAGGTCCTTTCTATGGTGATGTATGGGGTTTGGAAGAGTACTGTATTGCTGAGACTTAAGTTCTCTTTCCATAACTGCGTTTGAACCATGCTGTAGTTGTAAGGCCTTGTGGCCGTAGGTTGTTATGAAGAAATACTTGTAAAGGCCTTTGGCCGTAACTCTTTTTTTGTTGGATTTTAATTATGCTTAAAATAGGGTTTGAAGTATTATATATTTTGATTAAACTCTAAAATCTTTACTGTGTTGGAAGCCAAGAGTTTGGCTCTGAGTTGTTATTGAAAGAAGTCGTTGGTAGATTTGGATGTCGTGGTTTAAATTTCTGTATTGGAAACTTTAGTTTGTTAAGCTTAAATTAATGCATTTTTAAAGAACCTTATTGCTAAAATACCTGTGTCTGATGAATGAGTTGATAAAATAAAATGGATGGGTTTTGCTGCTGAATAAGTCCATAATTTCTCTGGAAATTTAATATGAAAACTAGTTCTGAGTTTTTTTGTTAGTATAAATATTGGTTTAAGAAAAATAATTAAAAAGAAAAAGGGTTTCTTACTACAACCCGAGCTCGACTGTGTAATTGGATTAGGAATATTTAATGTTTTTCTTATTTTATTTTAGTATATAATTAATAAGCAGTCTAATAATGTTTATGTGTAAAATTTTATTTAATATAGGGTGATTATGATAAAGATATTATAATTGTATATTGAAGAATTTGATTAATAAGGATATGGGAAAAACTGTAAAAGCCCTAATCTGGAAAGAGGAAGAAAAATAAAGTCTTGGTTGACATTTTCCCTAATTTAGGGTTTTTATTTTTATTTTAATTTAAATCTCTACATTATTGTTATTTTTACTATTAGTTATTTTGTAGTTGTTATTTTATATTATAATATTACTGCAACTATGCATTTGTTATTTATAAAACTTAGATTATTTCTACAATTTCATTATACTATTATAATAATCTATGTTGTTCCTATTTATGTTATTTTTCTCTTTCTGTAATAGTTAATAATTATAGGTATCTATAATAGGTTTAAGCTTTAAATACAATGTGTTTACTGTGCTAACAAGAAACACAGTGACACATACTGTGTAGTGTCTTTTAATCAACAATCTTTTGTAGAAGTTTATATTTATAATTTTTACAGATATATTCTAGTTAAAGAAACTTCTGAAAAATAGAGGGATTTCCTGCTAAACATTCCTATAAATATTTTAACAGTTGAAAGTAAATAATTATATTCCTACACTTGTTGAATTGATTTACTCATCATAATTATTTTCACCTACTGTACTAGAGTACTACCTTCTTGAAGGTTGGAAAAATATAGTCAAGTATTTTTATCCATCAGTAAATTTACACTAACCCTAAATCATTTATTCTAATACATAATTGAAACATAACTTATAAATCTTATATCAATAAAATATTTAACTAACTAACAAAATAGTCATATAGATGCATCAAATCCTAAATTTATACATTCCATATTTCTATACTTGCATAGAGAAATTAGAACTAACATGTAGAACTTGGTTGTATAGCAGAGGTGACAACAACTTAAGGAGCCCATTCCTCCCAACCAACTCCTGAAGACAGCTCAGCTACAAATATTAGGACCCTCGAGTTTGTCTACTAGTCCACCTAGTTGAAAGCATTGGGTGAGAGAATAGTTTAAAAAACCCCTGCAACTCCATAGAGTAATCTATAGTAATATTTTTTCCTATAGCAGTAAGAACTCAACTCAAAATAGCTACACTACTTTAGTAAATTAGCACTTTCCACTCAACCACTTCTGCCTGTCCCCTCCATCGAATTTGTTGTGCACCAATTTCACTCAAAAATTTTCACAAGTAAAGAATGAGCAGCCTCAGCTGAATTCAATGGGTAGTTTTATCAGCATGCCTAAGTCTTTTGGGTCAGTTTTCACTTAATGAGCCACCTTCTCTTGTTCCACTTTCTTGGGGAACATGACCACACAAATAAGGAAGTTTCCTCCTACAACAGCTAGAAGTAGTTTGAGGATGCTGCGAAGTGTCAATCTGCTCTCAACCCAGCCTATTCCACCAAGTGTCTAGTAAACACTCATTTAACAATGTCCTTAAGCTATTGTCTCATCTTTCATTTATTAATTAATAAAATATTTAGTAATTAAATACAATTATCCTTGACCCCACTTGGTCAAAAATTACAAACTTTATAATAAAATTAAAACATAATTTCTCCTAAAACATAAAATGTTTTTGTAAATTTGGGGTATGTGACATACACACCCCCTTAAATATAACATCATCCTCGATGTTATTTTATTCATCATCCTTAGAGTTTCCCTGGAACAGAACTGGATATGCTGCCCGCATATGACTCTCCAATTCATAGGTGGCTTCTTCTGGACTAAGGTGCTTCCATTGCACCTTCACCTGCCTAATGGTGCGATTCCGAAGCAAGAATCCCTCATGTCGAGGATACAATCCAATTCCACCAAAAAATATCCTTCATGTTCCAGCTGCACGCCATTCCAATTTATAACATGAGTAGCTTCTTGTACATATTTTTTTAATATAGAGATATGAAAAACATTATGAACCTTTAAATTTGGCTATAAATCCAGTTGATATGCCACCTATCCCATTCTGGATAGTATTTCAAAAGGCCCACAATATCGAGGTGCCAACTTAGCACAACTTCCTAACTTCAAAGAACTCTTTTTAGGCCTTACCTTTATAAAAACACATTCACCCACCTGGAACTCTTTCTGAGTTCGTTTAAGATCTGCATGACTTTTCTGTCTGTCTTGTGCAACCTTTAAATTACCTTGCACCTTCTTTACAATTAAATCCATCTCTTTTAATAGTTCAGGTCCTAGTACTAACCTGTAAACTGGGTTACTCCATGAGATGGGGATATTTCATTTTCTACCATACAGAATTTCAAATGGGTTGTATCTTGTTGAAGCTTGGTAGTGATTGTTATAAGAAAACTCTATTAAGTGTAAGTAATTCTCCCATTTACCTGGTTTTTCTCTAACATACATTCTTAGCATATATTTCAATACTTGATTCACCCTTTCAGTCTATCCATCTATCTGGGGATGAAAAGATGTACTGAAATTTAAAGTAGTATTCAGGCCTTTAAATAAAAACTTACCTATTTTTATAAAGTATTAATCCTTTTTCATTTAGACTATACCCTATACTTAAACTTTCAGTTAAATTTTCTGTTGCTTTAGCTTGTAATTTCTGATAATTTTCATCCAATTTTACTCCTTCCTTGAGCTGTTCTTCTAAATCTGTTTTATAAGTGGTGATTGCTGCTACAAAGTTCAGTTTTGCATTTCTACTTAGAGCATTAGTGACCTTATTTTCTTTTCCCTTAATATTTTGGATCTCGAAATCGTACTCGCTAAGGAAAGCTAGCCATCTAGCTTGCCTTGCATTTAGATTAGGTTGATCCAACAATTATTTTAATCCTTTATTATCTGTCATTAACATAAATTTTCTTCCGATTAAGTGATAGCACCACATCTTCAAATCATGTATGACGACAGCCAACTCTAAATCGTAAGTAGCGTAGTTTTTCTCATGAATTTTAGGATTCCTAGACTTGTATGCAATTACATGTCCTTCTTGAGTTAAGACCCCACCCAGACCATTATTGCATGCGTCAATGCATACAACAAAGTTCTTATTAGGGTCAACAATTCTTAATATTGGTGTAGTAGTTAATAATGTTTTTAACTTCTTAAAACATTCTTCACACTTTTGGTTCATGGACTATCAGGGTAATGTAAAATGGAGGTGAAGCACCTGCTTCATTCTCAGTTTTTTCAGCCAACGCTGATCCGATAAAGATCTTAGAATTTTCTTCTTGCAGATTCAATGTATCAGAAACAGGCTGATTGTTTGCTGAACCAATCATTTTAAGAACTGATTTTTGTAAGAATATTTTTTCATTAATTCAATAAAAGGCATAGGAATCTTTATTTTGCCTAATTCATTTTCCAGATTAAAATTCTGCACAGTTTTATTTACCTCTTCAACCTCCATGCTTTTCTTTTGCTTATCCTGAATTTGTTTTTTCTCTGACACATGATCATATTGTTGTTTAGTAGGTACAACTACCTTCTTCCTTGGGTTCTGTACCACTTGTTTTGGGCCTGACCTCAAATTCAAAGTCTTCCTTGGTTCATTCTGATAGACATCAGCAGTTACAACAATCATTTTCAGATTCAAATCATCCTCTGTTTCAAACATATCAGCATCACAATATTTTGCATTTAAAAATTCTTCTTCAGTGACAAAACCCTCAGTCAACTGTTCTCCGAAATAGTTCATATCCTGATCTGTGTCTTCAAATAACACTTCTTCATCGATCTCTTCTTCATCAACAACATTGTTCTGAAGAGGTGGTGGTACCCTTTGATCCTCAGTCTCTCTCCTTTCTCGCTGAACACCATTATTTCTTCGTTCTCTAGGTATGAAGCGAGGAGCAAATTGTCTTCTGAATTGGTTCTAATTGTTAGGATTTCTTTCACCTCCTTGAACAGGATTGCTTGAATTTCTTTCTAGTTCTAACTTGTTTAATTTTGCAGTCAAAATCTTCACTAACTTGGCCATTTCATCAATTTTTCCTTCTGAAGAATGAGATGTTGAAACCCCTGGAGTTGTTTCCTTCTTACCTTTCCTATCATACATCTGCTGAGCTGTTTCCTTCTTCAATCTATTGGAAACCAATATATTAGACTCAACCTCTAATGCTGCATCCTGCATGTTCAGTAAAGAAACATGTCTTCTTTCTCTTAGTAGTAAGGAAAATTCATGTTTGAAAGCATTTGCATATGTGAGTTTTGCAGATGTTTCTGAAGGTTTTATTTCTGCAGGAATTCTGCTGTACATTTTATTAAATCTCTTTGAAAAGTCTGCAATGGTTTCATCCTTCTTTCTCCTAAGGGCTCCAAACTCAGTTATATAATAAGTATGGTCTTTGGTATCACCCCATTGTCTCATGAAGAGGTCTTGAAGCTCTTCTATGATGGTGATAGAATTTGCAGACAGCTCCCTAAACCATTTTCTGACATCTCCATCAAGGATCTGCACAAACATCCTCATCCATATGTCCTTAGGTTCAATATTCTAGTTATCAACATAACTGAGAAAGGCTTCCCAGTGCTCTTCAGTTGTAGTTTCACCCTATCCATTAAACCTAGGAAGGTATTTTTGATAGTCACCTCTAGGAAGTGCATTCAAAGGGTAAGGCAAAACTAATGGTGCATACCTAGCTACAACCATTCGGTCCATGATATCTATAGGCTAATTTTGGGCTGCCATTTTAAGGCTGACTAACTTTGGTGATGGAGAGATTTGGCTGGAACTTGGATAAAAAGGGGTTTTACCAACTTTCAAATGAAATAGAGGAATCTTACCAGGAGATACTATTTTTTCCTTTTTGAAGGATTTAGGATCAGTGAAAACTTGAAAGTTACTTATAGGAATTATAGGCTTTAACCAAGGTGAAGTTTCTTCTTCTTTTCTCAAAACAGATAAAGGTGATGAACCATCCAACTGATTAGGGTCACATAGGGCAGGTAATGACTGAGACCTTCTAATCTTCCTTGCTATTTTCAATATCTGTTCTGGGTCTGAAACACCCAACTACAAAGGTGAAATAGGTCTGTTTCTAGTTCCAATTCCATTATTAGCCACTGTGACAGACTGGTGAAAAGTAGTATTTTAAGATTTGCTGGTTTAAGTTCACAACTTAAAACCAGTGAAAAGATAAGTATCCCAGGGAAAAATATGTTTTCAACTTCGTTCCCCGGAAATGGCACCAAAGATGTTTATGCCAGAAATTGTTCCTAGACTATAAGAGAACAAGCCAACATAATCTCAAGAATTTCAATAAAATGAAATAGGGTTTTTAGGGTTTTTTGGTTGAGAATTTTGATGACAAGAGGGAATGCATTCATAAATCCAAATAAACACTAAATCATAAGCATAGAAAAACTGAGATGCATAACATAATAACCATTATCCGACAGAAAACAACAATGAGGTTCATCCACAAATGGCAAGCACTACAAGTATAAAAACTTTAAACCAGCAATGAAATGACTAACTAAGTAGCTAAAAAAAGATATTAATGAAGCCAGAGAACAAAATAAAGGGTAAATAGAGCATATATTTCATAACCAGTCTTTCAAATACACATAAGAGTCATTTACTTAGCTTATGGACAAGTCTGAAGACCTCCTCTTTCCATCCAAAAAATCGAACCATCAGTCCTCTTTGTGACATACATTAATACTATCCTTCAAAATTGGTTAAGGACCAAACCCCAACTGCTTTTCGGCCTACTCATCGAAATAGTTTTATATAAATAATAATTACAAATATGAAATAACCTTCAAAACATAACTAATAACTGATTGTGTTAACAAGTTTTACAGATCTTTAGTTGCTTCAGCTAACAAGGCTATCCCTTCTAGGGCTTGGGATTTTCTTCTGGCCTTCAGTTGATCTGCTTCCATATTTTCCATCTTTCTAGTGAGTTCTTCATTTTGCTGCTATAGATCTTTGATATTTTGTTTAAACATTGTAAATTTACCCTCTGTATTTGTCTTCCTTTTCAATGCCTCTCTTGAAACTGCAATCAGCTCCTAATAGTGGCTATTCACCTTATCCATATCCTCTCTGAGTCTTCTATTTGCCATGACCAATCCATCATTTGTCTCCTGCATATATTCCACTTGATACTTATACTGTTTTACACTTCTCTGTAAATTCTCTTTTTCTGAATCAAAGGCTTTATTTTCTGTGTGGCTTGCATCTCATTTGGAAACCATGGAATGTTTAATCTTTGATAAATTTCTTCATCTTCTGGTAACAATCCTGTAGGAGTTTCAGGAAAACTTAGGTTTTCTTTAGTTTCAGCTTCACAGGGAACATTTTCCTCAACTATCACCTTCTTTTCTGTGTGAGAAGCCTTTATCTCACCTTCTTGCTCTTCTTGCAACATTTGACTTCGTACCTCTAGAAATATATCAGATAGTTTAGTCTCAGTAAGGACAGACTCTCTTTCTGATTCCATTGGCATTTTACCTTTACTGTCACCCCTATCATCATTCAATTTTTCATCAGATGAGGAATCATATATCACTGTTACTCTTTCTTTGTTCAACTTAGGGTTCAACAAGTTCTTCATATTCAGTCTGAGCTTGTTTCTAGGTCTAGTTGTGGGGCTCCACACAGGAGAAATTTCCCCCAACATTTTGAAAATTTTGCCCTGATGTGTAACTGAGGAAAATTCTACAACTTTTAGTTTCTTTATCTTTGGTAATGCTACCTCATCATCCTATCTGTGAAATTCCTTTTTAGTGCAAACCCTAGTTGCATCAATAACAGGGGCTTTATCATCCTTAAACAAGTATTTCTCATCCTCTGACAGAACTGTGATTGGACTTTGTCTTTGAACTTCAATATCTTCTTTCTCACCTGAAATTTTCTCTGCAGGTACAATCTTTTCATCAACAATTGTCTCTAATGGTACATCATTCTCAACAGGTTCGGTTTCCTTATTATCAGACTATAAATATTTGCTTTCAATGTCATTAAGGCACTGTCTAGATTCAAAATCTTCATTTGCATGATCTGAAACTTCCTCTAATTTAATCCTGTCTTCATCTTTGACATTTAACTTTTTCCTGAGATTTCTGATCAAGGTTTGTCCTTTATCAACTTGTCTTCTGTGAGACTATCCTTCTTGACCATTTTGAAAACCTGACCAGAAAAGGAAATACTCCCAAGTCTTTCCCCTACTCTACAAAACAGTGTTTATAATGAGTTTGATAAGTCCATGGTGGAAAATGGACTGTTTAGTATGATTTTGGTGCTCCTTAATTCTGCAAGACATCTTCTACAGGCTCTTTAGAAAGAAGAAGTGTAGGTTCATCTTGGAATCATTACTGAGGTGCTGAAGAAATCTGAAGTGGTATTTAAAAACGAAGGCATATCTTCCTTCATAGGTAATATAACTCTGTAAAATTTTAATAGGTTCTATCCATTCAGGCCTGAAGTTATGAATGGGTACACCTTTACCCCAATCTACAATTACACCAGGCAGTAAATACTTTTGTGCATTGAAGGTGAATGGCGCCTTCTTAAACCATAATTCTCCCTCATTATTAATGCCTGTTGCCTCAGCTACCAACTCCTTGGTCAATTTGAATTGCAAAGTATCAAAAGACATAGTGTCTTTGTCATAGCACTGAGAAAAATTATGGGATACCTCTGCATGGTATCCATCAATATTCTTGAAAAATGTCAACCATCCTACATTTGCAAATAGCTCTGCACATTCTGGAAATTTATCTATCCAACTTAAGTCAATGGGCTCAGCTCTATTTGTTTTTCCACTTTTCTTCATTTTCACTATGGTTTACAACACCTGTCAATCATCCAACAGTCTATTTATCGTCAAAACATCACACTCTGCCATATCACACAGTTTAGGTAATCTTCTGTACCAAATTGCAACAATTTGACCTAATCACAAAATTCAGGGACCTCCAATAGTTCTGCTCTGAAGTTTACTATTTTAAATGATGAATACTTGGAAATATTTGTTAATATTTCATCATTCATAGTCTATTAGGTGAGCAAACTCATATCCTTCCTTCGAATTTTGACATTATGGATTTTATCAAAAAACCCCAAATTAAACAAACCCTAGCAAATGCCACGTGGGGTACCTTCTCAAAAGCTCAATACAAGCGCTGGAATGTGATCTCTTCAAGGGTTAGGTGTCGAATTTCATGTTCCACCTGTCTCTAACTGTCCATATTACTTCAAACTGTCGTTGCTGGAAAGCCCTAATTCCTCATTCAGTTGTAAAAGCTCCGATTTCTCAGTAGTATGTTCTCACCACTACTTTCAATACCTTCGTATCCTTCAGATCAGGAACATATTTTGAAAAATCTGCCTCGCTCAACTTGCTGTCATCATTCACCCTGTGATGCATGTAGTCGCCACGATCTGTCTCATATGATGACCATCCACCTGTTTCAATGATAAACCTCACAAGACACGTATCAAAGGTAACAAATGATGTGATTAACACCTCAGGGACAAGACACCCAAAAAAATCGGACTGAAAAATAATGATTTTGGCATTCGTGACTTTCTTGTAGCGCTCTAGTGTATTAATTTCGCTCTTGCGCCACAAAAAAGTCCAAACACATAATTTTACATCATTAAGTCACTAATACGGTTTAAGACTTGGTTTATATGCTTAATATCAACCTTAGTGTCATTTATGAAACCATTTAATCCATATATACCTTGTAGAACCCTTCAAGGATGAACTCTAAGCAAAAATTATAAAAGCAGGCTTAAAAATAAGAAAAATCAAAATGATGAAAACTAAAACCTTAAACTTAAAATTAACCTTTATAAACAAAATTTCCTAGAAGCAAAAATACTAGCAAGGTTCAAAAACATAAACAAAAGCATAAAACTAAGGAAGACAAAATCATGACCTAACAGATCCCAACTTCAGTTCATAGAATTCTTTAGCTCGCTTTTCATAGTATTGTTCTGGCAGAAACTTATTTTTAAAGTATTTTTTAAAGGTACTCTAGTTAATTTTCTTTTCCTTAATACCTTTTACTCATTTTAAATATTACCACGAGATATCTGCCTTTCCAGTTAAGTTGTAAATGGCCATTCTTGTTTTTAGCTGGTTGGATTAATTATAGATTTGGAAATACTTCTTGTTGGAGACATTTACCACCATACACACTCCTTTTGGTCAATTTGGCCTAGTTAAATCACTATCCTATGTTTTATTGACTTAATTGACATTAGAGGAGCACTAGATGACATCAGCATGAGCACACCCACGCCTACCTTCAGTCAAGGAGGCTAACTCAGCATTCTCCTACATTCGGGGAGGCTAACTGGAGCACTCCAGGGGTGATCTGAGTGTCATTAATGCCCCATATTGCTAACTAATGGTTACAATCAGTTAAACAGAGCAGTGAAGGCACCTTCCTTCATTAAATTGATTATTTAATGAACTGGAGTCAACAGGGGCGCCTCCAACCACTTCTGATGGTCAATTACACTTCAGTTAACCTCATCGAGGTTCATTGGAGTCATTGATGTGCTACCACTTATTGGTTGGCTTGTAGTGACATGTGTCTGAGCTACTTTCAGTTAGACTCAGTCATTTATTGCACTTTGACTTTAGTTAGGGCTCAGTTGAGTCAATTAAGGTTTTGATCAGTGGTTAACTTGAGTGTTGACTGTGGCTTACATTCAGTTAAGCTAGACTCACTCATTCAATTCGAATGACCTCCTTGGGAATTTGAATTGCTTTGTCATTCATGCTCCTAGCATGATCATGGTATTGTATTACTCATTCTTTATTGATTATACATAGTAGTTTTTCATTTTGTAGCACTATTACACCATTTTCATGCTTAATTGTCTGAAATCTCTTATGAGACTATGTTTTAGTCCCTAGATTACTGTGATAGATTAATATGGTATCAGAGCACATGGAGAGATGAAGCTCAGATCTATCAAAAATAAGGTTTTTGACATATCTTGCATGAAAATTGAGCAATAGCTTAAAAATCCAACACTGCACCAGAAGCCAAGGCTTACCACTTAATACCCCAAGTAAGGAAATTGTTGATCAAGATTGTTTGATTGACTATGCTCGGTGTGATGAAATCCTAAAATGTGCATGTCGTTCAACCTTATGGTGCCCTTTTTGTTGTGATTTTCAGGTTTTTAATAGGTGAAAGCATTCGCTCCAGCAGATTCAGATGGCTTCTTCCATATAACTCTTGACTCTGTTCAATTTCCACTCATGGAAAGGAGACATGGAGATCCAACTACATGCCAGAGGACTCTGTAGGGTCACTATGGACACTGAAGAAGAGCCTGCTCTGTGACAAACAAAGATAGATTCTTGAATAAGAAGGATGAAGCATTTGGATTCTTGTGCCTCTCTGTTTAATGGGATCTTCTTTTCCATCTTTCGGGATTGAAGACTCCAAAGGAAATATAGGACAAATTGGAAACCCTCTATGGAAAGTAGGATGATTTGAGAGTATACCAGCTTGAGAATGAGTTGATGTCTCTTCAACCTTCCAATTTCGAGACCTTGAATGATGTTTTCACAAAGTTCCAGCACATTGTCTTACTGTTGAAGAAATGTAAAGTGGAGAAGGATGATGTTCATCTCATCCTCACCATAATCTCCAAACTTGGATCTGATTATTCATTTTTTGTCTCTACATTCCGTGTGGGGAAGGTCACAACCCTTGGATGGAAGATGCCTACACTTAATTCCTTCATTGAACCCCTAACAAGTGAACATGATAAGCTTGTCTAGATGGGGATCATCAGATCCTCTCGTGATCAAGCCCTCCATGTCTCAGGGCCCAAAGATTTGAAGGGTAAAGGAAAGCAGCAAAAGAACCCAAAAACTAAATTTGAAGCTCCTAAGCCTAAAGTTGAAAACCAGCAGCATGATGAGTCTTTCGGCTCAAAGAAGAACAAAGAAAAAGGGCATCATGGAAAGGAAAAAGTCAAGTGTTCATACTACGGGAAGGGATTCCACCTTGAACATGTGTACACGAATAAGAAACTTGATGGAGCTACCTCTCTCCTTGAGAGAAATCACATCAATCTTTCAGAAAGCTTTCGGAGGAGAGATCAGCAAGATCGGGAACCAAAACATGAAAGAGTTCATGCCCTCATGGAAAGCACTTCGAAGTCCAAAGAACTCTTGATTGATTCTAGAGCTTCAAACCACATGATGGCTAAAAGAGACTCCTTCTCATCTTTGGAGACTGGAAAATCCATCCCCATCCATATGGGAGATGACTCCACCATCATTTCAGAAGGACAAGGTACTGTTGATCTCGAAAATGGCTATTTTTCAAATGTTTTGTATGTACCGTATTTGGCATCAAATCTCCTTAGTGTCTATCAGATGACACATATAGGAGTTCCTAAGAGAGTATCCTTCAGCCCTAATGATGTTGAGATAATGGAACTTGCATCCGGGAAACTTGTTGAAGGCCATGAGAGGTTTGGCCATCTCAAATTCAAATATTTTCAGCAAATACAAAAAAACTCCATGGTTGAAGGCCTCTCGGTCATCAAGAAAACCACTGGAATTTGCAAGGGTTGTGTTGTTGGAAAGCACCCTGAGCACAAGTTCGATCGGGGAAAGGCACACTGAGCTACATGCATATTGGGGATGATACATTCTGATATCAAAAATCCCATGCCTATCACATCCATGAATGGATCAAGGTATCTTCTGACTTTTATTGATGATTTTTCTAGGTACACATGGGTCTTCTTTCTCAAAAAGAAGTCTGAAGTATGTGAAAAATTCACTAAACTGAAGGCCTTGATCGAGAATGCATCTAGCCTAAAGATCAAGATCTTGAGATCTGATAATGGTGGGGAGTATGTCAGTAATTATTTTCTGCACATATTCTCCCAAGGTGGTATTCAGGTCCAACATTCAATTCTCTACACTCCCCAGCAGAACGGTGTAGCGAAAAGGAAGAATTGGTCTCTCAAGGAGATGACTACCTGTATGTTGGAATCAAAGAAGTTGGCTGCAAATTTGTGGGCTGAATCCATGGATTCTACAGAATACATTCAGAACAGATTTCCACACTCATCCATGAAAGGGAAGACCCCTTTCGAAGCATACTTCGGACACAAGCCGGATGTGTCGAACCTGCGGGTGTTTGGGTCCACTGCATGGGCCAGAATTCCACTTGACAAAAGGAGGGATTTGAACCTGAAAATCATAGAATGTCTATTTATTGGGTATCCTAATGAATCAAAAGGTTTCAAGCTGTTGGATATAAAAAAAAACACATCATCATCGAAATGAGAGTCAAGTTCGATGAGCCTCTTTAGGAAGTGGAACTAGTGAAGGAGAAAACTGCTAAATTTCCTTCCTATTCTACTGAATATTTGGATGATGAAATTGGGGGTGGTGACCTGGATTTAGATCCTTGGATTTCTGATATCAGTGTACATAAAAAATAATATTCTGAATCAGAACCTTAAGTACAAAATCATCTCCCAACATGGGCCTGACAGACACTCTCCTCCACATGAGATAACATTGGAAATCTGGATGATCCAAGGGAACCTGGTCTGATTTCCAAATAGTAGGTATTGCACTCTCTTGTCCTGATTATTTTCTGTCCAAAAATTATTATTTGATGATAATTTCAGACCCAAAGTCCTACTACCATGCTCGGAAGGATTCGAGATGGCAAGTTTCCATGGATGAAGAGATGAATTCTCTTCAGAAAAACACTACTTGGGAGCTAGTTTCTCTTCCTCCAGGAAGGAAATTGGTTCAATCCAAGTGGGTTTTTCAGAACAAGGTTGCAGCTGATGGTAGAACCTACAAATATAATGCAAGGATGGTGGCAAAATTTTTCTCCCAGGTCCAAGGTGTGGACTACCATGAGACTTTTGCAACGGTTGCAAAAATGGACTCCATCTGCCTAGTTTTGGCAATTTCAGCATCTAAGCACTTGGAAGTGCATCATATGGATATTAAGTCAGCCTTTTTTCATGGAGATATTCATGAGGAGATATACATCAAGCATCCTGAGGGATACATCTCTGATCCATCTTTGGTTTGCAAGCTAAAGAAGTCACTATACGGGTTAAAACAAGCCCCAAGAGAGTGGTATTCCAAGATGGATGCCTTCCTTCTCTCGCAAAAATTCCAAAGGTGTAGATCAGATAAAAATGTGTATATATAGAATTATGATGGTAATTTGATTATTATTTTTTTATATGTTGATTAATTACTGATCACAGGTAGCACAGTTGCTTCTATTTCAGTCATCAAAACCGCTCTCCACAATGCATTTGAAATGAGTGATTTGGGGTTCTTAAAACAATTTTTGGGGATCGAAATTGAGAAAAATTATGATGGGATAATGGTCACTAAGTCCAAATACATATCAGACTTGTTAGTAAATTTTAACATTGCTGAATGTAGGCCTGCACCATTCCCTTTCCTTTCAGGGATCAACCTTGAAGAAGGAAAAAGCACACCTCCCATGGACTGCACTATTTATCGACAACTGATTGGTAGCTTGTTGTACTTGACACATTATTGACATGATATATGTTATTCCATGAATGTTGTATCAAGATACATGCAGCAGCCCCATGATATTCATCAGAAGGAAGCCAAGAGGATCCTCCAGTACATTTAGGGAACTAGGACCTACGACATTCACTATGCTGCAGACTCCAAGCTAGAGCTGGTTGGATATACAAATTTCGATTGGGAAGGTGATTCTATTGATCGAAAGTCAACTTCTGGATATGTCTTCATGTTTGGCGATGGCCCCATTTTCTGGTCTAGTAAAAAGTAGGCCGCCATAGCATTGTCTTCAGCAGAGGCCGAGTATCGAGGAGCGGTGAATGCTTGCATCCAAGATGTTTGGTTGCAAGGAATTCTTTCAGAGTTTGATCTTGGTAGTACTTTGTCCACTGTGCTATTTTTTTACAATCAAAGTGCTATTAAGATATCCAAAAATCCAGTTACTAGGAAGAGGACCAAGCATGTAGAGATACACATGCACTATATCAGGGAGCTAGTGCATGACAGGACTATGATTCTGCAATACTGCTCAATTGATGAGTAGATTGCAGACATATTCACCAAGAGATTTTTAGAAAATAAGTTCACTTACCTCTGTTCACTGTTGGGGGTGTGTTCATCAGGGTGATTCTACTACTTTCCGTGTTCATCTTGAGGGGTGGTTTTTCCCACTAGGTTTTTCCCTCTTTTCCTCACTTAGTTTGTTTTTGAGCATTGTTTGAGTTTCACTATTGTAGAGGGTGACCTATGGACTTAGTTTCCAGGGCCCTATCATTCTTATGCATTTTATGTTTTCTACTGCTCCTGAGTATAGCTTAAGGGGGGGTGTTGGAGACATTTACCACCATACACACTCTTTTTGGTCAATTTGGCCTAGTTAAACCACTATCCAAAGTTTTATTGACTTAATTGAAATCAAAAGAGCACTAGATGACATCAAAATGAGCACAAACACGCCTACCTTCAGTTAAGGAGGCTAACTCAGCCTTCTCTTACATTCGGGGAGGCTAACTGGAGCACTCCGGGGGTGATCTAAGTGTCATTAATGCCTCATATTGCTAATTGATGGTTACAATCAGTTAAACAGAGTAGTGAAGGCACCTTCCTTCATTAAATTGATTATTTAATGAACTGGAGTCAATAGGGGTGCCTCCAACCACTTCTGATGGTCAATTACACTTCAATTAACCTCATCGGGGTTCATTGGAGTCATTGATGCGCTACCACTTGTTGGTTGGCTTGCAGTGACATGTGTTTGAGCTACTTTTAGTTAGACTCAGTCATTTATTGCACTTTGACTTCAGTTGGGGCTCAGTTGAGTCAATTAGGGTTTTGATCAGTGGTTAACTTGAGTGTTGACTGTGGCTTACATTCAGTTAAGCTAGACTCACTCATTCAATTCGAATGACCTCCTTGGGAATTTGAATTGCTTTTTCATTCATGCTTCCAGCATGCTCATGGTATTGTATTACTCATTCTTTATTGATTATATAGAGAGACTACTCATTTTGTAGCACTATTACACCATTTTCATGCTTAATTGTCTGAAATGTCTTATGAGACTGTGTTTTAGTCCCTAGATTACTATGAAAAATTAATACTTCTTCATTCTAGACAGCCATGATTTGGATTCCTCTCCTTTCTCAGTTTCACCATTGAAAGTTGGTGGTTTTATCTTCTTAAATTCTCCCAAAATTTCTTCATAAGGCTCTTTTTTTTCCTGGAATGGTAATTATCCTCACTGCTATCACTAGAGTACTGACGATTCTTCCTGTGTGAGTCACCATAAATTTTAGAGGATGAACTACTTTCAATTTTAGACTGTTTGGACTTTTTACTTTTAATTTGGTACGACGTATTTTCGGATCCTATCGGTTTATCTTTTCCTTCACTCTGAAATTTTTTCATTAGTATCTGGTTCAGCTCTTCTTGAGCCCTTAGAATTCTTTCATTCTCTTTTTTAACTGTTTCCATTTCAGTTCTTAATTATTTAACAGTTTGTAATAATTATTAAGAATTGTTAGTTATTTCTTCCTTAATCGGTTCTCTTCTAGAATTACTTTGTTCATTTAATGGGGACTCTTCATCTGCATATTCCTCGAGTCTTTCCATACCTGCAGTTCTAGCTCAGAATTTTTTTTCTAGTAATAAAATTTCAAAAAGAAAATAATAATCGGTATGCACACATTTTATCTGCTGTTTGTCTACGGAGGTTGAGCCGCATTCAGGCCTAGTGTCTGAACGTGTGCTCTGATACCACATGTAATAGTCCAAAATTTCATAAAAATTTAAAACTTTTCTTGTGACAATTTAATGTTTAAAAATATCGATGACGTGGGTAACTTAACTGCTAACAGTTATCCTTTTCAAGGTTCTAATCTAGAATTTAAAACCAATTCCTTTATTAATTTATGTAACTACATACTTCACTATCTACATTCATAATTAAGTATTGAAAGATTGATTTAGTAGGTAAATATTTGAAGTAGTATGAACTGAAAACAATTGTTCACTTCCTATGTACTAAAGTTTTTTTTCTCTTTAAATATGAAGGAACTTTAGTTCATGCCTGAGGCTTACTTAGCTTTTGAAGCTAATGTAGTGAAATCATGATTCTTGTATAGTTCTAACTACAGGTAAGACGTTTTGTATCCCAGTTTTAGGATCGAGAATAATTATCTCAACTAGAAAAAGTACAATGCTAGAATATTTGTTTAGTTTATAGCTTTGAGAAAAACAAGGTATCATCAACCTATATCTTTTCCAAATATTGAAATTGTTAAGCTATTACACAACATTTTGAGGTCTAAGTTGTTAATCATCTTATTCTTGTTTTAAGAACATAATATTTGCCTGTATATTTGCTTCCTATTTATTTATTTATACGTATAATTTCTTATAAATCCAGGTAAAACTAGAAATAGATGCTTCTTTCCTAACTTTAAATATATCTTGTGCATCCTATGTTTATCCTTTTGTTGTTCTATTAAAACCAAACCCTACATGCAACTCTAGAGAAAGATAAGTTGTACAAACTAGATCTTACAATAACTTGTTACTTGTTACCAAGGTTTTTTATATGAACTTATATCGGTGTATAATCATAAGCAATTATTACATAAGTTTATGTATAAAAGAAATGACATTTATATACGAAACGAACGGTTTCATGCATAGTACAGTTTTACTAACTGCCTAGTTTTTTTTACCAAATGAATGTGCCAATGAAAACATTATATGGTTGTAAGGGAAATAATAATGCTTTGTTTTATGGGTGGAAATTTCATTACCTAGAGAACAATTATAAACCATAAACCTTTGCATATACTAACACTATTTATATGATCTTTATTTTATATATACAGATCCTATTTAAGCAAAATTTATAACTACAATACCTTTACAATCTATACTAAGGCATCTTATAATAAAAAGAAATCTAGTATTTTTCAAATGAGATCATAACAAGGTTATGTATAACCTCTTTTTGCAGGCTTCACCCAAGGCTCTTGAAACTATAGAGCAAAAACCATATTATCAAAATCAAAGTGGAAATCACGTGGTTGTCGGTTATTGGATGGGGTTTTGACATTGGTAAACCCTACTACATAAATCTCAAAACCCTAAAATCTCATATTACTTACCCTATCCTTCATTGCTGTTGAAAGTGCCT
This sequence comes from Pseudotsuga menziesii, assembly GCA_001517045.1. Classification (NCBI taxonomy): domain Eukaryota; kingdom Viridiplantae; phylum Streptophyta; class Pinopsida; order Pinales; family Pinaceae; genus Pseudotsuga; species Pseudotsuga menziesii. The sequence goes on from LPNX010095098.1 coordinate 71,943, forward strand.
CCAGGCTCATGGCCATTGATGCCATTGCTTTATCTCTGCGGGTGACGAAATTTGATGCTACTGTCTAGCTTAGTGTGTGTTCTATTCAACGTATTAGCGAAGTTAAAACCTCTGTTTGGTACTAGTGATCTCTGGTTCTAAACTTGCATCTTACCTTGTGGTTTTGCATGACAATGGGAAGTTTTGGGTTATCTTTTATTGTGAATTTCTTACCTCATCGAGGTTCTTGGAATTTCTCCTGCTTAGTTTCTAGGGTAAGAAGTATTCTTTCAGTTAGGGTTTGTTGTGCAAAATCGATACAGTACTGTGCAGCTGGGGGTAATTCTCCAGGTAACTCATTTTCATTCTTTTACAATTGCCATAGATTCTACTACTGTTACTAGGTTTTTATTTTGTAAAAAAAAGAACATAACGTTTCCCCATTTTAATGTGCAACCTTTTCTACATGTGGAGTCTCACGATTGTGAATTAGCAGACTTCAGGCAAAGGGGTTCCGCGTTTTCTTTAGAAACTGGGTAAGCCTTGGTTTCATACCTGAGGTCCTTTCTATGGTGATGTGTGGGGTTTGGAAGAGTACGGTCTCGCTGAGTCTTAAGTTCTTTTTCCATTGCTGCATTTGAACCATGTTGTAGTTGTAAGGCTGTGTGTCCATAGACTATTCTGAATACTTGTAAAGGCCATTGGCCATAACTCTGTTTTTGTTGGATTTTAATTATGCTTAAAATAGGGTTTGACGTCTTATATGTTTTGATTAAACTCTAAAAGCTTTACTGTGTTGGAAGACAAGAGTTTGGCACTAAGATATTTTTGAAAGAAGTCATTGGTAGATTTGGATGTCGTGGTTTAAATTTATGTACTGGAAACTTCAGTTTGTTAATCTTAAATTAATGCATTTTAAAGAACCTTATTTCTAAAATACCCGTGTCTGATGAATGAGTTGATAAAATAAAATGGAAGAGTTTCGTTGCTGAATAAGTCCATAATTTTGATTTTTATTAGAATGAGGTATTCTGTGGAAATTTAATATGAAAACTAGTTCTGAGTTTTTCTTTTAGTATAAATATTGGTTTAGGAAAGATAATTAAAAAGAAAAAGGGTTTGTTACTACAACCCAAGCTCGACTGTGTAACTGGATTAGGAATATTTAATGTTTTTATTATTTTATTTTAGCATATAATTGATAAGGAGTCTAATACTATTTTTGTGTAAAATTTTATTTAATATAGGATGATTATGATAAAGATATTATAATTGTATATTGAAGAATTTGATTAATAAGGATATGGGAAAAAACTGTAAAAGCCCTAATCTAGAAAGAGGAAGAAAAAGAAAGCCTTGGTTGACAGTTTCCCTAATTTAGGGTTTGTATTTTTATTTTAATTTAAATCTCTGCATTATTGTTGTTTTTACTATTAGTTATTTTGGAGTTGTTATTTTATATTGCAATATTACTGCAACTATGCATTTGTTATTTATAAAACTTAGATTATTTCTACAATTTCATTATACTGTTATAATAATCTATGTTATTCCTATTTATGTTATTTTTCTCTTTCTGTAATAGTCAATAATTATAGGTATCTATAATAGGTTTAAGTTTTAAATACAATGTGTTTACTGTGCTAACAAGAAACACAGTTACACATAATGTGTAGTGTCTTTTAATCAACATTCTTTGTAGAAGTTTATATTTATAATTTTTACAGATATATTCTAGTTAAAGAAACTTCTGAAAAATAGAGGGATTTCCTGCTAAACATTCCTATAAATATTTTAACAGTTGAAAGTAAATAATTATACTCCTACACTTCTTGAATTGATTTACTCATCGTAATTATTTTCACCTACTGTACTAGAGTACTACTTTCTTGAAGGTGTGGAAAAATACAGTCAGGTATTTTTATCCATCAGTAAATTTACACTAACCCTAAATCATTTATTCTAATACATAACTGAAACATAACTTATAAATCTTAGATCAATAAAAGATTTAACTAACTAGAAAAATAGTCATATAGATGCATCAAATCCTAAATTTATACATTCCAGATTTCTATACTTGCATTGAAATTAGAAATAACATGTAGAACTTGGTTGTATAGCAGAGGAGACAACAACTTAAGGATCCTGTTCCTCCCAACCAACTCCTAAAGATAGCTGAGCTGCAAATCTCAGGACCCCCGAGCCTGTCTACTGGTCCACTTGCTTGAAAGCACTGGGTGAGAGAATAGGTTTAGAAACCCCTGCAACTCCATAGAGTAATCTATAGTAATATTTCTTCTTGTAGATGTAAGAACTCAACTCAAAACAATTGCACTAGTTCAGTAAATCAACACTTTCCACTCAACCACTTCTTCCTATCCCCTCCATCGAATTTATTGTGCACCAATTTCACTCAGAAATTTTCACAAGTAAAGAATGAGCAGCCTCAGCTGAAATCAATGGGTAGTTTTATCAGCATGCCTAGGTATTTTGGGCCACTTTTCACTTAATGAGCTACCTGCTCTTGTTCCACTTTCTTGCGGAACATGACTACAAAAATAGGGAAGTTGCCTCCTGCAACAACTATAAGTAGTTTGAGGATCATGCCAAGTGTCAATCTGCTCTCAACCTAGTCTATTCCACCAAGTGACCAGTAAACACCCATTTAATAGCCTCCTTAAGTTGTTGTCTCATCTTTCATTTATTAATTCATAAAATATTCAGTAATTAAATACAATTATCCTTGACCCCACTTGGTCAATAATTACAAATTTTATAATAAAATTAAAACATAATGTCTTCTAAAATATAAAATGTTTTTTCAAATTTGGTGTATGTGACAATACATGTAAACATTCACCATTCAACAAAATTCATTCACATACACAAGGAAATAACATGAAAACCCATCTAGGAAAAACCACGAAGGTTCTCTTCATCTGGCATGAGAAATGGATATAGCACCTTGTAGTCTGCGACCTGCAGACTGATCTTATGATATGTATTTGACTCAATCTTATTACTCTCATGTTCTCTGGTTTATCCTTCTATCTACTCCTACTGATCCACACACATCCTGGATCGACTCTTCTATCCTATTATCTATGCACTCAGCTACAGATTCCTTCTACTTCTAGCGGTCTGCGCACACAACTACAAGATCCTTGGCTCAACAGCCTTCTACTTCTACTCAATATTATCGAAATCTAGTGGAATCTAATTGACTCTCTAATTGTGACTTATCTATATCACCGAACCCTTATACAAAGTGGGTTCCTCCTATTTATAATATTTACAATACCTCACAGGGTCGATTGAGTACAACTTAGTTATTACAAACTCAACAACTTACAAAATATCTTCTGTTACATAAATGTCGGCCCATACCTAGCCATGAAAGTCCTAGAAGATATTAACCACATATTTAAGTAGCTGCGGAAACTTCTTTCAGCTCATCTGTACCAGTCATAACTAGCCGCAAAACTGTCCTTCCTTCTTCTGCTAGCTCATCCTTCTATAGTCTTCCTTGAATTCTGCCTTCCAGCTTTAACTTCTCCACCTGCCTCTTCCACTGACTCGGATCTTCCTTCCTTGTCGTAGCTATCCGGTCACAACTTTCCTCTTGTTCTTTCTCCGTCGCGTGCATGTTTCCATCTTTTCTGTGCCAATTCCCTCTTAGCTTGCTTTTTCTTTCTGCTGCGCACGTCTTTTCCCTTCATTGCTTGCACATGTTCTTCTTCCTTGTGCACTTTCCTTGGCCCTTTTCCTGGCCCAACACTTTGTTTTTGCTTCATTATTGGCACCACATTAGACTTGATATTAATTAACACCTACAACCATATCCAATTGTGTGCCAATATATTTATTATATCAAATTATTATAATTATTCATTAATTTCAATAGTTTTCATATATCATTTACTTCATAGTACTGGAATAATATAATGAAACATTCAAATTATTTGTAGATACAATTATTGAAATTAATTGCATAGCATTTATGAAGAAATTTAACAAAAAACATAGAACATTTATTGAAAGCAATAATATCATCATATATATTAATTTTCCATGAAAAGATCATCAACAACTTCCAATATATATAAATTTAAAGTATAATAACGATAACATCAACATTCATCTTTCATCAAAAGAAGTGAAATTATAAAACATCATCGCATCAATAACCTATGGCACATATCATCATATTAAGGTCAAAAGAACAAGTGAACAATATATGTATATATAGTGGAAATACCAATATCACAAGATTTTTGTTTTTGATATCCATATCTAGAAAAGTAAAAAAGATCAACAATAATCAAAGTTTATATGTCAACATGAATCCACCATACAAATCCAAATGACCCAAAATGTAATATGAACTTGGATAATCACAAAAATAACAATGTGTCTAGTAGCATGGAGAAAGCAAAAAACATCCACAATCTCAATAGTAGCATCAATGGCTACCATCATTATCATCATCATCATCATCTATCTCAACATCATTTTTATTTGATCCATTTGTATCATTACCAGTAATCTATTTTTCAGGTACATCGGTGACAACATGATAAGGATCATCACCTAAGTAGTCATCTTCACCATTTTTCTGCAAATACCAAGAAATAATCAATTCAAAGCATTAGTATTAATTTCATTGCATAATGCATATTTTGTGTTATATTGCAAATATTAGTGTGATAATTTAAACATTCTCACAAGTTTTCCAACCATGAATATAAGCATCATCTCATCAACAGATAGTAACCACACATATCAAGTGTATCCACAACCATGCATACACACACTTGTAAACCATAATTTTTCATATCACAAGAGAAGAAGCCATAGAGTCAAGGAAAGAAAAACATCCCCATGATTATATAAAAAATGAAGAAAAATATGATATTACATATATTATTTGCTTCGAACCATATTTTTTCCTAAATTTGATATATATTAAATCTATATATAACAAGTTATTCAATCTATATCTTCAGTAGCATATTAACCATGGTTTTCATATCTTAATCAAGTTCATGAACTGTCTACATTGTAATCTAAGAGTAAATTTAATATAACATACTTGATAATATCCCCTCATAAACATGACTAAAATAATATTATAATATATATAGTTTTTAACATAATAATCATATTATTGGTATAACAATCTCAAAGCTTCATTGGAGTCATATTATCCAAATACCTGTAGGAGGTAACAAAACTCAATTCTATTACTTGGAATTTGGTTGACATCCTTGAATGGTCATCAGAAGCAAGTTGAAACTCACCATAACTCAAATATTGAGGCTCAAATGGACAATACATTAGTTAAGTTGGATTTGTGACATATGAGTACTGATAGGGACATCCATGTTGGGTGGTTTCATGGACTGAAAGTTGTCTATTTTGACGGTTTTTTAAACTACTGTTTTTCTTAGTGACGTGCAGTGCAATTTCTACATGTAAGGCTAAGATTTTGAAAATGTGTCAAGTGAATGCATCAGCATCATAGTCATCTCTCCCTTTCCCAAACACACTTGTAGGAGACAACGAAACTAAATTTTGTTGCTTGGTTTGGATTTTATTCCCCAATTTGAAATTTGTTTGGTATCCCTTAATGCTTGATAAGCAAGAAGAAACTCGCTATAACATGAAAACCATGGATCCAATGGACAAAATGTCAATTTCGTTGGATTTGTGACGTTTGAGTACCACTAGGGACACCCCTGTCAGGTGGCTTCATGCACCAAAACTTATCTATTTTGTTGGTTTTCTAAACTAGGTTTTTTCTAAGTGACATGTAGTGCAATTTATGACCGATAGGATAAGATTTTGAAAAATGTGCCCAAAAAGTTTGTTGGAATCACCTTCATCTCACCCTTACCCAAACACACTTGAAGGAGGAAACGAAACTCAATTTTGTTGCTCGCTTTGGTTTTTATGCTTCCAATTGAAATTTCCCTGGTGTCCCTGAATGACATTGGTAAGCAAGATGAAACTTGCCATAGCTTAAAAATCGAGGCTCCGATGGAAAAAAATTCAATTATGTTGGATTCATGACATTCGATCACTGCTAGAGACACCCTTGTTTGGTGGCTTCATGGATTGAACATTGTATATTTTGACAGTTTTCTAAACCAGGGTTTTGCTCAGTGACATGCAATGGAATTTCTGCACAATAGGACACGATTTTGAAAAAGGTGTTGAGAGAGTGCATGGGAATCATAGTCATCTAACCCTTTGCCAAACACACATGCATGAGGTAACAAAAATGAATTTTATTGATCAATTTGGTTTTTATGCCCCTGGTTGAGATTTTCCTAGTGTCCCTGAATGGCCTTGAGAAGCAAGACAAAACTCACCATAACTCAAAACCGAAGCTTCGATGGAAAAACTGTCAGTTTCATTGGATTCATGACATTGAAGTACCTCTTAGGACACCCCTTTCCAGTGGCTCCATGGATCGAATATTTTCTATTTTGATAATTTTCAATATTAGGGTTTTGATCCTCGACGTGTAGTGTAATTTATGCATGATAGCATACGATTTTGAAAAATGTTCCCAATGAGTGCGTGGGCATCTTAGTCATCTCTCGTGTTCCCAAACACACTTCCAGGAGGAAACAAAACTCAATTATGTTGCTTGGTTTGGTTTTCATCCTCCCGATTGACATTTTCCCAGTGTCCCTAAATGACTTTGGGAAGTGAAAATGAACTTACTATAACTAGAAAATCGAGGATTTGATGGATAAAATATAATTTCTGTTGGTTTCATGACATTTGAGTACTGCTAGAGACACCTCTACCTGGTGGCTTCATGGACCAAATGTTGTCTATTTTAACAGTCTTCTAAACTAGGGTTTTTCTCAATGACGTCATGTGTAATTTATGCACAATAGGGAAAGATTTTGAAAAATGTGTCGAGCGAGCAGATGGGAATCACAATCATCTCTCCCTTGCCCAAACACACTTGTAGGAGGCAACGAAAATCAATTCCATTGCTCGGTTTGGTTTTTATGCCCTTAGTTGATATTTGATTAGGGTCCCTAAATGGCCTTGAGAAGTAAGATGAATACCGCCATAACTTGAAAATTGACACTTTGATGGACATACTAGTAGTTCCATTAGATTCTTGACATCTGTGTACCACTAGGAACACCCATGTTTGATTATTTCATGGACCGAAAGTTGTCTATTTTGACGGGTTTTTAAACTAGGGTTTTTGTCAATGTCGTGCAGTGCAATTTCTACATGATAGGTTAATATTTAAACAAATTTCCATGTGAGTGCATATTCATCACCGTCATCTCTCCCTTGACCAAACACACTTGCAGGAGGAAACATAAATGAGTTCGATTGCTGGGTTTGGTTTTTATGCCCCCATTTAAAATTTGTTTGGTGTCTTGTTGAGGCCTGGAAATTTGCAGGCGGCAACAGTAAGGGATTCTCCCCAATCAACATTCCCAACTAGCTCATTGACTGTTTGGTCTAGGGAATCCATCTGGTTTACGGTCCGGCCACCATAAGTCAAAGTATCAAAAAAGGGGGTTACCGGTTGCGACCCGGTCCACTGGAATTTGTAATTTTTTTTTTGACTTAAGAATGGAATGCAAGTATCTACCTAATTATGCAGGGTGGTGAAGGATGCAAGGAGCATTCAAAAAGTGATGCGCAGGTTCTTACCTCTCGTCTTAGGCTCACCAGCACCTGAATCACACATGCAGCTATGCAATGACCTAGCTATCTATCTATTTATCTATCTCTATCTACCTATCCCCGGGGAACCAAATTGTATTTAATATATATGAGTAATGTGAATTTGCATGCATGATAACAACAATTACAGATAGCTGACATTTACTTTTACAAGCATGAACAATGAAAGATATTTCCACACCCAGATAGCTAATTGTTTTATGATAAGCCTACATTACTCATGGTGGTTATTTCGCAAATAAATTAGAAATCATTTAAACAAAGACATAGGTCATAAAGTTAAAACGATCTCACGATTCATGGACACAATGCTGAAAAACAAAGTAGTTCATCTTTCAACTATCCATGGCAAAGCATTCAAAATCCCAGTGATCTTCTTTCAATAGGCAAACTGTAAATTTTTATTGCAAAAGGAAATAGTTCTTCTTACAATACGTCATCACCAGTCTTACTGGGGAAAAAATCCCTCTCTTCTCTCTACGCTTCATACTTTTATACAAAAAGGTAAAATGGTTGGGCTGCCCAAAGTAACCTTTGGGCTTCCCAACCTTTTGCTTTCCCAACGCTTCATTTCTCAAAAATCTTTTACAAAATTATTAAATTATTACAAAGTTGACCGGTCCTTTATGAGGAGGGTCCCGCTTGAATTTCTAGGAACTTCTTCCACATTGCTGCTTCAACAGCAAGGCCTTCAAAAGCGCATGGCTCCAGGAACTGAATGTTGATTTCAAACTTCTCGACTTGGTTCCTGATGGCCTCGATCCTTGCTGGGCTCAACCGAAGCTGATCTTCTAGGAACTGCAAGCTAACGGCTACGTGGCCTACCTAGTTCTTCAGCACCAGGTCATCAATGGATTTAATCTACTGTGATCTGGCCTCTGCATCTTGATATCTTTTCTGCAATATTTCCACAAAGGCCTCATGGTCCAGGAACTCCTCAAGCCTATGCCCATCCTCTATTTGACATCGGTTGTACATATTCAGGAGCCTTCTGAAATATTATGAGCAAGCTCCCTGCGTCTCATTAGAGGAAATTTCAACTCAAAATGGGCCTCCTAAAATGAATTAATAAAATAATAGTTAAAAGAATAAAATAATATTTATTAATTTTGGAGGAAGAAAAGCAAAAAACTACTTTTTTGTTTGTATTTTTGACATATCTCCCTGTGTTTTTACTCAAATTTCGATCGAGAGAGCTCGTTGGATGCGGAATTAAATTCCACATCCAACGAGTACCCACTTGGCATACTTTTGATGGACCCCGCAACCCCAAAAACAAGAAATAGTTGAAAAAATGGAATGATGACATCATCATTCCATTTTTCAGCTATTTCTTGTTTTTGGGGTTGCGGGATCCTCAAAAGTGTGCCGAGTGGGTACTCGTTGCATACAGAATTTAATTCCGCATCCAATGAGCTCTCCTGATCGAAATTTGAGTAAAAACACAGGGATATATGTCAAAAATAAAAACAAAAAAGTAGTTTTTTTAATGATACCTATCCCCAAATTTATATTAAAAAAGTGTTTAAGACCTATACGGTATTTCAAATTTAAAGCAATTTCATTGGCTAACACATGATGACATGGAATTTGAATAAAAGTTAAAAGGCCCATTTTGAGTTGAAATTTCCTCTAATGTTTTTACAGCCTTCTTGAAGTCTTCTGCAGTACTGATGCCAAACTCTACTAGGTTGTGATCCTTCTTGAGGGCTTGATGGTCTTTTACTGGTAGCCCTTCTGGAGTCTCAGAATCATCTTTCGGCCTCGCCATTCTGGCACTTAAGACTTCAAGAACATCCTGAGATCGATCAACGAAGTATGAGGAAGTTTCCATGATCTCTTCTAGCCTGCTGTCAATCCGAAGGACTTTGCACCTTTCTTCTTCCAGAGTGGTCTGCAGCTGCAGCATTTTAGCCTTCTGAGCCAGGATATGGTCTTTAAATGGCTGCAGATCGACTTGTTGTTCCTTGGCTGCCTCCAGGTCAGCAGTCAGAGACGCTAGCTGCTCTTTTAGTTCTTGGATCTGTGAATCATTGGCCTCATAGATGATCTTCTACTGCTCTTCCAGCTCTATCACCTTTGACAGTAACTGCTCCTTCTCCTTCTTCAACCCTTGATATTCTGCTTGCACTTGCTCCAGGTGTTCCTGTGTAGCCTCCTGGGCCTGTCTTTCTTCATGGAGAACCTGCAGTTTAGCTTCGGCAGTCTTCATTTCCCTTTGTAAGTGTTCAAACTTGTGCTTTAGTCTTTTTCCCTCCTCTCTTTCTCTCTTCAGGGTATCCTTCAGCTGCTCAGAATATTTCTTGTATGACTCCAGTTTAGTCATCACCTTGTCTATGTTATCCTCTGAAGCATGTAGTATTGCAGTTCCGGCCCTTATGGTAAGTCTTGGATCCACGTCTTTCCTTATCATAACAGCATTATCTGTTATCATTGTGCCAGCCATTCCTTCTGATTCTACCTTTCTTTCTGTCCTCTTCATTATTCTCTTGGTATCCCTATCATAATACATAGTATTGAAATCCGGGATTTCCTTGCCCTTTTCCTGGACAAAAGGAACTATTCTGAGCGAAGGGAACACAAGAGTGTCGGCAGCAGGCACTTGTGGATCCTGGACCTCTGGATTTTTTGTTTCTTGGGTCTGCTCCTCAGTAGCTGATTGTCTTTTCTCTGTCAGCCTTTGACCTTCTGCTTCCTGCCTTCTCATTTCCTCATCTAGCTTTCTCTTCACTTCTTCAGCTGCTTTCCTAGCTACTTCTTCAGCCTCTTTGGCTGCTTCTTGTGCCTTCTCAGCTGCTTCTTGGGCATATTTTCTTCTTTCTTCTTCTTCGCTATGAATCCATCCTGCAGCTTCCTGTGCTAGCTTAAGGGCCTCCTCCTGTCTCCTTTTGGCCTCTTCCTCAGCTCTGGCTTGCTCAGCTTTGGCTCGCTCAGCCCCTTTTGCACCTTTAGTGGTGATCTTTGTCTTGAATCTTCTTCTTAGAGCTGTCAAGTTAGGGGCACTTCAGAAGACAGATTCTTCCTTATCGAAGTGATGAGTATACTCAAAGTGAACCTTATGTTCTTTGTAATGCTCCACAACCTTACCTTGGGAATCACTCCTCTGGAATGGCATCATGCCAAAATGGAATTTCTCTAATTCTGCTACAAATTCATCAGCCTGTTTCACTTTAGCAAATCTACAGCTTCCTAGTTTGAATGGAAAAGGGGGGTAAGCGGTCTTCTTGTGTTCAAACATGAATTTTCCTATTCCATCGATGAAAACTTGCCTGACCGCCTCCTTATGGACAATATAGTCGGTTTCGTATTTTGGCAGCAGGGAAGGGGCTTTTGAGCCACCAAACATTCTGAAATACATGCCATTTTCTGTCAAGTAATAGTCTGCATATTCTTCTATTACTTTCATGGCCCCCTCTGACAAGCAGTCACATTCCTTCAAAAAAATGAGGGTGTGCAATGGCATAATGAACTGTTCGCATACTTCTCTATAGTGGCTGTGGTAAACATGTGCCCACAAAGGTTTGTAAGCCGCATAGATTGGCATTCTCTCCCTGTCCCAGATGCATCTGAGACCCGAGAAGGGCTTATGACACAATATGCAGTCTATAAGTATCGAGCTCATGTAAAACTCAGAATTTTTTCGGGTCTCTCCCCCCTGGGCTGCGGCCAAGCAAGTAGACAGACTGTTTGAAACCAGGTTGGGCCAGTTGAAGATTGTCCCATCGGTGGCCACGTGAAAGATGAGAGGTATCCATTCCAGCTTGAACAACCTGCCATGAGCTCTTCCAAATATTTTGTTGAGCAAAGGGGCTATGAATCTGTATGGAGCCCTTAGACTCGCTGTATCATACTCATTCGTTGCTCTGGGCCTGAAAAGTTTCCCTGTTAGCATCATTCTTTTCATGGTTTCTATCAGGTCCATTTTAATGTTACTCAACCAGTCATCAGACATGAACACTTCGGGCTCCGGCAGATGGTAGGCCAAGGCTACATAACCAAGGTGGTACGCAGCATAAACTTGATCATTTACATCCTTCAGAATCATTGTTGAGACATCCGCCCAAGGCAGAATCCATCCTATGACTTCCAGGCATGGGAAGAGTTCCGGCCTAGTGGCGACCTTCATGAGTGCCGATCTTTCGATGTTGGCGTAGATGGGTTCCTCTTCCAGTCCCATATCAGGCACCTCTCTTCTGGTGATGAGTCTATAGACATCCCCCCACTGATATTCGGGTTCAACACCAGAGACACATTGAGTGTCCCCATATATATATTCAGTCTTTGTTTCAGCTTCTGCTTGTGGCACTTCTTCCACCACTGGGGCCTTTTTCTTTTGTCTTTTGGACATGGTAGAATTGAATTCTTCCTGCCATAGGTAACATGATAATATTGAGGCATCAAAGTTGCAGACATTTCTATATCAGTGTGCAGTATTTACAGCAATTAGTCAATAAAACTAAGATACCAGCTTGCATAACCTAACTGAACTGACTAATAGGATTATTATGCACATGTTAGTGTCCTTGTCTATAAGATGCAACATTACTGCACGATATTGAACCATTCTATAACCATATTTAAACTGCAACAAACTACATCGATATCCAGTATGCCAGTCTCACGTGTTTAAGGTGATAGTAAGTAAAGAACCCAATGCATATATGTGCAGCCTAAAAGTTTCTTTAATCATTAGAACTATTAAAATGTAGCATGCAGTACTCAAAAGTTTAGCTTGTGTGTATCAACAAAAGAGATGATCAAACGTAGTTATATGCGGCATGAATGTGGGGGTTCCCTATGCTTTTAACAACATATATCTTAGTAGGAATGGACACAATGAGGAGCCACGCCGTTTGCGGCAAAACAATTACATTAGTTTGACTACCCATGGTGTTCCAGGCTAAAGATCGACAAATCGCAGCAGATTCTTTCCAACCAGCTAGGGTTTCAAAACAAGAAGTGCAGAATGGCACGACGAAACCAATGTCCAAGGGTGCGGATAAAATGAGGCCACAACCGCGAGGAAAACCCACAGGTAATGCAGAAAATGCCTATACAATCCCCTCTTCTGACACAATCATCACTATCCGGGGAAGCTTGGTGCAGACGGCGTAACGGCCGTCTGCACCAAACCCCCATCTCTATACGTGCGGGGCTTGCAAAATAGGCCGCGGGCCTAAATTATTTCTCCGTGAGTTACAAAACCGCCCCGTTGACTATCAAAACTAGCCCTCCCCTTACTTATATAGGCTTGAAAACAATGGAACCGACAAACCGCTAGGGGAAGACTACCGCGACCCAACACTGTCCATATAAACTTTACTGCATGCTTCAAAGGAAAAGGAGATGGTGAAAATAATCTACCTGGAAAGAGCGCGCAGCTGACATGGAGATAACCGCCGAGCACTGTGAAAACACCTGGATTGAAAGTACTGCAATGGAGAAACGGGAGAGCACGACAGATAATGACAGAGCACACTAATCGACACGATGGAATGATAAACAAACCCTGTGACCCACTCACATATATACAAAATCCACACGTCCGACATAACATGTCGGACGAGAATCCATTCTACATCGGAGGGTGAGAATGCGGAACCTTCCACAACGGCATAAGGCCATAACGTCGATCCGTCCGCAATGTTGGGGGAGACGGGAGAACTCAACAATCGGACGTCGGAGAAAAATTGAATCAGAAGCCGAGAGTTTGAAACTTTCCGTAATGGCGGAAGATACAATCCTAAAAGTCTCCGTTCCGGTTACACGCGTCGGGCGTTGGGAGGATCTCAAGTTGGAGGACGGAAGTCCAAATCCCTCCGCAATGGGGGAGATTAACACAGTAAAAGGTTTCGACTTAAAAACTTGAAGTCATTCGAAAATACATAAGTCGGGAGAAAACCGAAAATCACGATCAAAAGCTCATCTGCAACGGTGGGATAAAGGATTAAAAAAGTGTCTGATGCCCAATCAGAAAAGCACCCGCCGTAAATAAAAAGGGTCGGCAGTCAGAAGGCTCTGCAATCGGGTGGCAAAAACTTAAAACCCGCCGCAACGGTGGAAAACCAAAGCAAAACAGCTTCCGATTTTAGCAAGCTTCAAATCCGTTCAACAGTAGCAATCCAATAGGTGTCCAAAGGCTCTCCAAGGCAGCAAGTAGAGCAACCCAGGCACTAAAACAATCATTCTGAGAAATCATTGCATCAAAGTAGGGAAGGAAAAACAGGCTAATCCAAAACAAAGGAGGGTCCTAAAAGTTTTTAGAATTTTGGGAAAATGTTGCAGACGCAACAATTGGTGACTACCTGGTGAACTCCAGATCTATGAATTAACTTTTTCCCAGTGCAGGACTATCTGAATAAAATTCGAAATCTTCTAGATGTCTGCATTCCTAAGAAGCGTAAATTATGCATTAAATTACTCAGAAGAAGCCCATTCTTTCGGGAGAAGGTAACATCAAGAGTGTTCCAGGTCTGAATAAATCTTTTGAGGCCAAATAAATGAGGTTTATTTTACCTGCCCTTTGGTAGTTACAGCTAAGACACCATAGGATTGTAACAAAGGGTCACAGTATTATCCTTTTGTTCTTCATTCCCATGCCAATCTACACTTTTGCACTGTTTGAATTTTAGTTCCTTTGATATGAGTCCTCCTACAGGCCTTTCTTACTGAATTTTAATTCAGGATCCTCTATCCCATAGTGTCCTTTTGTGTGAACAAGATACTTCATATTTTAATTCATGGACGGAGAGGATCTTGTGGCCATTTAGTATTTCATGCTTGTCAAGCTCTACTTTGGTATGTCTCATTTCTTTCAGGAGTTTTGACTCTTGATAGCTTTTCGCTTGTCTGAATTTATGGCATGGGATCATTTATATATGATATACCATTTACCCTACTTCCTTTCCGTGGGTCTTTTGCTTTCATCCCCTAGGATACTTATGATGTGAAATGGACGGAGCCTCAAAATAGTATTCCAGACTCTTTTTACTTCTGAGCTATTTACAGGGTTAAGTAAGACTTTACTGAATGCATTTTCAGTTAGGAAAACAACTACTAGAAGATATTCCATACTTTAGAGCACAGTACTTCACTCAAGATCCTAGTTAATCAAGAACCCTGATGTTTCCATTGCAACCAAAATTTTGCCTCTTTATTACAACCAAAACTAGCAAAGAAAATAGCCAAAAGAAGCAAAAACATCAAAGCAATAAAGCATGAAAACATCATCTAGTATTACGAAAGCAAACAATTTATTTATGTACAAAAGAAAAACAAAGACGTTGCCCATTCCTGAAAAATTTTAAAATTAGAGAGCTAAGGAATGAGCCGAGTTTTTAGACATGAGTTATCTAACCATGATCCAATTGTGTTGTTATTTAAATGGAACCCATATCTAATATCCTGCAGTCATCACTTTCATCCTGAGGGAGTTGAAGGAGCTCAGGCTGAGTGTCCATCATAGAACTAGCCCCTTTTGAGGAATGATGTCTTAGCTTAAGCTCAGTCAGGTAGTTTCCCAGGATAGAATCAACAGACTCATTGCCATCTCCTAACTTAGTGACAGTATACTTCATGTATGGTTCTCTCAGAATTTTTATTGGATTTGGGGTACCCTTGAGAGGCAACAACAGGTGAGACCAATCTGAAGCAAAATAACCTTTCAACCTGGCAGCCCAATCTCGGTTGAGAATGAGCCCATATCCCCTTGGTATGTCAGCCACCATAATATCATTAAATTGACATATCTTGTTGTTTGCAGCCAAACGAATGAGGAAATTCTTCATTTCTCCGACCACCTTGACACCTGTGCGATCTAATTGCGTTACTTCACGAGGTGTGGACTCTATCTTTCCATTAATATTTTTACAAATCTCAAGGGGCATCACATTCACTGCTGCTCCAGAGTCCACCAAGCAGTTATGCACATTATAATTTAGCATTTCTAAAGTCAAAAGAAAAGGTGGGGTGTCAAGGTTTTCTTTCCAACTTGGTTCTTGGTCTTCTTCCCCTAGTTGGTTTTGAGTAGGTATATCCTTTGCTAGCTCTTGAGTTTCATCAAAGTTTTCCCCACTAACACCTGTCTGTTCTTCTACAAGTTTGACAGTCTCAGTTATCGGCTCGGTCCTTTGGTTGAGGGTATTGTTCTTATGCGTTTTGCCTCGTCCAGTTTCTTAACATTCTCATGCCACCTGTTAATTTTAGAAACCATTGCATTGTCTTGGCCTATGACTCTCATGTCCTTCGTAGTTGTAGATGTGCATTCAGATTTAGGAGTGTCATTTTCCATGTCAAAAAGTGAAATACCATTCCATGAGAACATAGTATCATCCTCCGGTTTTCTTATGATCTGTTTCTCCTTTTCCTCCTCACCACTGTCCTTAATCAATTTAGGATCCAACAACTTATTCATCACCAATGTCATTGAATGTAACCATTGAGGACACTTCTTCTCAGAATGAGGTTGTTGGTGAAAGGTAAAGAAATTATCTCCTCCTACTTCTGTTATGTTTATTGATGCCGAATTGGGAGGAGGGACTTGCGATTGGTCATTGTTTTCTTTTTTCAGATAGTGAGGCATATAGGATTTCTGAATGTCCCTTTCCCTTTCCAGATCTATTATTCGGTTGGATAATTTCTAGAGAATTTTCATCATTCCTTGATAATCATGTGATTGATCTTCTCTAGGTTTAGACAGTAGTGAGATTCTTTTGGCAGTAATCTTGTCTTCAGGTGGATCCAGATAATCTTCTACACTCTCACTTTCAGCCTCTACCCTTTCAGCCTCTTCATAAGTTTCTACCAGGGTAGGCTTGAGTTTCATCTTGGCAAACATGGCCAGCTCAGGCCCTAGGGATGAGGTGTAATACTCAATTAAAACCTTGTTCGAGGGTCTGTCTACTGCAGAAAAGTTTTTTAGGTACAGTGAAAATCTCTGAGTGAAACTATGTACCTTTTCACTCTTCTCTTTTCTTAACTGACCAAGACCTTTCATTAATGAGGCATGTGTCTTTTGGGCTGTGTATTTACTTCTGAAAACTCTTTCAAATGTTCCAATCAGGAATGGAGTTTGCAGGCAGACTGAAATACCAAGATGTTGTTGCTCCTTTCAGAGTGTGCGGAAACAACCTACAGACCACATCTTCATACTCCCCAGCCCTTAGCCCTTCTAATTCTAGGTAGAAGCTTTGAAGGTGATCGTCTACAACAATCCCTTCCTCAGGGTCGAACTTAGGCAAGAGCTTGTCAAAGGCTAGAGGTAGATTGTGCAAAGGAGGTGTTAAGTTCAGAGGGGACCTAGCTCTCCATGCCGGCAGAGGGTTGGGTTGATTACCAGCCATGATCAGGTGGTAAACGAATAAGCCACTGGTAAAACAGTCCTTCAAGGATAGTACCGGAATCTACAAATACTTGGGTTAGGTTGAAAGCTTTAAAACATCTGCTGGTAGGATAGTCTCGGGAAATTTAGTTCCACGGCCAGCCACTTACTGGCGGCCCTCCTTCTAGCGCCAAAAACTGTTGAGGCCTGGAAATTCGCAGGCAGAAATAGTAAGGGATTCTCCCCAATCAATGTTCCCAACTAGCTCGTTGACTGTTTGGTATAGGGAATCCATCCGGTTTATGGTCCGGCTACCGTAGGTCAAAGTAACAAAAAAGGGGGTTACCGGTTGCCGCCCGGTCCACCGGAATTTGTAATTTTTTTTTTTTGACTTAAGAATGGAATGCAAGTATCTACCTAATTATGCAGTGTGGTGAAGGATGCAAGGAGCATTCACAAAGTGATGTGTAGGTTCTTACCTCTCGTCTTAGGTTCACCAGCACCTGAATCACACATGAAACTATGCAATGACCTATCTATCTATCTATCTATCTATCTCTATCTACCTATCCCCGGGGCGCCAAATTGTATTTAATATATATGAGTACTATGAATGTGCATGCATGATAATAGCAATTACAGATAGATGACATTTACTTTTACAAGCACGAACAATGAAATATATTTCCACACCCATATAGCTAATTGTTTTATGATAAGCCTACATTACTCATGGTGGTTATTTCGCAAATAAATCAGAAATCATTTAAACAAAGACATAGGTCATAAAGTTAGAACGATCTCACGATTCATGGACACAATGTTGAAAAACAAAGTAGTTCATCTTTCAACTATCCATGGAAAAGCATTCGAAATCCCACCGATCTTCTTTCAACAGGAAAACTATAAATTTTTATTGCAAAAGGAAATAGTTCTTCTTACAATACGTCATCACCAGTCTTACTGGGGAAAAAATCCCTCTCTTTTCTCTACGCTTCATACTTTTATACAAAAAGGTAAAATGGTTGGGCTACCCAAAGTAACCTTTGGGCTTCCCAACCTTTTTCTTTCCCAACGCTTCATTTCTCAAAAAGCTTTTAGAAAATTATTAAATTATTACAAAGTTGACCGGTCCTTTATGAGGAGGGTCCCGCTTGACTTTCTAGGAACTTCTTCCACGCTGCTGCTTCAGCAGCAAGGCCTTCAAAAGCGCATGGCTCCAGGAACTGAATGTTGATGTCAAAATTCTCGACTTGGTTCCTGATGGCCTCGATCCTTGCTGGGCTCAACCGAAGCTGATCTTCTAGGAACTGCAAGCTAACGGCTGCGTGGCCTACCTCATTCTTCAGCACCAGGTCATCAATGGCTTTAATCTGCTGTGATTTGGCCTCTGCATCTTGATATATTTTCTGCAATATTTCCACAAAGGCCTCATGGTCCGAGAACTTCTCAAGCCTATGCTCAGCCTCTGTTTGACATCGGTTGTACGTATTCAGGAGCCTTCTGAAATATTCTGAGCAAGCTCGCTGCGTATTTTTTATAGCCTTCTTGAAGTCTTCTGCAGTATTGATGGCAAACTCTACTAGGTTGTGATATCTCTTGAGGTATTGATGGTATTTTACTGGTAGCCCTTCTGGAGTCTTGGCATCATCTTCCGGCCTCGCCATTCTGGCACTTAAGACTTCAAGAACATCCTGAGATCGATCAATGAAGTATGAGGAAGTTTCCATGATCTCTTCTAGCCTGCTATCAATCCGAAGGACTTTGCACCTTTCTTCTTCCATAGTGGTCTGCAGCTACAACATTTTAGCCTTCTGAGCTAGGATATGGTCTTTAAATGGCTGCAGATCAACTTGTTGTTCCTTGGCTGCCTCTAGGTCAGCAGTCAGAGACGCTAGCTGCTCTTTCAGTTATTGGATCTGTGAATCATTGGCCTCATAGATGATCTTCTTCTACTCTTCTAGCTCTATCACCTTTGACAATAACTACTCCTTCTCCTTCTTCAACCCTTGATCTTCTTCTTTCACTTGCTCCAGGTGTTCCTGTGTAGCCTCCTAGGCCTGTCTTTCTTCATGGAGAACCTGCAGTTCAGCTTCAGCAGTCTTCATTTCCCTTTGTAAGTGTTCAAACTTGCGCTTTAGTCTGTTGCCCTCCTCTCTTTCTCTCTTCAGGGTATCCTTCAGCTGCTCAGAAGATTTCTTGTATGTCTCCAGTTTAGTCATCACCTTGTCTATGTTATCCTCTGAAGCATGTAGTATTGCAGTTCCGGCCCTTATGGTAAGTCTTGGATCCACGTCTGTCCCTATCATAACAGCAGTATCTATTATCATTGTGCCAGCCATTCCTTCTAATTCTACCTTTCTTTCTGTCCTCTTCATTATTCTCTTGGTATCCCTATCATAAGACACAGTATTGAAATCTGGGATTTCCCTACCCTTTTCCTGGACAAAAGGAACTATTCTAAGCGAAGGGAACACAAGAGTGTCGGCAGCAGGCACTTGTGGATCCTGGACCTCTGGATTTTCTGTTTCTTGGGTCTGCTCCTTAGTAGCTGATTGTCCTGTCTCTGTCAGCTTTTGACCTTCTGCTTCCTTCCTTCTCATTTCATCATCTAGCTTTCTCTTCACTTCTTCAGCTGCTTTCCTAGCTACTTCTTCAGCCTCTTTGGTTGCTTCTTGTGCCTTCTCAGCTGCTTCTTGGGCAGCTTTTCTTCTTTCTTCTTCTTCGATATGAAGCCATCCTGCAGCTTCCTGTGCTAGCTTCTGGGCCTCCTCCTATCTCCTTTTGGCCTCTTCCTCAGCTATGGCTTGCTCAGCTTTGGCTCGCTCAGCCCCTTTTCCACCTTTAGTGGTGATCTTTAGCTTGAATCTTCTTCTTAGAGCTGTCAAGTTAGGGGCACTTTGGAAAACAGATTCTTCCTTATCGAAGTGATGAGTATACTCAAAGTGAACCTTATGTTCTTTGCAATGCTCCACAACCTTACCTTGGGAATCACTCCTCTGGAATGGCATCCTGCCAAAATGGAATTTCTCTAATTCTGCTACAAATTCATCAGCCTGTTTCACTTTAGCAAATCTGCATCTTCCTAGTTTGAATGGAAAAGGGGGGTAAGCGGTCTTCTTGTGTTCAAACATGAATTTGCCTATTCCATCGATGAAAAATTTCCTGACCGCCTCCTTATGGACAATATAGTCGATTGCGTATTTTGGCAGCAGGGAAGGGGCTTTTGAGCCACCAAACATTCTGAAATACATGCCATTTTCTGTCAAGTAATAGTCTGCGTATTCTTCTATTAATTTCATGGCCCCCTCCGACAAGCAGTCACATTCCTTCAAAAAAATGAGGGTGTGCAATGGCATAATGAACTGTTCGCATACTTCTCTATAGTGGCTGTGGTAAACATGTTCCCACAAAGGTTTGTAAGCCGCGTAGATAGGCATTCTCTCCCTGTCCCAGATGCATCTGAGACCCGGGAAGGGCTTATGACACAATATGCAGTATATAAGTATCGAGCTCATGTAAAACTCAGACTTTTTCGGGTCTCTCCCCCCTGGGCTGCGGACAAGCAAGCAGACAGACTGTTTGAAACCAGGCTGGGCCAGTTGAATATTGTCCCATCGGTGGCCACATGAAAGATGAGAGGTATCCATTCCAGCTTGAACAACCTGCCATGAGATCTTCCAAATATTATGTTGAGCATCAAGGCTATGAATCTGTATGGAGCCCTTAGACTCGCTGTATCATACTCATTCGTTGCTCTAGGCCTGAAAAGTTTCCCTGTTAGCATCATTCTTTTCATGGTTTCTATCAGGTCCATTTTAATGTTACTCAACCATTCATTAGACACGAACACTTCGGGCTTCGGCAGATGGTAGGCCAAGGCTACATAACCAGGGTGGTATGCAACATAACCTTGATCATTAACATCCTTCAGAATCATTGTTGAGACATCCGCCCGAGGCAGAATCCATCCTATGACTTCCGGCCTAGTGGCGACCTTCATGAGTGCCAATATTTCGATGTTGGTGTAGATTGGTTCCTCTTCCAGTCCCATATCAGGCACCTCTCTTTTGGTGATGAGTCTATAGACATCCTGTTGAGGCCTGGAAATTCGCAGGCGGCAACAGTAAGGGATTCTCCCCAATCAACATGCCCAACTAGCCCGTTGACTGTTTGGTGTAGGGAATCCGTCCGGCTACCGTAGGTCAAAGTAACAAAAAGGGTTTTACCGGTTGCGGCCCGGTCCACCGGAATTTGTATTTTGACTTAAAATGCAATGCATATGCCTATCTAAACCATGCAGGGTGATAAGGATGGAGGGAACCACACAATGTGCTGCGCAGGTTCTTACCTCTCGTCTTATGTTCACAACATCTGAACCACATATGCAACCAGGAAACAAACAACTAATCTATTTAAACACTAACTACCTATCCCCGGGGAGCCAACATGATTATGATTTAGTAATGCATTAACTACATGTATGATAAACACAATTACAGGTAGCTGATACTTGTATTTACAACACATGAAAGAGAAATTATTCCAACAATTAGATAGCTAACTGTTATTTGAAGCACTAGAATTACTATAAGTGAATTTTCCACAAAATAAACTAGAAATCATTCAACAAGACATAAGTCATAGAGTTAGAACGATCTCACAATTCATGGACATATGCTGAAAAACAAAATAGTTCATTTTCCTGCCATCCATTGCACACCATTTGGAAAATTCCACAGCACTTTCTCCAACAGGCAAACCACAATCTTTATTGCAAAAAGGAAATAGTTCTTCTTTACAATAGGTCATCCAGTGTTACTGGGAAAAATCCCCTTCTCTTGTCTCTCTTCCCTAGTTATATACAAAATCAAAAAATGGTTGGGCTGCCCAAAGTGGCCTTTGGGCTTCCCAACGCTTCATTTTCCTAAAGCCTTTTACAAAATAATAATTTATACAAAATTGACCGGTCCTTCTCATGAGGAGGGTCCTGCTTGGTCTTCCAAAAACTTCCTCCACGCTACTGCCTCAGCAGCGAGTCCTTCAAATGAGTGGGGTTCCAAGAATTGTATACTAAGCTCGTACTTATCTGCTTGGTTCCGAATAGCCTCCACTCTGGCCGCGTTTAGGCGCACCTGTTCCTCCAAGAGCTGTACACTAATGGCTGTGTGTCCAATTTCATTCCTCAGGATCGGCTCATAAATGGCTTTGATATATTGGACCTTGGCTTCTTCCTCCTGCTGCCTTGTCTTCAACATCCCTGCAAATGTATCATGATCAGGGAATTCGTGTAGCCTATGTTCAGCTTCCACTTGACAGCGGTTATAGGTGACAAGGGCTCTTCTAAAGAACTCCGTGCATGCTCCCTTCGTTTTCTTCACTGTCTTCTGAAAGTCCTCTGCAGTAATAACAGCAAACTCGATCCGATCATGGTCCCGCTTCAAAGCTTGCTTATCTTTAACTGGTAGTTCAGCTGGGACTTCTTGATCATCTTCTACTCTGGTTATCCTTGAAGTTAGCACCTCCAAGATGTCTTGTGATCTATCCACAAAATAAGATGATGTATTTAATATTTCATCCAGCCTGCCATCAATCTGCAGGACTTGACACCTTTCTCCCTCCAGGGTCGTTTGCAGTTGCAGCATCCTAGCCTTCTGAGCCAAGATGTGTTCTTTGACTGGCTGCAGATCTACTTGCTGCTCCTTGGCTGCTTCTAGCTTCTCTTTCAGCTCTCTAACATATAAGGTATTAGATTCATAGATGTCCTTTTGCTGCTCTATCAGTTCTTCTATCTGTGTCTTCATTTGTTCCCTTTCACTTTTCAAGTCCTGAATTTCTTGATGTGCCTTATCCAAAGCTTCTTGTGTTGTCTCTTTTGCTTGGGCTTCCTGCTGGATAGCATGAATTTCATGCTTTGTGACCTCCATCTCCTTTAGTACATGCTCGTATTTTCTTTTTAGTCTGTTTCCCTCTTCTCTTTCCCTTCTCAAGGTGTCCTTGAGCTGAGAAGTGGTCTTCTTGGAGGATTCTATCTCTACCAGCATGCAATCTATGTTATCTTCCGTAGCATTTATGGCTGCCTTCCCAGCCCTGATGACAAACCTTGGATCTTTATTTGTTCCGACTATCACAGCTTTGTCGGTTATCATGGTACTGACCATCCCTTTTGCCTCTATTTTCCTCTCGATTCTCCTCATGATCCTTTTGGTGGCCCTGTCATAGTACACCGCACTGAAATCAGGCACCTCTTCCCCTTTCTTCTGCGTAAAGGGTACTAACTGGAGTGCGGGAGTTGTAGGGGTGACGGTAGTAGGTACTTGGAGGGTTTGTATCTCAGGGTTTTCCTCACCCTGGCTTTTCTCTGCTTGTGATCTAGAAGCCTGCTGTTGTGCTAACTCTGTTTTCTCGGCTTCCTGTTGTCGAAGTTCTTCATCTAGTTTCCCCTGAGCTTCCTCAGCTGCTTGCTTAGCAGCCTCCTCTGCCTCTCTGGCTGTTTCCTTTACCTTTTCGGCTGCTTCCTGGGCAGCTTTCCCCTTTTCTTCTTCTCCTTTCTGGAGCCATTCTGCAGCTTCTTCCTCTAGTCTCTGGGCTTCTTCCCTTATTCTTTTGGCTGTTTCTTCGGCCTTATCCCGCTCAGCCTTCTCCTGCTCAGATCCACCTTGTGGTTTGAACCTCTTACCGAGCGCTGCCATGTTAGGGGCTCTCCTGAAAACAGATTCATCCTTGTCAAAATGATGAGTGTACTCATAAAATACTTTGTGTTTCCTGCAGTGCTCAGCCATTCTCTCATGAGTATCATTCCGTCTAAAGATCATTTCCCCAAAACGGAACTTTTCTAGTTCCTGTATAAATTCAGGGGCTTGTTTTACGTTGGCGAAACTATAGCTGCCTACTTTAAATGGTAAGGGAGGATAGACAGCCTTCTTCTTTGAAAATAAGAAATGACCATCTCCGTCAATAAATATCTGTCTAACAGCCTCCTTATGAATGATATAATCTGTTGCGTACTTGGGTAGCAGATAAGGTGTACTTGACCCACCAAACCTTCTCAGATACATTCCGTTTTGTGTCAAGAAATAGTCACCAAATTCTTCTATGACCTGCATGGCCTCTTCTGACATGCAGTTGCATTCCTTTCGGAATATGAGGGTGTGCAAAGGCATGATAAACTGTTCACAGATTTCCCGATAGTAAGTATGGTATTGATGAGCTCCCAGTAGTCTATATGCTGCATATACGGGCATCCTATCCTTCTCCCAAACACATTTGAGCCCGGGGAAAGGCTGGCGGCATAGTATGCAGTCAATTAGAATGGAGCTCATGTAAAATTCAGATCTTCTCCGTTCTTTTCCTTCCAAAGCTGCAGCTACACAGGAGGAGAGGCTGCTGGATACTATGCTTGCCCAATTGAAGATGGTTCCTTTTGTTGCTACAAAAAACATTAGAGGTACCCATTCAAGCTTGAACAGTCTGCCATTTTCCCTCCCGAAGATTCTATTTAGCATCAACACTATAAATCTGTAGATAGGCTTGAGATTGGCGGTGTCATAATCTTCAGTTGCTCTATGTCGGAAGATCTTTCCAGGTAAGAGCATTCTTTTCAGAGTCTCTACAAGGTCCATCCGGAGGTTGTCCAGCCATTCATTTGTAAGGAAAAGCTGAGGCTCCGGCAGGTGATAGGCTAAATATACATATCCAGGGCTAGATGCAGCATAGCCCTGGCCCTCAGTGTTACATGTGAGCATTGAATTATGGTTCGTATGCGGTAGCACCCATATCATTAACTCAGAGCACGGGAATAGCTCTGGTCTGGTGGCGACCTGCATAATAGCTGATTTCTCTATATTGGCATAGATGGGTGC
The DNA here is from genome assembly GCA_001517045.1 of Pseudotsuga menziesii. Classification (NCBI taxonomy): domain Eukaryota; kingdom Viridiplantae; phylum Streptophyta; class Pinopsida; order Pinales; family Pinaceae; genus Pseudotsuga; species Pseudotsuga menziesii. The sequence continues at coordinate 96,834 of LPNX010095098.1, forward strand.
CTCCTCAAGCCCCATATCTGG
>LPNX010095145.1:0-150779 GCA_001517045.1 Pseudotsuga menziesii
TATTATTTTATTATTTTAACTATTATTTTATTATTTTAACTATTATTTTATTATTTTCCTTAGGAGGCCCATTTTAGACCCCAAAATTCCTCTAATGGTTAGATTCACATCTTGATGGCTAGTGCCTCATAGTCACCAATGATTACTGGTCATCTTGCACAACTAAGCAGTGAGTGCATGACATGAGTGAGTGAGTGATAATAATTTATCATATTTACAATATTTTGAATGACTAGTTGAACTTTATAGCATAGGAATTTCAACATCTTGAGAAATTTATATGGATGAATAATTTCAAATGTTTCCCTTCTTTTGAAATGTTGATATAAATTATGCCCTTCTTAATTGGAAGAGTAAAATTCATATTTTAATTTTTTTTTGAAGGACAATTTTAACATTACACTTCTTGGAAGGGATAAGGGCTGGAAAGGGTTCAATTTTGAATGATGGATATAACTAAACTATTTTTTTTCAATTATAATCTTAAATTTATTAGCACATATAAACATAAGAAAAAAACAAATCAAAATATATAAAAATAAATAAAACATAACATAAAAAACATCCCCACCATTTTGAAGCCTCTGTGCCCTCCTTGAACCTGCAGAGAATCCTATAGTGTGCCATTTGAACCCCTCCTTGACTTCTATAGAGAATTCAATAAAAATAGAAGAGAGCGTTGTTATCATCATTGGCATTGCTGCACATTCCTACGCACAAGGTTCATTTCTACCCAACATAGGATGAGCAGAGGAGACCAACATATCATTGGTCGACATTCAATTCATCATCCAAACATAGGAGACCAATGGCGATGTCCTCGATATGTGGTTTTTGTAACTCAATCATTTTCCTTCCACCACTTAGGCTTGGTTTTTGTTACCAAGGGTTTCAATCACCATAACTCATAGAAAATGGAGGTTGCATTCCTTTAACAAATGGTTAAATTTGAAGTATTTGTGTTCAGTTCGTATATGTAGGGCGGGGTCCTTGGATTCAAACTGCGTTTTCATGCTCTGTCTTGCTGCTCTATTTTGTATTTATCATTAGGAGAAAAAAATGAGACAGAGGGATATACTTCCATGCCCCACCTGAGAGAGTGACATATTTCTAGCCTGACCGATAAGGATCTTGGCCATGGGCAGAGTGGATCTTGCCATTGGAGGATTTCCAATTCGATCAAGGTTCAATTCCCTTGGAGACCAATCAGATTCCAAAAACATGAGTGCTCATAGCTCCAAGTTCAATGCCTTTGATGGTAGATGAGGCAGAGGATGGGGAAAGGTAGGAAGTAGCGGTCGTGATTGCGGAGGTACAACAAATAATAAATTGAGGTGCACTACAGACGAGGATTCGGAATCCAAGCTAGGGTTTGATATTTTCACCGAGGGTGAACCCTGCTTAGGATGGTTCCTCACCATGTCATCTGTAAGTTACCTGGATTCTACCACTTTTTCTCAAATATCAACACCATTGTATTCAATTCCATTGCACAAGTGGTCATGTTCATGTGCCTACAATCTGAAGTTGTATCTGAACTCTTTGCATTTTTAGTTTGAGCTTGCTGGTCATTTTGACAACTCTAATAACTATGGCTACTAGTTATCCCTCCCCACCATTATATTTCAAGCATTTTAATACCATTTTTTAAGTTCTTGAGTTTTGTAGTAGATAAAACAAGTTGTCCTGATATCCTCCTTACCATTGCATTTTGAAAAGGGGGCAGATGATAGATCTCTGTTTATACTGTCTTTCTCTGAGAGTGTAAGGGTTTATTTGTTCATTTTCCACCTAAAAAAAAATGGCATCCACAAAATATTATTCATGTAGGTGAAATGAGAGTGATGTTACATTTGCACTTACCAGGATTTAATTGCTCAAAAAAGTAGCCAGCGTGCTCTTGCAATGGGGCCGTGGTTCTACCATCATGGTTGTTATGTCGATCCAAGTGGTCACATGCCTCACATGTGCCTCACAAGTGAAACTATGTTCTACCTCTTGATAAGTGATAACTCGTGCAAGAAGGCCATGGTTGCACCGGTCACATGCCTTACAAGTGAAACTGTGTTCTACCTCTTGATAAGTGATAAGCGGTGGATACTCACTTCAATGTAATAAGGAAGCATGTCCGTTACTAAAACAAAATGCCAAAGTTATCACGACTACAAATCCCTTTTTACCATGTATTTTCAATGCACTCTTATCATGCATTTTCAACATGCCCTACAAAAACTAGTATTTTCAACATACACTTATCATGCATCTTCAACATGCCCTACAAAAACTGTTTGAGTATTCTCCATCTGGCTTAATTTGAAATTGGTTGGACTTTATGCAAGAAATTATTCTGTTGACATCGATGAACATTCTCATTTTCAACCATTAACCCAATTTCATAGTGGCTATATGAAAGCAATAATGTATATTCTCTTGCTTAACCCAATTGCATAGTAACTATATGAAAGAAATACTGTATATTCTCTTGTTGTTGTTTGTAATTAAAAATATTTCTATATCTGCAATGCTTCCTTTTCACCAGTCACATAAGACAACAAGCTATTCTATTTCTCAATTTCTTTCTTACCTTTTCTGTAGACATCATTTGAGGGCCAAGACGACAACAAAACATTCAACTATTTTGATCTCTACTTTGTATCTCAGGTGAATTGCCAGATATTTTTATTTCAAAGTAATTGATATTCATGTCTGATTTAGTTGCAGTATTGTAATACATTTCTATACTATTGAGATTGTCTGGATTCACACTGTTATTTGGTTGTGCTCTTTTGGGTGGCGGGATGGATCTTCATTCAAATCTAAGTACAAGTTTGCTTCATATTTCTACGTTTACCACAAAGGTCAGTAATATATTATCAACATGGGTATGATTTGCCAGTGTTCAGTCTGTAGACTCAATGTGATGACAACCATGCTTAGAAATTTAGAACTATTGAAGGCAAGTTTAGAACTAAGTATTTCTTGCAGCATTAATCTAAACATGTTTCTTGTTTTGGATATCCTTAAACATCTAACTTATTCTTTTTTTGTTAATCACTGTCCTAATTTTTGTTTTTAGTCACAGTTATCTACAGTCATATAAAGGTCAGGCCACCTGATATTAACAATTGGTTAACACTTAATTCCGTGTATAAAATAGCTTTTCTGTACTATTTCCATTTTAAGGAAGGCATTTTCACACACGTTGATTTACAGGATAGGATGCAGTTGGACGTAGAGCCATAGTTACACTGTCGCTATGAGGGTCACATTGCTGACATAGAAATTGTGGATAAAGAAGATCTTGATTTGGTGGGTAGTCATGGTCTTTATGCCCATATTCTCTTTCTCTAGTCTTTATTGCCGGTGAAGTATGCTTTGAAGTATGACATGGATGTTTCTATTGTTACATTACAAACTTTTGCATGCCTTCTCATTTCATACATACAACCTTCACGGTTTTATGGTTAATACATGAGTATCACATTCTATAAACTTACTTTGTATTTGGGATATGACCACACTTTTAGTTCGTCATTTAAATAGCAAAATTTATGATATGCCTATGATGATATTAAGCAGATTACTAAATGAGTCTTCTATTTGATATTGAGCAGATTACTAAATGAGTTTTCTATTTATTGTATCTATGGGTAGAAAATTATTTTAAACATAAGTTGTTATGAATTTTTTTTTCTTACATAATTTATGTTAGATCATTGTATTTTAAATTCCTTGATCAGATTAAGCAATTGAGTGTCATTTAATGTTGCTTGAGGATTTTAAAGAACTCAGTTACTGTTGCTTAAGGATTTTAAAGAACTTAGTTACTTGAATTGAATTAGAAAATGGCAGATGTTATATAACATGTTTATATAAATGGTTTGGCATGATAGCATCGAAGATAGATTGTTTGAATACTTGGTCAATTGTAGCAGGATGCATTTAGTTTCGCAACAAACTCATGTCTTCATTTTAGTCACAATAGCTGTAGACTCAAATGGTCCATGGAAATAAGGCTTACAGGCAAGGATTTGTTTGATGTTTGTATTTGGTAATCCATTGTATGGATTGACTTCTATTTTTTCCATGACTATTATAATAGTATTTCCCGACTATTTTGTTCAACAAGGGTTTGGTTAAATATTTTGTCCATTCATCCATATGTAAAATGGAGAATCCCTCCTTTCATCACTCACATTAGATTGGCTTGAGAGTGTCAAACTTTGCTTTCTCCTTACCAGGGAGAGTAGTATGGAGATTTTTATGTGCTTAGGGGTATTTATACTTGATTTTCCTTATTTATAGGCTATATCATATGCCATCTTAGTGAAGGGGGAGAGCATGCCTCCATAAAAAATATTTCATGTGCATAAAAAAATTGCAATTGCGAGGTCATCTTTTCCCTATATTGTCAAACAATGGTTGAGATCAAGGGAATGGTTTGCATTTTCTATGGAATTCTAGGTCTCCCTCCCCACCATTATATTTCAATCATTTGAATACCATTTTTTAAGTTCTTGAGTTTCGTAGTAGATAAAACAGGTTGTCTTGATATCCTCCTTACCATTGCATTTTGAAAAGGGGGCAAATGACAGTCTTAGTTTATATTGTCCTTCTCTGAGAGGGTAAGGGTTTATTTGTTCATTTTCTACCTAAAAAAAATGGCATCCACAAAATATTATTCATGTAGGTGAAATGAGAGTGATATTACATTTGCACTTACCTGGGTTTGATTGCTCAAAAAAGCAGCTAACATGCTCTTGCACTGGGGCCGTGGTTCTACCATCATGGTTTTTATGTCAATCTAGTTGGTCACATGCCTCACACGTGAAACTGTGTTCTACCTCTTGATAATTGATAACTCGTGCAAGGAGGTCGTGGCTGCACTAGTCACATGCCTTACAAGTGAAAGTGTGTTCTACCTCTTGATAAGTGATAAGCGGTAGATACTCACTTCAATGTAATAAGGAAGCATGCTTGTTACTAAAACAAAATACCAAAGTTATCAAGACTACAAATTCCTTTTTACCATGTATTTTCAATGCACTCTTATCATGCATTTTCAACATGCCCTACAAAAACTAGTATTTTCAACATACACTTATCATGCATCTTCAACATGCCCTACAAAAACTGTTTGAGTATTCTCCATCAGGCTTAATTTGAAATTGGTTGGACTTGATGCAAGAAATTCTTCCGTTGACATCGCCAAACATTCTCATTTTCAACCATTAACCCAATTTCATAGTGGCTATATGAAAGCAATACTATATATTCTATTACTTAACCCAATTGCATAGTGACTATATGAAAGAAATACTGTATATTCTCTTGCTGTTGTTTGTAATTAAAAATATTTCTATATCTGCAATGCTTCCTTTTGACTAGTCACATAAGACAACAAGCTATTCTATTTCTCAATTTCTTTCTTACCTTTTCTGTAGACATCATTTTATGGCTAAGACAACAACAAAACATTCAACTGTGTTGATATCTACTTTGTATCTCAGGTGAATTTCCAGATATTTTTATTTCAAATTAATTGATATTGATGTCTAATTTAGTTGCAGTATTGTAATACATTTCTATACCATTGACATTGTTTGTATTCACACTGTGATTTGGTTGTACTCTTTTGGGTGGTGGGATGGATCTTCATTCAAATCTAAGTACAAGTTTGCTTCATATTTCTACGTTTTCCACAAAGGTCAGTAATATATTATCAACATGGGCATGATTTGCCAGTGTTCAGTCTCTAGACTCAATGTGATGACAACCATGCTTAGAAATTGAGAACTATTGAAGGCAAGTTTAGAACTAAGTATTTCTTACAGCATGAATCTAAACATGTTTCTTGTTTTGGATATCCTTAAACATCTAACTTATTCTTTTCCTGTTAACCACTGTCCTAATTTTTGTTGTTAGTCACAGTTGTCTACAGTCATATAAAGGTCAGGCCACCTGATGTTGAAAATTGGTTTAACACTTAAATCCATGTATAAAATAGCTTTCATGTACTATTTCCATTTTAAGGAAGGCATTTTCACACATGCTGATTTACAAGATAAGACGCAGTTGGATGTAGAGGCATAGTTATGCTGTCGCTACGAGGGTCACATTGCTGACATAGAAATTGTGGATAAAGAAGATCTTGATTTGGTGGGTAGTCATGGTCTTTATGCCCATATTCTCTTACTCTAGTATTTATTTATGGTGAAGTATGCTTTGAAGTATGACATGGATGTTTCTACTGTTACATTACAGACTTTTGCATGCCTTCTCATTTCATACATACTACCTTCATGGTTTTATGGTTAATACATGACTATCACATTCTATAAACTTACTTTGTTTTTGGGATATGACCACACTTTTAGTTCGTCATTTAAATAGCAAAATTTATGGTATGCCTATGTTGATATTAAGCAGATTACTAAATGAGTTTTCTATTTGATATTGAGCAGATTACTAAATGAGTTTTCTATTTATTGTATCTATGGGTAGACAATTCTTTTAAACAGAAGTTGTTATGAAAAATTTTTGCGGACATAATTTATGTTAGATCATTGTATTTTCAATTCCTTGATTAGATTAAGCAATTGAGTGTCATTTAATGTTGCTTGAGGATTTTAAAGAACTCGGTTACTGTTGCTTGAGGATTTTAAAGAACTCAGTTACTTGAATTGAATTAGTAAATGATAGATGTTATATAACATGTTTATATAAATGGTTTGGCATGATAGCATCAGAGATAGAATGTTTGAATACTTGGTTAATTGTAGCAGGATGCATTTAGTTTCGCAACAAGCTCATGTCTTCATTTTATTCACAATAGCTTTAGACTCAAATGGTCCATGGAAATAAGGCTTACAGGCAAGGATTTGTTTGATGTTTGTATTTGGTAATCCATTGTATCGATTTACTTCTATTTTTTCCATGACTATTAAAATAGTATTGCCCGACTATTTTGTTCAATAGGGGTTTGGTTAACTATTTTGTCCATTCATCCATATGTAAAATGGAGCAACCCTCCTTTCATCACTCACATCAGATTGGCTTGAGAGTGTTAAACTCTGCTTTCTCCTAACCAGGGAAAGTAGTATGGATATTTTCATGTGCTTAGTGGTATTTATACTTGATTTTGCTTATTTATAGGCTATATCATATGCCATTTTAGTGAAGGGGGAGAGCATGCCTCCTTAAAAAATATTTCATGTGCATAGAAAAATTGCAATTGCAAGGTCATCTTTTCCCTATATTGTCAAACAACGATTGAGATCAAGGGAATGATTTTCCTTTTCTGTGGAATTCTAGGAGGAGTTTGTGTTTTTTAAGAAAGGTTTGAATGGGAAATAGAAGAATATCCTCTAGTGGAACCACCAACAGTAGCAACAGAAGAATAATTTCCTTTAATGACACATTTCTTTATCGATCACACTCTTCATTCATGCAGTGTTAACTTAGTGCTTGTACATCCAGACACATTATAACAAGGGAGATCAAAAATTCAGCCTTGAATTTTGAATAGCTCACTTGCTAGTTGGCATCATACAAACTTCACCTCCCTTTTTTATACCAATACTTGAGTAAACTGTAAATTTCCAGAGCGGGGTTTTGGGATATTTTTGGGTGCTATTTTTTTTTTGAGAAATATGTCTTATAGAATTTCTTTGGCTAAGTTGCTATGCTATGACAAGTGAATCTATTCCATCAAGGTCACTTGGTACTTGCACCTGGCCTCATCTCCACCAACTGGTTGGGGGGGTGTTGAGCCTGGGTCTCCACATTAATACAAGCCTGATCATCTCTCTACTTGTTGTTTGAAATTGCAGGGGAAGGAGGCTGGATTTATCATGTACACCTAGAATTTACCATGTACACTATACTGGTTCAGTATTGGTTGGTTAATAATACATTGCAAACCTGATACTTTAATGATAAGTTAGGGGTTTATAGAAACATGCAATTTCAATCCAGTCATGCATAGTGGCATACTGTTATGTTTTCAAGATGATTTTTAACAAATAATGGCTTGTCTCTACATCAGAAGTCCACATTCAATGTTTTCAATATGCTTTTGAACAAAGAATGGCTTGTCTCTACATCATAAGTCCACATTCAACATCCTTTGCAGCAAGAGTTTTTATATACCCAAAAACTAGCATTCATTCTTTACTTGTTTATGGATTTTGCAATCCTACAGATGCAAGATGTGGAGAATGGTACACTATTAAAGTGGACTCTTCAAAGGTTACCTTGGAAAATAGGGTAGATCTTCTTCGACAAGCTGAAGTTTGTGTGTGTGCTTTTGATATAGAGAAAACCAATCTTCCTTTGAATTTCCTTGATGCTGAATATGACATGGTAATGATGATTTCACACACGGTGGATGGTCAAGGATATCTTATTATAAATCGAGAGGTAAAAACACTTGTCATTATTTTATTCACGGTGGTCATCCTATCCTTTGTTTTGGGATTTCTTTCATCTATGCTAAGCTGGTTAGGGAGAAAAAGTGGTGTGAATCTGAAGTTTGAAGAGAGAATTATATTGTTCTAGTAAATGGAGAAATAGGCAACACCTTGGGAAAAATAAAAAGTATTAATTGATTTATTGTAGGGAAACTAGCAGTCATGGAAACTGAATTATGTGATTAGGATGGAAATTTATATAAGTTCATTCACAAAGGGTGAAATTGTATGGGAAGGAGGCTGGTTTTTGCAACATGAAATCCTAGGTTTCATTTGAAAATGTTTTGAAGCCTCTTGCTCATTTTGAAGCATATTAAAAATATCTTTCTAAGCTTTGGAAATGCTTTTTTGGTAATGAATCTCATTTTAACTACACCAAGTGATAAATATCAAGGATTAGGTGATAATGTCTCTTCTAGTTGGACTATGCTACAATTGTCGATACATTGAATATCTCATGTAATCTTTTGGAAACTATGGAAATTGAACCTAGGTGTTAGAACAATTACACTCACAAAAATTACCAATTACACATCCAAATTACACACAAAGGAGACTGAATATGGTGCAGAACACTAGTCTGTATTGAATAAGTGTACAATAGCCAACCTTGTGAAGTCATAGGCTGCCACATTAAATAATTATAGGAGAGATTCGAATGCATAAGGATTCCATTCGAATTTGGTCAAAAGTAGGCTTACTAAATCTAAGCAAATCCCCCATAGGTACATAAAGTAGTTTCCAAATTTGTCTAGGAGCTCATGAATTGGAAAAATCAATTAGGCAAGCTAATAGATGATGGAAGGAAAACTCATACATGATTTTCTTAGGAGAAAAGGGTGGAGGATGATGAGTACAAAGAATAAGTTAACTTCACCTAGTCAAACTTTCCCAATTGCCTTAAAATTCAGAAAAAGTAGGCAATAAAGAAGAAAAAGTAGACATGCACTAGGAAGGCCAAGAATAAAGCAGGTTTTATTCCAAGTGGTTTCCCAAGCACTCCATGACTCAAATTTAGCAAGTTTGACCACTTTGGATGTGTGGAGGACAACTTGCATAAGGTGGAATATGGAAACTAGGAAAATAAGACAAAATTTGGATTATTTAATGTCTAAGGTAGATAACTATGGGTTGATTATTCTAACACCCCCCTTTAAGCCTAACTTATGAGTAAAATATAAAAAAATTATAGGGGATAGCAGCAAGGCTTAGTCACCCTTTACATACTGCATGTCCATTTAACCAAGGAAAGAGGCAAAAACCCAGTGGGAAAAATCCTCCCTTAAACATGGACAGTAAAACAAAATTTGGAAATCTTGTCATCACTCATGCTTCACAGCATGATCAGGAATCCCCAGCAGTGATTTGAGATTGCTGAATGTCTTCACACAAAAAACCTTGGTGAAGATATCTGCTACTTGTTCTGAAGATGAACAGAAGAGTAGGTGAATGGTGCCATCATGCACAAGCTGTCTGATGTAGTGCATATGGATCTCAATGTGTTTTGTTCTCTATCTCTGAATTGGATCATTGCAGATTCAAATGGTACTCTGATTATCACAATAGATAGTAGTTGAGTATTCTGATTCGAAGCCACACTCACCAAGTAACCCCTGCAACCATAAACATTGAGTTGCTACATTTACAACTCCTATGTACTTTGCTTCTGTAGATGAGAGTGCAACGACACTCTGTTTCTTGCTTGACCAACTGATTGGTCCTTTAGAAAGCATGAACACATATCCTGATGTTGACTTTCGATATGTGTTGTCACCTGCCCAATCACTGTTAGTAAACCCAATCAAATCAAGATCAGATTTAGCTTTGTAGAAGATCCCATGAGTCCTTGTTCCCTGAACAAAGTTAAGGATCCTTTTGGCTGCTCTCCAATGGATCTCATGAGGCTGATCCATGTATCTTGAAGGCACGCTTACTACATAAGAAATACCAGTTCAATTATGTGTAAGATACAACAAACATCCAATCATTTTCCTATAGAGTGTATTGTTTACCATAGGTGAAGAATTAGCTTCTTCAAGGTTAACTCCTGAAAGAAAGGGAGTCTTGCTTGGCTTGCAATCCTTCATGTTGAATTTGTTCAAAAAATCCAAGGCATACTTGGACTGATTCAATTTTATTCCTTGTCTAGTTTGATCAATCTCCAGCCCCAAGAATTGGCTCAATAAGCCCAAATCAGTCATTGAGAATGCATGGTTCATTGCATCCTTCAAGGAGGCAATTTCATCCTTTGAGCTTCCTGTAATGAGAAGGTCATCAACATACAAAAAATAATAATTAATGAACCATGAATCAGCTTCAAATAGACATTTGGATCTGACTTGCATTGAACAAAATTCAATGATAGCAGAAAGCTATCAATCTTGGCATACCAAGCCCTGGGGACTTGCTTAATCCCATACAATGAATTCTTTAGCCTGCACACAAGAGATGGATTAGTAGAAAATACTTGAGGCTGATGCATGTAAATCTCTTTAGTGAGATCTATATTCAGGAAAGCACACTTCACATCCATGTGGTGTACCTCCCACTACTTCGAAGCTGCAATGGCTAAGGCTAGCCTGATGGAGTCCATCTTTGGCACTGGTGCAAAGGTCTCATTGTAGTCTATGACATGTACTTGTGAGTAACCCTTGGCTACCAATATGGCCTTGTATTTCAGAGGTGAACCATCAGCATCAAATTTGGTTTTGTAAACCCACTTACACTGAACTAGCTTCCTCCCTGGGGGAAGATCAACCAGCTCCCAAGTGTTGTTCTTTTGGAGTGAGCTGAACTCTTCTTTCATGGTTGTTTTCCATATTGGATCATTTTATGCATCTTAATATGTATTTGGTTCTGATTCAACCATTAGATATCATTTCTCTGCAAACATAGGATCTTTCATGCACATAGCACTCTCAAACTGAGATCTAGTCCTCCTAGGATCATTAGGATTTCCAGCTAGTTCTCCAGCTGCATGCATGGTCTTTGCTGCCCATTTTTGCCTTGTAGGAATGTTAGGATCTACAATTAAATAATAATTATCAGACATATCAGAATCAGGAAGTTCAACTATCTCTTCACTTACATTCAATTGTTATGGTGGTGAAGAGGATTCTCCAACTTCCACTGCTGCTAAAGGCTCTTCTTGGAACTGAACACTCCTTTCAATGAAGGCTTTGTTTGTGCTCAAATTGATCAGATTGTACCCTTTTTAATATTCAGAGTACCCAACAAATAGACACTCTTGGCTTTGGGGCTGCAAAGCCTTCCTCTTTTCTGTTGGAATTCTAGCCCAAGCCCTTGAGCCAAAAATCCTGAAATGGGTCACATCTGGCTTGTGCCCACTCCATGATTCAAAAAGAGCCATACCATCAAGCTATTTATGAGGAACCATATTTTGGATATATGCTGCACATTTTATAGCTTCGGCTCAAAACTTTGGTGGCAAAGTCTTAGCCTCCATCATGCAGGTTCCCTTCTCTTTTAGTGATCTGTTCTTCCTCTCAGCAACACCATTTTGCTGTGGTGTGTAAGGGATAGAATTATACATCTGAATACCTACATCTACACAATATTTAATGAACTCAGACTTGACATACTCACCACCATTTTCAGATCTAAGTACCTTTAGTTTCCTCCCAGACTGGTTTTCAACCAAAGCCTTAAAGACTTTGAAGAGGCCGGAAACTTCAAACTTGTGTTTCAGAAAGTAAACCTAGCAATACCTGGAAAAATAATCTATGAATATCAATGCATATTTGGCCTAACTCATTTACATATGAGGAAATGGTCCAGCAACATCACTGTGGATCAACTCAAGAGGTGCAGAGGTTCTCTCATGACTAGCTTTCTCAAATTTATGCTCTGGGTGTTTGCTTAGGATGCAACCTTGACAGACTCCTTTGGAAAACTTAATATTTGGTAACCCTATGACCATTTATTTTTCACTAAGATCAGAAAGATACTTGTAATTGAGGTGGCCAAATATTTCATGCCAAATATTGCTTTCCTCATTAGCATGAATCAGAAGAGCAGAGGGGTTTGAGTAGGGTAGGAAGTGTGAGAACATGTATACCTTCGAAGTGTGATTTGCAACTCCTTTTGCAATGACTTTACCACTTGAGATCTATGTGATCTCAAATTCATCAGGGGAGAATATGACCTTCTTTGGAGACCCTATGTGGGTCATCTGATACACTAATAAGAGGTTAGAGGAAAGACCTGGAACATACAATACATTGCTCAACTTACCATGGTCAAGATCAATCCTCCCTTTGCCCAAAATTTCAATGAGAGAGTCATCTCCCAGTACAATTGGTGGACCTTTCGACATGTCAAGTGAGGTGAAAGCCTCCTTGGTTGAAACCATGTCTTGAAGTTCCAGAATCAATGATGAAACTAGGTGAGCTTGATGTGCCAGCAACCAATGCATGAACTCTCTCTCTATCTTTTGAATTTGATCCTCCTTCCCACTTCTTTGAGCTATCAGGAAGGGAGATGCCATTCTTCTCCAGGAGTTGGGTCAGCATGTCAATTTGCTTCTTCATGCAAGAGCTTTCAGGATGATTTCCCTTACTGCAGTATGCGTACATGCTCATTTCTCCTTTGTTCTTCTTCTTCTGGGGTTTCTTCTTGGAACCTTGCGGCTCCTCTAGAGACTTGTTCTTGTCTCTCTTTTGCTCAGGTGGCTTCTTAGCTTTCTTCTTGATTTTTGAATCCACCCTCGAATCTCCAGCAACTAGAGCTTGGTCTTTGGAAGGTTTGATGGTGCCCATCATCACCAATTTATCTTGTTCTTGTGTGAGAGATTCCATGAAATCTGCAAGGCTAGGCATTTTCCAAGCTCAAGTTGTCAACTTTGTGGCATGGAAGGTTGAGACAAACACTGAATAGTCAGGCCAAGCTTTGAGAGTATGTCCAAAACTATTTTCTCCTCCTTCTTTTCGATCCCACACTATTTTAGCTGCAAAACAAGGGCTTTGAACTTGGAAAAATAGTGTTGCATGTATTCAAAGCTATTGGGACTCAGGGAGATCAATTCATTTTAAATTTGATGTCCCATCATCTCATTTGTCTTACCAAAAATCTCAAAAATATTCTCCCATACTTCATTTGGTGATGTCAATCCGTCAATATGGAAAAGGAGGTCTATGGATATGCTCAGACACAGGAGACCATAGGCCTCATCCCTCCTATTTTGCCATTTAATTTTATCTACAGCTGCATTGCGATCTACTTCTATTGCCATAGTCACTCTGTAGAGTCCTTTCACTATCAACAGTATCTCCATCTCTACTTTCCATTCAAAGAAGTTAAATGGATTCAAGATGATCTTCTAAGATTGATCCATACCTCAGAAATTGTCCCTTCAGTCAGCAGAATGCTCCCAGTCAATGATGTCGAACCTGCAATAAAAAATTTGAAGGAGAGAAATCAATGTACAAAGGATTTTATACCATGTGTAAATTGAATCCAGGTGTTAGAACAATTACACTCACAAAAAATTTCAATTACACATGCAAATTACACACAAAGGAGATTGAATATGGAGCAGAACACTAATCTATATTGAATAAGTGTACAATAGCCAACCCTATGAAGTCATAGGATGCCAAATTAAATAATTACATGAGATATTCAAATGCATAAGGATGCTATTCGAATTTGGTCAAAAGCAGGCTTACTAAATCTAGGCAAATCCCCCATAGGTGCATAAAGCAGTTTCCAAATCTGTCTAGGACCTCATGAATTGGAAAAATAAATTAGGCAATATAATAGATGATGGAATTACAACTCATACATGCTTTTCTTAGGAGAAAAGGGTGGAGGATGATGAGGACAAAAAACAAGTTAACTTCACCTAGTCAAACTTTCCCAATTGCCTTAAAACTCAGAAAAAACAGGCAATAAAGCAGAAAAAGCAAACATGCACTAGGAAGGCCAGGAATAAAGTAGTTTTTATTCCAAGTGGTTTCCCAAGTGCTCCATGACTCAAATTTAGCAATTTTGACCACTTTGGATGTGTGGAGGAAAACTTGCATAAGATGGAATATGGAAACTAGGGAAATAAGACAAAAATTGGATTAATTAATGTCTAAGGTAGCTAACTATGGGTTGATTATTCTAATAGAAACTTCTACATGTTTTAGATGATAATTTTTTTTTGTTATGTAAGTCACTTAGTGGCCTCATGAATGTAAAATTTTATATAGCTCTATGAATCAGTCTATTCTTGCCTTCTAATTTTGTTTTCTAGAGGTTGTAGATTGTACTATTATTAATTTCAACTTAGTGAAATCCATGATTAACCTATCTAGATTCAATGATAGTTTGTATTGACACTTTTTCTCATAAATCCCCCTCTATTACTTTTTTATAGCAAGTTTTTTTAATTAGGCTAGAATATGGTCTGGATTTTGGTGGCAAAGGTTGTAAATTGTAATTATGTAAAATTGATTCCTCCAAAATAAATGGGTTCTTTTTTTGATATAGTAGGAATTAAATGATTTAATAGGTGATCTATATCCCTCTTTGGTGTATTTTTATTGTTTGTTGATTGCCACTAAACCTAGTTCATTTTTCTTTGTAAATGACATATTTTTATTTTTTTTAACAGAAATAGTAAAAGGTGGTGGTATTAAATAGCTTGTGCACAACGATTCATTACAACAAAAAAAATCCAAGACTGAGAGTTCTTGATGTTCAAAAAACATAAAACAAAAATTGGTCCAGAGGGGAGACCAAAGAACTCCACATATAGTTTTTACATATATTCGATGAATAGTGGTAGTGTATACCATAACATACTGCTGATTTAGAAGTAAACAAAAAAAATAAACAGAGAAAGTCATTAAGAAGTTATCCTGGCGGCTTCATTGGCTGTTCCACCAACTCCTCCTCCATGGGATGAACTGCAACAGGGGTTTCATGGGCCTGACTTGCTTGGTTCATGATAACCAAATGCTGAATATCTTCCTGGATTCTATCAACTTTTCCCATGATTTCTCTGAGGTTGGATTCGGTATCATCAATCCTTGAATCATGGTTGCTTATCTGATAGGAGGTATAGCTGACCACCTCACCCATGTCCTTCACCTCTTGCACCAGAGCTTTGTTATCCATTATGCCTATTGCCATCATTTCATATAGGTGTCTGAGATTTTTATTCAGGTCTGCAATCTCTGCATTCTCATTTACTGGGTTCATATTGTCCTACCTAGGAGAGCAAGTGTCAAGAGCTAAGCGAGAGAAACTAATAATAGCACCTTCCAGATTTTGAGTCTGTGAACCGTAAAACTCACCAAGAGCCGAGTGAAGAATTCTAACTTCTCACAGGAGAGAATCCTAGTCAGCTTTGCATTTATAGGAAAGGGTACCAACGGTTCCTTCCTTCCACCCAAAACA
The DNA here is from genome assembly GCA_001517045.1 of Pseudotsuga menziesii. Taxonomy (NCBI): domain Eukaryota; kingdom Viridiplantae; phylum Streptophyta; class Pinopsida; order Pinales; family Pinaceae; genus Pseudotsuga; species Pseudotsuga menziesii. Next base: position 15,879 of record LPNX010095145.1, read on the forward strand.
CTTGCAATCGAGAATCAAACTGTTATCAACTGCAAAAACCTCACCTTCAGGAAAACTGAGCCCAAGACCTAAATTCAAACGCCACAGAGGTCCACCGTCGAGGGGAGAGCAATGACAAGAGAAGAAGACAGCAAGGGCGAGCCTTTCTTTAAAAAATGCCCTGCAAAATGGAAGAGAATCCCATGGAATCTTCTGGAAAAATCCCTCTTCAACACCTGAAATCACATTCAACAGCGTCCTCTCCGACAAGAAAATAGAGCGAGCAAGGATCAGACCGCTGTTGCAAGGAGCTGCTGAGTGAGAATGGAGTTTGAGAGAAGCCATAGTGTGAAATAATACAGGACCTAGAGCATGTGAGCTGCAATGACAATAACTTAGGATAGGACTAGATTTAATATAGTCGAGGATCAAGGAGAGCGGGAGCACATGTGGCGATGGCATGGGAGGTGGTGGAGCGAGCCAAATGTGCACTGGAGTCTTGATAAATGCCCCTTCCTTCATGGTCATTGCCATGGTGAATGAACCTCTTATTCCATAGTTCATTATGGAATGGGTTTAGGGGGGGGAATTAACCCCATTCAGTTGTAAGTTCCCTTGTGGGAGGGAAGCCCCCACGTTTGCCAATTCATCAACGATCACATTGTTTGCTTGGATAATATGATAGAATTCATAATGGGGAGAGAGCAGAGTGACAGATTTATCATACAAACGACAACATTTTATCGATCCTGTGATATTGAGAATTTTATATATGACGTGTCTAGAATCACCAAATATTGTGACCTTGTAGAGATCTGAGTCGACGAGCATCATCAATCCCTACAATAGGGCTGTCCATTCCGCCTCATTATTGGTCCTACATCCAATTCCCCAGGCATAGGTTTGTTCAATTTTTCCTTCAGGATCCAAGAGGATCCCTCCCACACCTGCCACCCCTAGGTTTCCCTTAGAGGAACCATCGAAAAAGAGAGCATAGGTTTTCTTTTCCGGAAGCCATGCCATGAATTCACTATTGCTTTTCCTTACTTCCCATGAGTGTTTGTTGTGAAGCTGCTTGTTGATTGTGGTGTTGGACTGAGGGGAGTTCCTATCTTTTAAATAGATCTTACACCAAGAAGTATGAGGCTCCAAGATATTTTCAAAGTGAGGAAAAATTGATATTATTCAAGGAAAAATTTTCAGCTATCATCCCTACAGTTTTGGAGACTATTCATGTAGGAACCATTTTTTGATCTTTAAAAATAGATTTATTTCTTGCTATCCAAAGTTTCCAATAAACATTCTTGGCAATGGTATTCCATAGTCGCCTAAGAATGGGCTTCTTTTTTAGAGAACTAGGGAGGTTTTTTTCCCAATCATCAAGGAGCTGAACTACTGTTCTTGATGGGCTGAATATAGTTCCCAGGGGGAGAACACACTGCCAGACTTTCAGAAAAATGCTGCAATGCATGAAAAGGTGGCTAGATGTTTATTCTTCATTATTTCATAAGGCACACCGAGAAGGACCTGCTATCCCTCTTTTACTAATATTCTCAGCTGTAAGGAGTTTATTGTGGACCAGGAGCCAACAAAATGAATTAAATTTAGGGATTCTATCCGCTTGCCATACTTTTTTCCATATTCGCTCACTTACTACTGGTTTCGCTAAAAGTCTCTTATACCCTTCATTGACCATATATTTCCCATTCTTACCCCAGCCTAAGCTATCCTTTTTAGTCTCACTGGTTGGTGACATGCCCTGCAAAGAAGCCATAAGGATATTTTTGGCTTCATCCAGATGGATAGGGGGGTGCAATTCTTTCCAGCCCTCTTAGATTCCTTTCGGGTTCCACAAAGAGAGATCGTATAGAGAGTGTAAGCCTTCACTCCTATTCCATTCAACGAATTCATTCATCCCTGGAAGAGATGAGAGAGGGGGCTACCCAAGAATTCTCCTTTCCCAAACCTTGATTTTTTTTCCATTTCTCAGGATCCAGTAGGAGTGCGATTGGATAAGGATGAAAGAGGCTTTGCACAGTTGCCAAAGAGAGGATGCCTTTCTAGTCCACTCTCCATATAGCATTTTTTATTTGGGGCTTTTGATATATTTTTCCCTGACTACTTCTTTCCACCATTCCTTACCGCTAGTAACCAACCTCCAAATAATTTTTGCTCCCAATGCTTTGTTCATTTGCTCTGGGTCCTTGATTCCTAATCCTCCTCTGCATTTTGGATTTTTGATAGTATCCCATTTAACCAAGTGAAATTTATTTCTCTGCACCTTTCCCCCTTGCTAAAGAAATTTTCTTATTTCCTTACTTATGTTGTTTATGACACTCTTAGGTGAAAGGATCATCGAACTAGAGCATATCGGGTAAGAGGAGAGCATGGAGTGAATGAGAGTTACCTTCCCTGCAAGATTTAACCACTTGGATATCAGAGCATTGATTTTGTTCTTGATTTTTTGTATGATTGGAGTCCACATAGCTGAGGCATAGGTTTTTTTAACAATTGGGATACCCAAGTAGGTGAAATGGGTCCAATTGTAATTGACTTTGATATGCAGGATTTGAGATATGCTATGAAGAGTTGCGATGTTGCAATTCCATCCATAGAGCTGACACTTGTTCAGGTTAGCCGAGCTTCTAGAGCAATGAAGGAAGAGGTCTAAGGGTTTCAGGAAGTTTCTTGTGATTTGTGGGGAGGCTATGCCTTACAGGATAGTTTCATCGGCAAACAGAGCATGATTTATAGGATTAAATCCAGTTCGAAAGGAAAGGCCTGGGAGTAGACCTTCAGCTTGAAGTCTAGAGAGTCTTCTACTAAGAGAATCTACCACAAGGATATAAAGAAAGGGGGAGAAGGGGAACCCTTTTCTTATTACTCTGGAGGCCTTAAAGAAATCTGTGGGTCTCCCATTAATTAGGGGGGCTATCCAAGGAGAGTTTATGTAGGCTTGGACTTGATTTATGAAGGTAGGAGGGAACCCAAAAAAATTTAGAACTATGAGAATAAAGGAATGCCTCAGCCAATCAAATGCATTTTCCAGATCCAATTTGATGGCCATACCTGGTACTCCTCTCTTAGTACTGGAATGGATAGCTTCCTGAACCATTAGGATATTGTCACTGATTTGACCACCAGAGATGAAGCCTCCTTGATTGGGGGAAATCAGAGACCGGACAATAGGCTTGAGTCTTAGAGATAGGAATTTTGAAAATATTTTGTACGAGGCATTGCATAGAGAAATGGGTCTGAACCTTTTGATGGAGGAGGGATTTTCCTCTTTGGGTATCAAGGCCAGGAAGGTCGATTTTGTGGCTCCTCCCATTTATCCTTTTGCCATCCAGGAGATAATACGCATGAGGTCCTTCTTTATTAGAGACCAGAAGGTTCTGAAAAAGTGGATAGGGAAGCCATCAAGGCCAAGGGCTTTGTCCTGTTGAAAGGACCAAATGGCCTTATTCACTTCTTCCTCGGTTATGAGGGCTTCAAGCTGTAGGGTTTCTTCTAGGCTGATCAAGGCAGGGATGTCCTAAACCATTTATTCCATGCATTCCTGTGAAACATTCTCCTCATCATTATATAAGTTTCCAAAAAAGCTTCTTACCTCCGTACTTATTGCAACTTGCCCAGTGATGAGAGTGTCGTCCTCACTTTTGAGCTCCCTGATAGTATTCCATCTCTATCTGTCCCTACATTGATTTTGAAAGAATTTAATATTTTGGTTGCCTTCTTTGAGCCAGAGGACTTGCGATCTTAGTCTCCAGTCTTGCTCCTCCTACCTTAGAATTGATTGTAGGCTCTTCTCAAGTTCTATTTTTTTGAGGATGTGATCCCTTGTGATTTTCGTCTCCTCTATCTTTACTTGATGAGCTTCCATGATTTTGACTATGTCCGCTTTCTTTTTACTGGGCTCCTAAAAATGAAGTTTCACCCATGACTTGAGGGCTTGTTTGACTCTTTTAATCTTTTGTTCCCAAGAGAAAGCTGGAAATCCAGGAATGAAGTAGTGCCAAGCTTCAACAATTATATCCTTAACTCCATCGGCCTCAAGCCAAAGATGATTGAAGCTAAAGGGGAGTGAACCTAGATTTTCTAGGGGAGGGAAGAAGAGATAGATCGACTTATGATCAAAGATGGCTGAGTAGAGGAGTTTGGTCTCGGGATGAGAAGATAAGAGATGAGTGTTTACAAGCACCCTATCTAGGTGAGTAGCTATGTGGCCAGGGCCAATTCTTTGAAGGTGTCATTTTTATGTTTGATGTCTGAAAGTCCCCAAAGAGAGATCAGGTCTTCAAGCCTTTCCCCAAATGGATCCCTAACCTTTGTTCCTCCTCTTCGTTCTTCAGTTGAGATGGTGACATTGAAGTCGCCTGCTAAATAGCAAGGAAGAATCATTTTGTCAACAGATTGATCCTCATGGGATTTCCAAAAATTGTCTTTCTGGGATTGAATGGTTGGACCATAAATGTTCCCAATCTAGAACATTTCTTTGGTCTCTTTATTTTCTAGCTTGATTAACAACTAGTTCTTATTTTCTATTGCTGAGAGCATTGCAAATTTGTCAATGTCCCACCAGCTGAGAAGAACTCCTGAATCCACCTATTGAGCTAATGGCATACCCTTCTCCTTTAGGCCAAAAGGTCTTTAATGTGGCTATACTATCTTCCACTGATTTTTCTATCTTTTGGATAAGAAGGATTGAGGCTGATTCCATTGATTTGAACCTTTTTATTACTTCTATTTTTTGAGAGCCTCCTAATCCTCTACAGTTCCAGGAGACTAGCTTCATTATTTCTTGGCATTGCGGAGTGCCCTTTCTTTTTCCTTTCATTCCTCTTCGGCACTAAGAAGGTATTTGCTTTCCTGGGGATTTTTAACCAGGAATTCTAGGTTGGATTGCTTCCCTACTACTTTTTCCCTTACTACTTTCCATTCCCTTATTATCTTGTTGGACTTTCTTCCTTTTCTAGAGAAGGTTTCTTGCTCCTTAGTTGAGTTATCAGTGGATTCCTCCGAGCATGTTTTTTCCTTGGATCAAGTAACTGAACCTTCTAAGTTTATTGTTGTTGCCTTCATTGCTTCTGACTATGATAGACCCTCTTCTAGATATTTTGTTTTTCACTGGGTTAAATCTTCTATAATGACCTCTTGCTATGGGGACGGGCATTCTTCCACACTCTCCTCTTGAGGTTCAATCTCTTTTTCGTCATTTTGGAGTGCTTCGAACCTATTTCTGGAGGCGCTTTTTGTTGTAGCATGAGACTGCTTTGCTGCTGCATTTTTTGCTATTCTTTTCCCACTTACTCCATTCCATCCTTCCTCCTGAAACCCTTCTTGCATGACTTTCTCTAGTTTTTTCGGACAAGTTTTTGCAAAATGCCCATATTCATGGAAGTACTTGCATTTGAAGGGGATTTTTTCATAATCCATTATTTGCAGATGGTTCCATCCGTCTATGGAGAGAATGATGGATTTCGGTAGCCCTTTCTCTAGATCTACCTCAACACAGATATAGGTGCATGAGAACATTGGGGATTTTGGCTCTGACTTGTCCACATATTTACCCAGAGTGTTTCCTATTGCTTTGAAGTCCTCGTCATTCAAACAGTGAAGAGGCAGGTGTGGAAGTTTTACCCAAACTGGAACTTCCTTAGGTATATATTTCTCTGGATTAAAGGAAAGATCCCATTTGTTCAAATGCATTCCTCTTCGTCCCATGAAATAGGGGTCGTTCCTGAAGATGAGATCTTGATCTTCCTTCTTCTAAAAAATGAAGGCGAAATAACCTTTTCCACAAAAGATTTGCTGCACCTCCCCTTGAATGAGGGTTCTCCAGTTTTTGTTGAGCCAGAGAGAGTAACATCTTTTCGCTTGGAGGTGGCTGAGGAGAGCTTGACTTCCGGCACATCTGCATGTTTAACAAATCGAAAGGAAGGAGGGATTGATGCCATGGAGGGAGGAAGAGAAGCAACGATTATTTGGAAGCCGACTTCGATGGATGTTGGATCTGGAGGATCCATGGAGAGGCCGAGCAGGCCTGCAAACCCTAGCTCGCGTACCTCCAAGCACTCAAAACCCTAGTCTTTTTTTTACCTAGGTCTCCACGTTAATACAAGCCCGTAAATGACATATTTTTATTGTTTACAGATTGATGTTTCATTGATTGTTATGAACATCATTGTTCTTCTTTATTTTTCCAATTCGTTTTCGTTTGTTTCCTGAGTGTGTAGGGGGGGGCATTGAAGACTTGGAGTACACTCCAAAACCAGAATTTGAAGGAAATTTCAAAGTATAAAATGTGCCAAATGAGGTATATCTGGAATTTACTGTTTACCCTAAGACTATAATTCTAAAAACAAGTATTGATCCCCTGGAAGTTTGCTATGTTTTCCAGGCATAGCTTCTTAGGCGGTGGTTCAATCACATGCAAGAATTGAAGCCTGGGATTTATGTGACATATAATGGAGATTTATTTGATTGACCTTTTGTCGAGCAACAGGCTAAGCATCATGGAATGAAAATGAGTGATGTATGTTAATTTTCTTATCTAACATATTGGGATCTTATGCTTGCTGATTGTTGCTGGATTTTCACTCAATTGTATGTTTAATTGGAAAAGGAGTTTATTATTCAGTGTATTACAATGAATGTATTGTTCTACAGAGTGGAAATCTCAGGGCCCCAATGTATACTATATTCTTGAAGCCTTTAGAATTTTTTCTCTACCTCTTAAAATTCCTGCATTGTTTTGCAATCAAGGAAGGGTTTTTTACCATCATTATAAGTTTTGACCCCTCTATTCTCTAGCCACTTCATTTAGGAAGAACAATCTGTGCTTACCTTGGTTTTTTGGCATTTGCAAGAGTGAAGTTAAATATCTACTGTACATCATTAATAATGATTTAAGGTAACATACTCTATTGTTTCTTTGTCTCTTTGCTATATGAAGTGGTTATGTATTTGTAGAAGTCAATCTTATTCTCTATCCCTTCCCTAAGCAAAGCTAGACTATTCTAAAAGTATTGAATGCCTCTTGGCTAGCAAGTTTATTTTTGTTATTTTTTTGATCTTAACTGCTTCCTTTGGTCACCTCTATTTAGAGACTATAGAGGTTCAGTGTCCGCCATCATCACTTATTAAGAAACTTATGCATATACTTATACAATTAGAACAATGCATATGGAGGATAAACACAATTATTTAGACCCATTTCATCTTAATCATGTCATAAAAATCCACCCTTTAGAACTTTAGTCTCCCCAAAATGGAGGTCAGGGACATAGTCAGTGTATGGGGACTGCTTCATTCCACTTTCCAACTAATAGTCTCACCTAGAGAAGCACTGCATTGTGTTCAACCAGGAAAACTTTATTGCAAGCAACCTTTCTCTGACTCTCTAGAAAGCCAAGTCACATAGGAAGAGAGAAACAACCAATTTTACATGGAATTTAGGTTAGAAGTTAGTTTAGGCCATTTCTAAGTGGATAAGTTGGAACATGCAAGCGTGGGATTACGTGACCTTTGTACATGTGGTTCACACTACCTAAGTTACTTGGAGAAGTGTGTAGGAAGAAGTTGTGTTGTAATCACCTACCCTTAGCACATGTAAGGTCTCTAGTTAAGGAACATTCTCTTGGAGTGTTCATGGATTGGTTAGATTGTACTTTGTATTTTTAAGTGGTCCACTTGCAGACCTAGTACAGGGTTTGCATGTAATTACTCTCTTCCTTATTCCATAAATAGAAAGGAGGGTGCTTCTCTTGAGGATATTAGGTTTTCTATTTTGTGAAATGTAAAGTTAAGAGTAAATTAGTTGTGATAACTAGATGTAAAAGCAATAAACCAATAAAGGATAACAATTAATGTGATAACTAGAGTGGAAGGATAGTGATAACTAGAGTTAAACCAATAAAAAAAGGGAAAGAGTTAAAGCATAACTCTATGAGGCATCATATTTTCACAATAATTGTTGACTTAAAAATATTTTATTTCAAGAAAAATATCCAAGAAGCTCTCACAATAATTTCCCTGAAATGTATATCAGCTGATATTGATACTAAAGTAGTAGAGAGAGGGTTGATTGGAGGCATGTGAAGTCAACCTTTTTCTTAATGACTCTTTTAGGCAGGCCCTGAATTATATAGTAAATCCTCTTACATTTAAGGTTAAAGGACAGTTATTGGTTAAATCATTCTTGTAAATGTATATTATTTTTGTGATATTTTGTGTTATGTAACTTTCCTTCGAGACATCTTATGAATAGAATAGCAGAGAAAGAGATTTGTTTCGATATAGTTTCAAATCAAGTTCAAAGCACAATTTTGTGGAAGATGAGCATGCCAGATGAATATGCTCAGGTAAGTCTCAGACTCTCAAGTTGTCTAATTTAGAATTTGTTTATATAGGAGCTTTTATATTTGTAGTTTTCTCATCAATTTTGTGTAGTTACATCAATTCACTCTCAATTTGTCTCAATCTGTAGTGGTGTTATTTATGATTTTGCAGTGGGTTTATTATCCTTCATTCTCCACGAACATAGTTAATTACATCTATGTATTTTCAACAAATTTATAGGTTTGAAGTAGATCTGTTAAATAAATTGGCCATGAGTTTGCCTCCAGAGCAATCCCGTGCAAAGGGAATTTCAGCTGGTAGAGATGAGACTAATATAATAAAAGGATAAAGAAATTGTGAAGACTAATATAATAATATTTAAAGTATTAGATGAAATACTATGCTCAGATAATCTTGTAAAACCTAAAGTCTATTTGAACAAAAATACATTCTCCCTATGAATACCAATTTTTAATGAATGTGCATGTAGCTATTATTTTCTAAAGCATATAGATTTGAATTTTAGTTTAGTCTAAGAATCTAAGTTGTAGTCCACTGTTGCTTTCTAGTTGATTTGGTTAGCATAGATTGGGGGCACAAATAAATATTTGAGACCTGTAATGACTTATATTCACTCAATCTACAAGTTATGTCTTACAAAAACCTAACCTAAGAGCTAGTCTCTACTTTTCTAGGCATTTCTTAAGCTGAGACTTTGGAAAATATTCCATGCAACCCTTTTTCTGCAATCAGTTTTCACCTTAATGCACACTCAAATATAGAACTGCAACAAGAAGTTACCATAGATTTCATGTATGTATCCCATTCGACCATTTCCATGCAATTATAAAGGCATTAAAAATGAAATAATGAATATTTTACTCTAGCCAATTACCGATTCCTAGTTGATATGGAGTTTGGACTAATATACAAGTTGATGCTTATTTAGTGGAAGGATTCCAAGACCCAGAAGGTTGGTAGATAATTACTCAATCATATGGCCTAAATTAAGCTATGATCAAATCCATTCCACTGTGTAGACTCGGAATGATTTATGTAGTGCAAAGTTCTGAAAACTTGCTTTTTAATTATGGGTTTCAAAATATTTTATATTTGGATTTATTTGGGAGAACGGAATCTTTCACTCTTGGATGGTTTAGATATCGCAATAGATTTTTGTTTACCAAACATAATGGTGGATTAAAACAAAACATATAGTTTAAATGGTCATAACTTAAACTTGAAATAAAATGACCACTTAAAGAACTATGAAGGAAACTGAGTGAATGGTACCACCCAATAAAGCCCTTGGCTAACTCTTTCTAAGGTTGATCCTTCATCTATCAACACAACTCATAAGGATCATTTTGGAAGGGTGTGTATTTTATTATCTTGGCCAATAAGATCCTAATCAACACTTTAAAGTATTTTCTAAATAAAAATTCATTTTCAACTATGGTCTAAAAAGGCTTTCTTTGGTCTAGTATTGAGCTATGGTCTAAAAAGGCTTTCTTTGGTCTAGTGGCGATAATGAAAGGGTTGAGATTTTGATAAAGAATTGATTGATCGAATTGATGAGAGAGATTCATTAAGAATTTGTTTAAGCACTCACTTGTGGATTTGGTTGTCGTCTTTGATATGCATATTAGTATAAACATATTGGTGTTCAATGCACATTATAGTGGCAAATATTTGACACAAATTAAACTTTGGAAGTAATGTTGTGGTATAAACACACTAGTATTCTTAGAGACTAGGTTTATTATCACAGCAGAACTGTTGTACTGTAATGTTTTTAAGGTAAAAAATATAGACATATCATGATACAGTAGAATATGTGAGTGTAATAAACTATGCACCTTATCTTATGAAGCAAAGCAGTTTGCATTAGGCTTATTTTACAATTTTTGTAAGACACTAGTATTCCAATGCAACTACGAATAGGCTTATAATCGAAACATTGAAAAATATTCCAAAAAAATAGGATGAGTTGTTTTGTGGATGGATTTATTGCAGAAGATGGCGTAAGTTTGTAAGAGTCGTTTAAAGTAGAAAGAGATTTTGAAAGATTATTATGGCTGTAGTTTGAGTTGCATTTTAGTAATTGCAACTCATTTCTATGGATGGGTTATGCTGGTTTTTCGGATTTATATCTAAAACAAGTCTATATTGAAAATGAAAATGGATACAAGGTGTACCGATATAAGGGATGAGCTATTTGGGGTTGTTTGCAGATTACAACAGTGGATGAAACAAAGCAGTTCTACCCTCTGTTTGGCCTAAGAGCCAATGTAGCCTTGATTTTTTTGGGGAGAATTTTTAAGTATTTCTCCCATATGCATGATTCACACATGTTAACCAATGCACCAACTTTAAAAGCAGGTGCATTATCAGTCACTAGCCATTCTGGGAAGCCAAATCTCATAAAGATGTTTTCATATAGAAACTTCATGATGACTTAGTGAGTGGAATTCCTTGTGGGGACTTCCTCTATCCACTTGGTGAAACAATCAGTGGCTACTAGGATCCACTTATGTTGACCACTTGATGAATGATTAATCTCACCTATGAAATAAAGACCCCACTACTAGAAAGGGCCATTCACTACAATAGGTATAAGGGGAAAAGATCTAAGCCACTGCTTTCCTATGAATCTTTGGCATTTTTCACAATCCTTCACAAAGTACACACATTAGAGAAAAGAAGAGGCCAATAGTACCCAAACCCTAGGATCTTGTGGGATATAGTCTTCCAGTGATGATGGCCTCCACATATGCTTGAATGGAACTGATGCATGCCTTGAACTGACTCTTCTCTATCTAAACATCTCAGCAAGATACCTTTAGGATCTTTCCAATACAACATATTTTTAACTATACAAAATTTGATAGACTTAAGCTTAAGAGCCCGTACTTAAGTCATGCTAAGCTTTAGGGGAGCTTCTAAATTTTGCAAACATTTAATAATACCTGAGTACCACTCACTTTAAGACAAAGTTTCAGCCACCTGATGACTGTCATGCTACTCTTATACTACTACCTCTATTTGCATGTTTGTTGAACTTGTACCAATGAAATTCATGCCTAGTAGATCACAATTTTCTTCATCCATGAGTTTAGCTAGGCCTTGGCCTTTTACTATCTTGGTGGGGTTTACTTCTATGTCGAACTCAATCAGCTTTGCAATCCATTTGGATCTCTTTCCATCAGTGTTAGGCTGGGTTAAGACATCCTTCACAGAAGCTGAAGGGACATAGGAAAGGACCTTTGTGTAGAGAATATAAATCCTAAAATATTTCAATGACATAATAAGAGCATAAGCTTGTTTTTTGATAGGATCATACTTTAGTTTAGCATCCCTCAATGTTTTGCTGAAAAATGCAATGGGGTGTTCAAGACCTTCATCATCTTTCTGTAACAAAATTGTTGCCACTATGTCATAGGAACCAAAGGAGAAAATATAGAAGACCTTGGTATAGTCTGGACTAATTAGAGTGGGAGCCTCCATGATATCCTTCTTGATGGCTTCAAAAGAGTTTCTCGCATTTTATGTCCATTTGATTTTAGCTTCCTTCCTCAACATAGAAGTTATCTGTTTTACTAACTCAGAAATGTTTGGGATAAACCTCCTGACACAATTTATCTTACCAAGGAATGACTGAATATCCTTTTTTGACCTATGTATGGATAATTTAAGGATTTATTTAACCTGAACAAGATCAATCTTCACACCTTCTGTTGAAACTATATGACCTAGGAGTTTTCCCTCTCTTAGATCAAATTGAGACTTTTTTGGGTTCAGAGATATCCCAAACTGTCTACATTTTAGAAAAACCCTCCTTAAGTGCTGAAAATGTTCTTCATAGCTATTGGAGTAGATAGTGAGGTCATTAAGGTATATGAGAACAAACTTGTCCTTTAATCCCACAAAGGATATGTCCATGGCCTTCTGAAAGGTGCCCCCAAGATTCATCATCCCAAATGGCATATTGGCATACATGAAGGTACCCCAAGGAGTGGTAAACACAGTTTTTTCTTGATCATCAGGGTGTACAAAAACTTGATTGTAGCCAAAGAATCCATCTAGGAATGACATAACACTAGCTCTTGAGACTCTTTGCAACATATGCTCCATCTTGGGTAAGGGATAGTTGTCTTTCTTGGAGCATTTATTTAGGTTTCTAAAATCAACACATAACCTGATCTCACCATTTTTCTTCCTCACTATTACTAAATTTGTAATCCATTTAGAATACCTCAGTGGGATTATGATTTTAGCATCAAGGAGATTTTTTATTTCTTTCTCAGTCACAGGCAGTAAGAGAGGAATGATAGGACATAGATTTTGTTTGAAAGGGATGGTGTTATTTTCTAGGGGAATCCTATGTTGGATGATATTTGTTTCATAGGTTTTCAGATCATTGTATTCCCAAGAAAAAATATCAGCAAACTTTTTCATAAGACTGCAAAATTCTGACCTGTGATCAATAGTCAACTCAGTATAAAAACTTATGAATTTTGGATGAGTTTGGCTACCTATATTATGTTCATGGATAGTGGGGTATTTCTCCCTTTTCACAGGTTTGAAGGGGACATTATTATGGTCAAAGAGCTCTTCAAGAGGTACTAGATGCCGAGGTATATGATTGCTCGGCAACCGAACAATATTTTGCTTACCCACTTTATCTTTTAATTTAGACCTATGGTATTCCTCAACATTTAGGTTTTCTTAGTCAATATGCATATCAGAAAATTCATCAATGACCTAGAGAAATTTTTTAAGTTCATCATCATTCTAAAATACTTTCCAAAATTTAACATTATTAGGTAGGGATGGCATGTACTTGACTTGGATTTCATAGTTCAATTTAGGAAGCATAGGAGGAATGAACATACTAGTAGAGACAACCATGGAATTGGCTATATGGTTCATAGCTCTATGGATATAGGAAATGTCAAAAAACATGAAAGAGTCCCTAAGTTTCCATACCTCATCTCTGTATGCCTTTAGCCTGGCATTCTTTGCTTGAAAATTATTATTCACCTGCTGTATGATGAGATTTACATCTCCAAATATCTTCAGGAACATAATTCCCATCTCCTTAGCAGCCTTTACTCCCAATAGCAAAGCCTCATACTCTGCTATATTGTTAGTCATTAGAGGAATTTTGGGGTCTAAAATGGGCCTCCTAAGGAAAATAATAAAATAATAGTTAAAATACTAAAATAATAGTTGAAATAATAAAATAATATTGATTAATTTTGGAGGAAGAAAGAAAAAAAATACTTTTTGTGTTCGTATTTTCGACATATCTCCTTCTGTTTTTACTCAAATTTCGATTGGGAGAGCTCGTTGGATGCGTAATTTGATTCCGCATCCAACGAGTACCCACACTGCATACTTTTGACGGACCCCGCTACCCCAAAAAAAGAAATACCTGAAAAAATTTGATGATGACATCATCATCACATTTTTTCAGGTATTTCTTGTTTTTGGGGTAGCAGGGTCCATCAAAAGTATGCAGTGTGGGTACTCGTTGGATGCGGAATCAAATTCCGCATCCAACGAGCTCTCCCGATCGAAATTTGAGTAAAAACACAATGAGATATGTCGAAAATACGAACAAAAAAGTAGTTTTTTTTAATGATAAATATGTCAATTCAACCATTATGGTTGACTTATTTTATTGAAATTCTTTTGGTTCTTGAATTCCAACTCACAAAAACTTATTTTGGCACATTTTCTTATAAGGCCCATTTTAGACCCCAAATTTCCTCTAATGAGTTTTGAAATCAAGTTTATAAGACAAATGAATAGTCTCCTTTGAAGGAGAAATCACAACTACACCTGCACCTGTTGAGGCTTAAGTACTAGCCCCATCAAAAAACATGCTCTAGATAGAGGTGGTTACCTCCTCAGGTTTCTGATAGGTAGGCTTTGTGAGTTGCATAGGTACTGGCTGAGAATCATCTATTTGTAGAATACATGCCCCAAGGTTTGTGTCCACTGCATAGATGGGATGCTTTACATAATTCTTTCCATTATTGATGATATAGGTAAACTGATTTTCTCTATAAATTCTTTTCGTTTCTCCTATAAACATCAGGATTGTAGCATAGGTAAGATGCATCTGTAGGGTACCACCTATCCTTTTACTCCATGATTGAGATAAGAGGAGGAAAAACTTGGGTGGGATATCAGCAACTACTATATCCATCACTATGATTTTTGAAGGAAGCTGGGAGAGGTGTATGATAAATTCTTTTATGAGACCTAGGATTTTGACTTTCCTTAAGTCAAAAGAGAAAAGATCATCTAGGTTTTTGTGATGTCGAGCCCAAGCTCATCCATCACTTCCTTTGGCATAAGATTGTGGGATTCTCCAGAGTCAAGCAAACAGTTGTGAAGGATATTTTCATGTATGTTCAAGGATATATAGAAGCGTGGACAAGAATCATCCAGTTATTCAACCATAGGACCTAGAGTTGTTGTGGGCTTATCATTTTGAAAATTGACAAAGTCAACATCTATGGGTGTCTTTGGTTGAAGAGATTTTAATATAGATGACTTAAAGGAATCATTATTCATAAGTTCTACCAAGGGAAAAGGGATTTTGAATTTATCTATTTCTGATTCAAGATTGAAAGAATATGACAATTTGTTAGAAGTTCTTACCTCTTGTGGTGGAGCATTGGCTAGATTTGATCATGGAGAGATGGCTACAATGGCCTTTGCTCATGTTTTCTAGGAGAAGCAATATTTTTTTGTATGATCAACAATCTTTTTAATAGGAGAAGTTGACTACTTTGCATGGACAAGATTCTTCTTCGTGGGAGCCACAATCCTGGACCTCAAATTATAACCTCCTTGATCAACTTCATGATACAAGGATTCTTCAATGATCTGCTCATTCATGAGGTCTTCCTCTTCCATGCAATTGATATTTTCTTCTGCTTCTCCTTCCTCCCGAGAAAACTCTTGCTCTTCTTCTAACACAACACTTTTGAAAGGAGCTATGATTCTTTGTTCCTCAATTGGATTTGTATCCATTTGGAGGATCTAAGCCTGTGGATTTTTCCTTCTGTAAGGGAAAATATTAGGGTTTCTAGGAGCAAAGTCATTTGGCCCTTTACCTCTTACAAGTAGTTGACCTCGATCTTTAAGTTTAGACATATCAACTGTTAAGATTTCCAACATCTTGGACATTTTTTCCATTTTATTCTCTGAAGAAGAAGGATCTAAAGGATTTGAAGATTGCTTCTTCCTCTCTACTTTTCCCTTAATTTTATGAGATGCAATTATATTAAACTCAACTTCAAGTGCAACATCTTGCATGAGTGATAAAGAAGCAGATCTTGTTTCTCTCAGAAGAAGAAAGAACTTGAAATCAAAAGCATTTGCATAAGTGATTTTGGCTAAAGTATCTATAGGTTTGATCTTAGGAGGGATCTTGCTGAACATTTTGTTAAATATTTTTGGGAAATTTGAAACACACTCACAATTCTCTCTCCTCTAATTGCTAAATTCTGTGATATAGTAAAGGTGGTCTCTTCTTTCTCCCTAATGCTTCAAAGATATTTCATCTAGAGCTTCAATTCCAGCTACTGATCCAGCAGGTAACTCTTTGAACCATTTCCTAGTCTGACCATCTAAACTCTGAACAAAAACCCTAGTCCACACATCCTCTTATTCAATGTTTATATTCTCAGCATAGCTGTAGAATGCCTCTATATGCTCTTCAACTGTAAAATATCCCTCCGCAATAAACTTAAGCTTATATTTTAGATAATCTCCAATAGTCATAGCAAAAAGGGGGTTAGGAAAATTTAGAGGGGCATATTTGGAAACGAGGATCCTTTCCATCTTAGTTAGAGGGGAAGCCATATTGGATGTGGGTATAGAAGGAGTAGAATAAGATGTTGTTGGTGTGGGTGGTAGATGAGGAGGTATAGGTGGTATATCTACCCTAGTGGAGTTTCTAGGGATTGGATATACACAAGCAAAAGTGCTTGAAGATTCCCCAACCTTCAAATTTTCTGATTCACTTATAAATTTATAAGAACTAGATACTTTAGTAGAAGAATATTTAAAGGGAGGCCTATTTGATACAATAGAAGAAATCCCTCCAGAAGTACTTGATGCATCTCCCCTTGTAGATCTGGAAGTTTGTCTTTGTGAAGCTCTTCCTCTCCTTATAATCTTTTTAGGATCTAAAATAGGTGTCACCAGTGGCCTTTGAGGATTTCCTCTAGTACTTGGTCTTCTCGAAGCCACCTTATTCCAATGGAGTTTCCAGATAGATTATTGCAACCAAAAGAGTGTCCAGAATTTGTCTATCATCAAAATTGGATCTATTTCATTCCCCAGGGAAGCTGAGCTTGAATCTCTTCTCCCTGTCAACGGTGCAATTTGTTAGCTCTCCAGGAAACTCTTCTAGGCTATAAGTTGAATATTACTTCTAACTTTAGTATTTTCTTAATGATGGATAATATGGATCAAGGTGGATAACTTAATCAAAACTCACTCTTTCAAAATATACATAAACACACTGAGATATATAAGGCTTTTAACCGCTGTTTTTCAGAGAGTTGATAAAAGATGGATGTATGCAGAATTTTTATCATACTAGCACACTCATAATAAAAGCATATATGAATGGCTAATCACAATAAGTAAATGGTACTTGCTACTCAGTTGATCAATACAAAGAAAGGATGAAAATTATATGGCATTAGAAGAATACAACAAACATGAATAAAATATCTAAGTGCAAGTACATAAAGGTAGAAAATGAGATCTAAACATAAATGGGAAAAGAAGGTTATATTACTCACATCAAATGAGAAGTCTGAGAGTACAAGAATGAAAAATCTCCAAATTTGAACCTTTTCTTCTACAGTAGTCACAAGCTTTATAGCATTTACAAAATTTATTCTAGATCCTAAAAAACTAGATCGAATTTACTAAAAATGGCAGTCATAAATATTTTCTAGAAAATAGGAAAGGATCTCATCTTGATTGTCGATCTCCCTAAATCCAAAAATATTCCCTATCTTTGAACTCTTTAATAGCTGTAGTAGAAACAGAAATATAATTCACACTTTCCATCTGGGAAACAAGTCACCCTTTATCAAAGTAGGTAGGATATGTGACCTAATTCACCTCACTTGCACCTTCAAAACTAAAATAGAGCCGAAATAATGTGCTCAGGTTTCAGGTAAGACTTGAATTCTACATTCTTTGTGATAGTAGTCTTAAATTAGCTTTCTCCAATCCTTGGGAGCTCTGTCGCTTCAGCTATCAGAGCTTCATCCACCTGGAATTCTTCACTTCAAATCACTGCTTTTGAGCCATCGAAGTTGAGAGCAAAGGCTTTTGTTACTTGCTGAAGAGATCTGTGGATATTTTCGCAAAACCTATAGAATCCCCAGTCCTTGAACAAATGACATAACTCTGGGTGTGATTCAAGGTAGCTAATATCACCTAGTTCTTTTCTTAGGGCAGGTCCACCTCTCTTAATTTCCTCAACTATTCTTCTATACCTACAAAATTGAAAATTGAAACTTTGGAGAAGACAATTAGAACGCGGCATTCAGGAAAGCTTGGCTCACTGAGGGAACACATAAGGAAAGAGAATGAATTAAGGAGGGGGGGTCCTGATTTTGAGGGATTTAACTGGGAATTGCAATTCAAACAAGGTGATGGTGTAGTTTGATGAGACTCGCAAACTAGCAAGTGCAGGGAACGTAATCGTTCAAACTAGAAACATAACGCTCATGGTAATTCAATCACGGACATGGGACATGTGTAGGGAAGAGAGGGTTTGGGATTAGATAGGTCACCTCAATTTCATAACGACCCCTCTTACAAACTCGTGATTGACTGCAGATACTGTCTTTTCGGTGGTTAATGGATTCATGGTGGCACTTTTCATGCTGATGGTTGCTGAGTGTGATGGATGCACCAACCATTTTTAACTTCATTGCGATTTTGGTGGCTAAAATAGCTCTGAATTTTATTTCTAAGCTACCGAAAGCTGATCTTTTTAGTGGCTAATGAATGGTTCAGATGTTCGCCTAAGACACCGAAAGATGAGCTTCAATTTTTTATTAGAAAAATAGACTCCAAGGCTTTTCAGACTTTATTAAACACTAAAAGCTCTCACGATGAGCCTCAAATTCTTCAAAAATGTTTTTGACTTCGTATCACTACACAAAATAATTTTTTTAAGTCTAATTTATTGAAGACTAATTTATTTAGGAGATAATACCTGTATTTTAATTATTGTTATATATATACATGATGTAAAAATTTAAAAAAAATTATGCTAAAATAAATAAAACAAAATTATACTAATTCTACACAAAAGTGGGATAGAGATGTATTAAAAATTATTTATTTATTTATTTATTTTAATAATTATATATATAAAGTTTTATTAAATTTTATAAATTGTTTAATAATGAAAAACAATAAAACAAAGTATTTTTGCTTTTGTTTATTAATTTAATGTTAATTAATATATATATATATATATAACATTTTTTTGTGTTGTTTACAAAATACAATGAAACCAAATATATGTTGTTTATATATATATTTTATAATAAACTAATGAAATTTTATTATTTATTTTTAGTAGTTTTGTTTTTAACTTCTAATTATTTATGTTTTTCTTTTATTTATATATATATTGATTGTTGTGTTTTTAATTTTTTATTGTTTTTCTATTTATTATTTTATTTTTATTTTGTTTGTATTTTAGTTTTAACTTTATTACATTATTATTGTTTCAAAATCACTAATAATATTTATTAACCACTATATAAAATATATTTTTACCAAACCTAATATTATGCCCCAAATCTATCTCTTTATACTATGCTTTCAATATGTTAAGGAGATTGTAGAATTTGAAGCAAGTGAAGATGACTATAAAAAAAGGAACGATAAAGGATTTTTAAATACTTTCCATATGGTCTTAGCAAAATGAGAATAATACAGAATCCATTGCCAAAAATGTCGATGGTTTTAGTTATGCTATTTAGGATTAATTTTTATTTATTCAATTTTGATTCAATAAGATAGGCTTATCATGTAGACTTGATAATTAGGATAAATTTCAGAGAAAGCAGCAGACCATGAGGAGAGGTGATGATCGTGCTTGTTGGCCAAAAATTAAAAAAAGCTAAAAAGCCAGCATTAAAAACAAAACCAAACATCAATTTTAATCACTGAGATAGATGATATTCATTAATTAACATAGGTGGCAGCAGGAAATTAAATGATAGTATCGAGTTCAGAAATTAATGAGACTTGAAAGCATTCAATAACATCGAAAGGTTCATTATTTGGTCAGAAGTAATATAGCTTGCTTGAAGTCTGAAACTATCAACATGTTCAAATGCACATTTTAAACATATTTCTTCACGTAAATATGTCAACTGACTCATTTATTTGTTTGTTGAAATACATCATTTGACCAACTATATCTTTCACTGTACCGACTTCTTCAAATATTTCAGTTGAAAATCTTTTGCCTCTGGTGAGAGATGATCGAGAATCGGTTGGTGTGATAAAGTTGTTTATCTTTTATTGGTATGATCTATTATATATACATATTTGCGGCAACCAAATCTTACAAACTGAAATATTAAATGAGGAAGTGGAAAAGTTTAAAGAAGTGGTTTATAATCTTCGAGTTGTTTTACATACTTAATATAGATTGGGGAGATCCATGTCAAATGGATGTAGCTTGGGTGATTGGGAGGAATGAATGTTACCCTCCCCACCCAAGTTCTACTCTTGTAAGTGACATGATGCTCTTGTAGAGCCCTTTGTAATAAATGTTGTGAATGATGAGCTGACCATACCTTGATTCAATTTGAATATCAGGTATTGGAATTTTCCTTGGAGTAGCCCTCTAACAAATGGTGAACCACATTTTTAAAAAAAAGATTGGGGAGATCCAATTTAGATATAATGATTCATAGTAAAGGGAGTGCATAGATTCTCGCACTGAGCTTCGATTTATCACCCATAGTCAATGTAAGAGCCATATCTACTGAGTTGGCATTATTACGTATATATAAATATAAGGCTGAGCTTAAAAAACATGTAATTCTTTTCACATTGAGAGCTTATTTCGGACCAAGTTGCAGTTTATGCTTTTCCATTTGATCGGGTCGAAGAAGCACTTTATCTTGTTGATCCACCAATATAAGGTGATTAAATATCATCAGCGTTCAGTCCAAGACCAGTAATAGAGCTACCAGTAGTTTTATCGCCGTCTCCCCTAGGATCCCTTTCTCGGTCGCCATTTCTTTTCTGCAGCGGAGTGGACCTTTCCAACCGAAGAACAAAATGCAACCTCTCCCTGCCTGCCTTTGCATCAATGGCTTTTACACCTGACCGTCTATATATCTATTCCGAGAGCTCTCTCTTTAAAGCAGCAGGCTGGCTTAATGACGCAATTGAAAAAAAATAATTTATTAAAAGCAGATATCACTATACTCTATCTCTCCCCGATCATGGCTATTCCTTCTCCTTATACAGGGACTTTAGTGGTTATGGCGGTGAGCCTGACTGGTATCCTAGCCTTTCTTCCATTACACGGTGCAGCAATATGAGTGGCGATTCTGTGATGGGATTCTTGGTAGAAGAGTTTCCATATTCATTGGTATTGGGCTTGCTACAAGTGATTAGCTACAATCGGTCGATAGACAGGTGGTTGGTAGTGGTTATGAACCAGATGTTCGTGCTTGTTTTCTAGTCTAGGAATTTTTTGTTTTTAATAAAAACAGGCACTACTAGAGGAAAAAAAACGACCAGAACAACATCGAAGAATCCCAAAACATTCACAATTAATATATTTATATATATGGGAAAGAGAATATTTGGCACAAACCTCATCCACTCTGAAAAAGGAATCAACATGCCATTTACCAAGGGGGCGATCCATTGATAACCAATACAAACTTTTAATTCACTTGATAAGCTAATGGGCGAATCCAAAACTTTTGGGACAATAATAAAAAAAAAATCGTTCATGCCAGGCAAGCGACCCTCAAGAAAAACATGAATGTTGTTACAATAAATATGCAAAAAGCGCACTTACGAGACCGGGAAATATCAGTAAAGAGTCGAAACGAGCGCACCTCAAATATTTCTTCAGAGACGCTGGATAGCTAAAAATGGAGGCGATATCTCACGTTGAGTCTGTCCAAGGCCGTTCCAGCTCAAATTTTGAGTCAAATTTTCACAAATTGCATGAATTTCAGAAAAACGTCCTGTCAACTCAAAAGATCCTATGATTTCCTAAGCATTTACAGTCTATCAATAAAATAATGGAGATGCCATTGGTTTTACATCACTGAAATTTCTGTTATCATTGTAATGATATTTCAACCAATTGCATTGAATATTTTCCTCGGGTACTTAACTAACCCATATAATATGGAAGTC
Organism: Pseudotsuga menziesii; assembly: GCA_001517045.1. Classification (NCBI taxonomy): domain Eukaryota; kingdom Viridiplantae; phylum Streptophyta; class Pinopsida; order Pinales; family Pinaceae; genus Pseudotsuga; species Pseudotsuga menziesii. Next base: position 37,662 of record LPNX010095145.1, read on the forward strand.
TTTGAGTTTAACCTCGATATGCGGGCATCTTCAGGGTAGACCTGGACCAGCAAATTCAGTTTAACAAAGATCTAGATGAATTCCTCTTTGGCAAACTACCCGCAATTCTCACACCACACCCTGTAACTCCTGGCAGGAGAGTAGTGAGTTATTAAATTCAACTAAAACTGGAACTGGCTGTTAGCCATCCAAAACTATGAATGAATTACTGCCAGACCGTATGATATCAGATCAGATCAGATTACTGCTGAATGGATCCTTTTCTTTGCTTTTCTATAGGTCTACGTGTAGCATCCTGCCCAGCTCTTCTAGTTCTTTTAATATTCCAATATTGTTTCTTCACAATGCCTGCAGCTCTACGTGGTCGCTATTTTGTTTTATTGTGCAGGTTTAGTTTCTAGGTCTAGCAAAGAGATGGGGTTTGTGCTACTGGAACCGAGTTGAGATGCACAGTCAATTAAAATTCAATGTGACAAAAACGTGGAGAAGAATTAAGCTGAAGCATTTGCAGGTTGCTTATGATAGGCTGTTTGCAGGTTTTTCTGATAGACTTTTTCAAGGTTTAGCATGGAGGGCTAAACTCTCTGTTTTATTTATTTTAAATGGTTTTAATATTAATATTAGTATTTAGAAATTGAATTGTTTTATTATCTATATATATTATGCTAATTATTTTATTTAAAAGTTTCTAAATATAACTATTATATTGTTTATTATTTGCAACTTAAAATTTTTTTAATTTTTTTTTTAATTTTTAGAAATATTGACATGTGGTTTTGTTACATAAGTTGTAAAATTTTTAGAAAAAAAGGTTATTCAATAAAAATGAAAATTTTGTTTGTTTTTTATTTTTTAAACATAAAACCTAAAATTCTAAAGAAATTTAAAATTAGATCTTTTATAAGTTATCTTTTTCTTAAATTTTTTTATAAAATTTAAAACTAAAACTAGAAATAAAACAAAGAAATATTTTTATGTTTTTTTTCATTTATTTAAAAAAAAAATTATTCCTAGTGCAAATTTTAATTTCAAACTAAAAGTTGTGAAAAGCAATAACAAAGTGAAAACTAAAATCTACGTACTCTATTTTAATTGAAATTTACAGTCATCTAAGTGTAATGAGATTGCCAATGTAGCCATCTATGTAACAAAACTAAACAAAAATTCAAATCTAGTTTTACAAAATAAAATCTAAGATGTATAAAATATGTGAAACTAAGTGCTGAAAATGTAAGTTAATGAAATAAAAACAAAAACAAAACTGATTTAAACTAGTACTTACTTGGATCCATTGTTCGATGTAGCTTCTGTTTGCAAGATATTCTCCGGGATGTTGATCACCCGAGATTCCTTCTTCCTCCCTTTCAATCTCTAGTTCAAACAGGTGCTCCTCTCTGATATGCATGGTTCTTCAAATATCAATTCTTCTTTCACTTCACGAGGAGTAGTAAGTCTTTTAGCTACTATCAAGCTCTCATTTTCTTGGGAAGGGAAGATGGAGATCCCTGCTTCTGTTAGGAGTCGAGAGAGTTGTTATAGACTTATCCTCATCCTAAAATCATTTCACTGAAATCAAATCAAGTACTAGAAAAAATGAGTACACAACAAGAACAAAAACAATAGCACAAAATGACTGCAAAAACAGAAATAAAAAGGTGCACCAAAATCTATACAAAACAAATGATGAACAGATTCAAAATTAGAAACAAGTTAGTATGAATTAAAAGGGGCCCAAAAATGAAAACAATCCAAACTTTACACTACAAAACTGTAAAAGGAAACTTGCATAAAAACAAACTCGCAATTTGCAGAAAAATAAACACACTTGGAGAAACAATAGCAAAGGCTTAGGGGAAACCCACTAAAGTGGATGCGTCTGGCTGTTACACTATGGAAATACAGAAATTCCATAGTGAAGTTTTCCTTGTGTCTTACCGTTTCCCCTCCCCCTTTCTATGTAAAAAAAAACTATCTACCTATCTAAACTCTAATTCCTTTTAGCACCTCCCCAACAACGACGTCAAAATGTTGTGGAAAATATTAAACAATTTATAACATATATATCCAACGATTTAATTGTTTACCCAGAGAGAACGTAAACTTGTGAGGTATAGACAAAGTATATGCAGGGGCAGAGTGTCGTTGAACTTAATCTACAATTGAAACTGAATCTAAGTTATGAAAACAGAAAATTGAATTGAAATAAATCTAATTGAACAAAACATGAAATTGCATAAAATAAACTTGTATAAAGCAATTGAAAACAACTTGTGACCTCACATAAAATCAATACTCAAAATTCATAAGAAAAAAATAACTGAAATTCTATCCTAACAACTCATAAGAAAGAAATTGTTGGATATCTATATTAACATAAGATAGTCAAAGGAGGTGCGTTAAGCATCATCTCCTTTACATAACAATCAACATATATTCTATGACTAACTCTGAACTATTCTCTACTTCCAAACCACTAGAGAGGCCTCTAACCAAAATGAGGAGAGAGCCCTCCTATTTATACATGAATTCAAGATAACTGATCATAATTACAGATCCACTATTCCCTCAACTTATCCCTCAAAATCCTCAACAAATCTACAACTCATCCCTCAAAATTCTTCAACAAATATTGGATGAGATATTCTCTCCACATTTCCATGATCTTTTCCTTGAAGTTAGCTCAGATCTAGAAGATGAAATTCAAATATGAGGCTAGGTGGTCACTTTTGAGCTTGTTAAACTCTTCAAATACACCTGTAATCACCACCAAAATCATCCAACTTTAAAGTATAATGAAAATCTATTATTTTTATTAATAATTAACCACAAATTCACTCAAAATACTCAAAAATAAATTATTTGGAAAATGGTAATATAAACCCATATTTATTATGAAAGTGGTGAATATTAATGGTTTTATGGAAGGATAAGATAGGAATAAGGTGACAAATGGTATATAAAAGATGAATAAAATGTGGTGTTTTTGCGACTCAACAACAAATATCTTGGTTTTCAGAGTCTGATAACTCTTTCTTTCTAGATCTTCATAGAATTATGTGAGGTATTTATCTCTTGTGGTATTTGTAGGTGGAACGGGTAGTGATATTGTCGATGAAGATATTAATGGTGGATTTGAATATGAAGGACGCTCTGTTGAGGGTTCTTTTAATGTGCACTTGTTTTGGCACTCCTTCTATTGATGGTCATGCTGACTTGATTGGACTGTTTGGCCTTCTCTTTTTCCATATGCATCATGATGGTGAAAATGTTGGTAAAATGGGCGATATTCATCATGTCAATGGTTATGTTGTTGGTGGTTATTTATTCCAGATAGTATTCTCCTACTTCCTTCCTGATAGTTTATCCAAGTCCCTATCATTTTATTTTCTATAGTATTTTCTTTTCCTTGTTTAGTTTTTTATTTTTATATAGTTTTGTAGATTTTTTTTTTAATTTATGTTAATAGTTATGAAACCATTTCTTTTAAGATTTTTCTTAGTTTTTGTACCGCTTTAATCGAGCACCCTTCACAAGTTTTCGAAATACCGTTTCTTGTAACGTTCTAAGTCAGAGTGATCCATTAGAATTTATTTCTTTGACAATATATGGACCCATCCACTCTGTATGCAGTTTTTTTAGTTTCGCTTTTACTTGACTATTATACAACAACGCAAGGTCTCCAACCAACAATTTTATATTTTTAATGTTTCGATCGCGCCATGCTTTATGTTGTTTTTTTTTTAATCTTTTGGTGTTGTATTGCCATCAGTCGATGTTTCTATATCTTATCTAGTTTCATTGATCGTTCTTTCTTATCCTCTTCGACATCAATGTGCAATATGTCAGCAATTATTGGAGTTTGTTGTCGAAATTGTAGAGGGACGACTGCTTCTTGGACATAAACAAGTTGGAACGGTGTCTAATCTGTCGATATTTTTTACGTTTTTCTATATTCCCATAGAACAATGGGAATTTTCTCATCCCAATCATATTTTTCTATATTGCATATTTTAATTAGACCTCTTGTCAAAGTTTTGTTGAATGCTTCAATTGCACCATTGAATTAAGGATTTTAAGTTGTGATCCTTCTATGTTCGATTTTAAACTGGTCTGTTACAACTGCAATAGTTTTGTTAATAAAGTGTGACCCTTGATTGTTGATTAAAAGGTTAATGGAAAGTCAAATATAGTAATAATATTTTCGTACATGTAATACCCCTGTTGTTAATCTGTTGGGACGTGTACCCTAAGGATTATTAGTTTTGGTAACTCTGCGGTTGTTTGTAAGAGGAGTTATGGGTCAAAATAGTCTTAGGAGTGTCGGGGTAAGTCAAAACCCCTTTTTGTAATAAACCCATGGTTTAAATCCAGGGTTTAGGGTTTTGGGTGCCCATGGTTTGAAGCCATGGTTTTGTAATAACATGATGTATAAATAGGCATTTTTGTAAATAAGAAGGGTTAGGTTTTATGATGTAAGAAAGACTAAGGCGAAGTTAAGGTTGATTGTATAAGAAAAGGTTAAGTCCCAGCTGTGTGCGTGGACGACCTCTGCAGCTGTGTGCGCAGAGGCCTGCTGCTGTGTGCGCGGCTGTTAAGGACTGAAGGGATCTGCAGCTGAGTGCGCAGATCAAACTATGGTTTTGTAGCAAGTTGAATAAAATGCAGTTTGTGGATGTAGCCCCTACAATGGGGGTGAACCACGTTATATTTGGTGTTGTGGTTTCTTGTGTTGTTTCTATTTTTGTTGTCTTTTATGCATTAATAATTGTATACATTTGATAACTTAGATCACTGCTAATAACAAGCTTCACTGTGAATTCCCTGTAGTGGGTTAAGCAAGTCACGGTTGTTTATCTATCTGCGAATTTGTATGAAAGTGAATGACACAGCTGTGTAATTATTGATTAATAACTTAATAAAGGCTAAGGTACAGTAATATCCCTCTCTGCTTGCAGAAACCTGATTCTGCGGCACCCCATTGCTGTTTCGGGTGAGACTGCAACCTGTGCGTAGGTTGTTGCCGAATGGGCCAACACAGTGGGTCTTTTGTTGGCGCGACATAAAAGGATTAAACCCGGGTCTACCCTAATTCCCAACAAATTGGTTCCGTTGCCGGTTGAACTCAGTATCTGCTCGAGAGGGGTTTACGTCATACCTCGAGGGTTATGTTCTGGAGGCCCTCTGTGACAGAAATCAGTGATTGGTTTGCTAAGACGTATCTGCAATTCGCGCAACAAGAGAACACAAATTTGCATTGTAGCGCACGTGACTTTTTCCAAAGGTATGTTTTTTGTGATGCTTATGAAATTTTTTTTAGTAGTATCCACATAGAGTTGCACCAGTGGTTGTCTAGGTTAACAGAAAGAAGGACGAACTGCCAAACTCGACGGGTTCCCACGTGGGCCCCCACAAGGGTCAATCTTGTGCAACACGTGAACAACGAGGTATCCCGCGCTGTTGATTTCTGGACGACGCACACATTGGAAGCTTTCGTAACAGAGTTTGCCATTAACACAAGTACCTCCTTCAACGAAGCTGAATGGTAGTTCTTCAAAGGTCCCCGTGGTAAGTTTTTGAATTCATTAAGCTTGCGGATTAAAATACTATTGGCTGAAAAGGGTATATTGTGGCTTGAATCAGACTGCTAGCTTTGTAGTACTAACATATGTTTGCAAGTGATAATACCTTCGACGAGCAAAGTGGTTTGCTGCGAAGTGGAAAAAGGTACAAAAGAGATTTTGACTCCTATTCCTTAGGTCCGGCTACCGCGTCTTCCCCTGTAAATTATGAAGAGTCAGGCTTAGAGGAAATCCCTTCGCTTGGAAGCCCCCCTGTCACCCCGCAGCGAAGCCCTGTTACCCCTGAAAGTCTGTCGTAGTCTAACAGTCAACCAAGTCCGAGTATTTCGGCCACAGGTCAATCTGCCTCTGTAAATCCCCCTCCCTCGACATCCTGTCCCCCTCCCAACCCTCCTAGAACCGCCATGGCCCACCTAGCTGATGATATTAAGTTTCCCATCTTCAAAGGCACGGGATCCGAAGACCCCGAACAGTTCTGGTTTTTATGTGAAGCAGTATGGAACGCGAAGAATATTACAGACTGGGATGTGCAAACCGCGCAGCTCATTACTTCTTTTTGGGACCGAGCTTTGACCTGGTTCATGAAATTCTCCAATACTCAGAACCCTACTTTAGATGAGATTAAGGCAGCCCTCACCAAAGAATTTAAGAAGCCTAAATCAGAATCGCAGAGCATCACTGAGCTCAAAGAGATTCAACAGCGGCACGGTGAATTCGTGTGGGACTTTGACCAGAGATTCAAAGTTCTACTAGACCAAGTCAGCTTTACCATTAGTCCTGTGCAGCACAAGGAATGGTTTATCGCAGCATTATTACCCCATATCCACACTCTGCTCATGCAACAGAAGGTTGCTGATCAGCAAGAAGCTCTGGAAATTGCAATGAAGTTAGAAACCGCCCCCGTCGGAGATGATTCTGGTCTTACTCAAATCCAAGCGTAGCTAGAAGCCATGGCCCTGGAGCTCCACGATATGAAGAAGGCTAAAACCAGTCGAGAGGAGGTCTGGTGTACGCACTGCCGAACTGAAGATCACGATAGGGACCAGTGCCCTGGGGTCCGAACCTACTCAAATACGGGTGCGCCCAACCAATTCAATCCCGGTGTTCTATATTGTGAGATTTGTCGAACCACTGGCCAACATCACCCTGAAAACTGTCATCTTCTTCAGTGATATGTTCAAGTGCCCAAGAACCCCTACTACAAGTTTTGTAAGTCAGTAGGGCATAATGAAGAAGAGTGTCGTAGCTATGACCGCATCTCTGACGTCTACCGAGTGCAAAATGAAGTCCAGAATAATGACGGCTATGGTTACCGCGGCGGTGCCTCTGGAAGAGGTGCCTTTGGAGGTCGCGGACGTGGTGGTATAACCAGGAGAGGTCGAGGACAGGTGGTGTGTTACAATTGTAACCAAGCTGGCCATTTGGCTCGTGACTGTCGGAACCCCACCACAACCTTTCGATATTGCCGCGCAGTCGACCACGTGATTGAATAGTGTCCCCAGCTCATAGCAAAGATTCAGGAAAACAACAGTGGCCCTACCCAGACTATTCAGTTGATTTCAGTTGAGCAGAGATCGACTGCAGCCATCAATGTGGTCACCCGGAGTGGCACCAGGACGCAAATTCAGCATTCGCAGAAACAACCTGCCGAGGTGTGCATGTGTAAGGCCTCCACACAAGTCCCAGCACTTAATACTATGCAAGACCAAGCACTATTCAAGGCGGCTCCGTGCGATATTGTTGACCCTCGCACACTCACCGTACCTGCACAGCAACCTTAGCAGGCCTCGCAGCCGCAAGAGGATTCATCGGATAAAGTAAGTACACTCTCCTCCTTTTTACAGAGTTGTATGAAACTCTTGAGGAATCAGAATGCTTTAAAAGAGCTGCAAAAAGTTCTTGCTGTCACAGACCCTCAGAGAGGAGTTGATCAGGAGAAAACTGTTAGTCGTGTCCGAAGAACGGGGAGGGAAATGAGATTGAATGTTCAGATAGGGGAATATGATATGACTGATGTCATCTTGGATCTTGGATCAGAAGTTAATGTCCTACCCAAGCAGACTTGGGGAAAAATGGAAAAACCTTCCCTGGATTGGTCACCTATACAATTGAGATTAGCTAACCAGCAAAAGATTGTGCCCCTAGGGAGACTTCTTAGTGTTCCCATAAATCTTGATGGGGTAATCACTCTAGCGGATTTTGAAGTTATCGAGATCATTGATGACATCAACCCTTATCCAGCCTTGTTGGGAATCGAGTGGGCCATGGAAAATGATGCAATCATCAACCTTAAGAGGAGACAGATGACCTTCGAAGGAAATGGTCTGCGAGTTATCATACCCCTCGACCCATCCCAAGGAGAATGATATACAGAACCAATCAGAGATGAAGGGGAGCAGGATACTCTAGACCACATCTACAACATTACAGCCCAGGAAGTAGATTATGTCGAGCCTGATGCCGACGGCGTACTAGATTGGAAATGTGACAGCTCCTGCATGTCTGATTCAGACAATGGTCTAGAGAATTGGCAGAATCGACTGTACGAGCTACATGGCCATAGGTGCGCGCAACTCACCAAGTCTCTTAGATACCTTAGTGCGCAGCCCAGAGAGTTGCCTACCTATGTTGGGTTAACCGAACCTGGAGAATTTATTGTACAAGCAACCCCGTCCCAGAGAATGCAGACTTTGGAGACAACATTAGGGGCTACAGCCGCAGGGCGGACTGATAACAACAAGACTACTCCACGTTGGGCAGCCAGCCAGAAATTTTTACGCCTCAGCTTCATAACCCAAGTCCAAGCAGCGCGACGTAAGTTCATTAGGCAGAATAGCCCTCAGACACATTTGAGGCACAGTTATGTAGCATGGGACACCATCCCTCGCGAAGAGCAGGTGCATAAGTTCGTAAACACCTTGGAACCTCTAGCACAAAAATGGTATATGGAGGTTGCGCTCCGACATGGAATTGAATACCAAACTAAGGGGTAGAACCAAGAAGCCAACACATCAAACATAACAGTCTTGTCGCTGACATTCCTAGGATGGGTCGAAGAGCAATACTGTGCCGAGGATGCTGGTTGTCACGAAGCTCACACCCGGATTCTCCCGAAGTCCACCAACACAGCGAGGCTTAAAATCCGACCATTGGGAAGAAGCAAATTTGGCGGCGGTAGTGTTTTAATTGCCTTAAATACCTGTACTACGGCTAGTATCAGAAATCGAGCTCCACTCGGACAAGATTTTTGTCAGATTTGGTGCCTTCAATGTACTATCCTTCCCGATTTGATTGATGGCGCGTATAAGAAGATGCCTAAGTTAGGGAAAATTGCATTATGCATTTCTTCAAGATTTCCGAGTGAAGCCATGACAACAGAACGAGAGATTGACGATTTGGTCAGAGAATTCGAGCAAGAGGGTTTGATAAGCTGCTCTAATCGGCCACCTACCCTTTCCCCCTGTGAAGAAGCTCCCCCAGCACCACCACGGCCGATGCAGACACGTTCTGCCCGGAAAAAGATCAGAACTGAAGTTCACTCCAAGCGAAACCAAGACCGGCAGAGTCAAACAGGGAAAACACCAGCAGATCATCCTATGGATCCCACCGGTTCAACATAGGTCCCGGCCGGGGGTAGGGAGAATATTGCACCACCGCGGCCACCATATCTACATCATGTTCTCCCAGGTGCCACATTACCCCGTCGAACAAAGCAGTTCACGTTAACCACACCCTCGCTGCCACAAGGAGTTCAGCTGATCGGAAGCATGACAGGGAAGATCGATCGGCTGAAGTACAGTGATCATGACACAAATGACCATGGCAAGTTTCCACAGTTTGAACCAGCAGAATACTTGCAACGCATCAAGTACCCAAATCATAAGGTCACACTACTGGAAGTGCAAACATGGGCTGCAGGCCTGGACAAAGCTGACCTACTCAAGATGCTTGATATTCCCCATTTCGGTCGCGGCATACATGTGACCGTAGTGACCAAACAATTGCTAGCGTTAGTGCATGACGGCTATTTATGGATAGGGGACCAGCAAATTCCTATTGACACCGCACTCATCCATAGGATCACAGGTTTACCAATGGCAGGACCTGATCCGGGAACTGAATTCCCATCCAAACATGACAATACAAAGCTCGTGCAAACTATGAAAGAGCGGTTTGGTCTGACAAAGGGGAAATGGGGATATCACACTTCCGCAATCCAGGAACAGCCCATTCGCTTTGCAGCTGAACTCTTAGCCTGCAAACTCATACAGAAATGTAGGCCAACTGAAGTACCTGCTCCAGTTATCCGGATTGCTATGAACTGCGCTGAGGGGTATACTTATAATTGGGCCGTATATCTTGCGAAGGAGTTCCTAGAGGATGCCTGCGATGCACAGGAAAAAGGTAGAACTTTTCATTATTCCTAATTGTTAATACTTATTGCATTAGTTGGGTGGAAAGAACCCACCGAAGCCCAGTTTGTAGAGTTAAACCCAGGCATGCCAGGGGCAGTGAGGTACGCCTCCCTATGGATATCCTCAGATAAGGTAGCTCAACAGATGACGAACACTGTGTTCGTCTTTTATGCCATGAGTATCCACTATGAGATTGTGCGAACACCACGACTTACCAATGAGGTGTTCTCTAAATACGAGGGCGCCGTGCACTTCAGTGCCGATATGCATCATGTTTTCATTCAAGCCCATGCAGATCCACAATGACAATGCTTTAAATTACCATATGTGGTCACCGAACCAGATATCAAGGGTATAATTCAGCACTGGCCAACTGACTGGCTGAAAGATATAGGAAAAAAACCATCTATTCCAGTTCCTCCAGCTACCAATCTTGGCGCAGGTACCAGTCAGGCGCAGCAGCAAAGCCCATTGGAAGATAGCGAAGACCTAAGTGATTCACAGATGGATGTTGATGGCGAGGGTGGAGATGGCAGACAGGAAGAACAGGATGAGGATTCGATCAAGACCATATCAGATCCTAACCCAGCAACGAAGCGCAAGTCACCAGAAGTAGCAGAGGTAACCAAGCCACAGTCCCGCAAAAAGTCAAAAGCGTCGAAGGACAAATATATTGAAGAAGAAACCACGATAACGCTGGATGCGCTGGAGCAAGGTCTAGAACAGTCCACGGGAACGCTTACTAAAAAATGTTCAGAATTTGCGGAACTGCATCTTGCTGGGCTCTCAGGTATAGCAAACAGGGTTTCGGAGCTAAAAGAATTAGCAGCAAAATCAGCACACAGTACTGCGACAAGTAGCACTATAGCACCTATGCAACAGGATATTAGGAAATGGCCACCCAGAGATCACCACAGACAGGTATCAAGCACAGCTCTGATACCGCCCGATAGAGATTCCCGGGCCCAGACGAGTATGACTGTAGAGCTCGATTATACAAAGATGTCCATGTCAGAACTGCACCTCTGCCAGCTCACTATTACAAAGGAGATCCATGCACAGGACCAATTGTCCCAACTTCAATTAGAAGACACCATCAAACAAAACAAAACCTTGGCAGCACGCCTAGAAGCAGTAGCACAACAGAAGAAGGAGGATGAACATAAAACAACTACGCTGATGCGAGCACTGGACGAGGCATGTCGGAGTCTTTCTGGATGTGACATACAGGGAGCAGAGGAACCAGAGAAGAGAATCGCTAAGCTGAGAGACTATTCCCAGCAGTCTCGTAGTGAGATTGAAAGGATGAAGACAGAACACCAGAACCAGGTCGCAAAAATTCAACTGCGCATCCCTCCCGAGACTCCACCAGAGGTCCGAGAACAGCGCCATCAGGACATCAAGGCTTCAGCAGCAAAAATATCAGATAATGTGGCCAGCGTCGCAAAACTGATGGAAGACAGCATAGAAGCATGGGCAAACCTACAGGACCATCCAGATGTAGGTAAGATCCAGGAAACCATCAAGTTGCGCTAGGATGAATTAGATGCAGTCAGAGTAGAAATCAAGACGCTGCCACCTATGCAAAAGATGGCTAAAGTGAAGCGCATCAAGGAACTTCAGCAGGAAATCGAGTCCTGTAGGACGAAGGTAACGCTGCTGGAGAATGCGTTACAACCCTTGGTTGATGAAGCATTAGAATTGAGCAATACTGCAGAGAGCCAGCTCAAACTTTTGAAGACATATGACATTTTTGCGTAGGAACGGGCTGATACAGAATCATCTTCAGTGTTACAGGAATTGGTGGAAAAGGAGAAAGCCATTGATGATATACTACACAACCTCACCAATCGCTTCCAGACTCTTGCACAGAATATTCTCCCACTAGAGCCCTCGCAGAGTGTCCCGGGACGGGCCACTAGTGAGGCTTAGGGGCCTGTTGGGACGCGTACCCTAAGGATTATTAGTTTTGGTAACTCCGCGGTTGTTTGTAAGTGGAGTTATAGGTCAAAATAGTCTTAGGGGTGTCGGGGTAAGTCAAAACCCCTTTTTGTAATAAACCCATGGTTTAAATCCGGGGTTTAGGGTTTTGGGTGCCCATGGTTTGAAGCCATGGTTTTGTAATAACATGATGTATAAATAGGCATTTTTGTAAATAAGAAGGGTTAGGTTTTATGATGTAAGAAAGACTAAGGCGAAGTTAAGGTTGATTGTATAAGAAAAGGTTAAGTCCCAGCTGTGTGCGTGGACGACCTCTGCAGCTGTGTGCACAGAGGGTTTTTGTAAGAAGGTTGAGAAAAGATCTGCAGCTATGTGCACAGAGGCCTGCTGCTATGTGCGCAGCTGTTAAGGACTGAAGGGATCTGCAGCTGAGTGCGCAGATCAAACTGTGGTTTTGTAGCAAGTTGAATAAAACGCAGTTTGTGGGCATAGCCCCTACACTGGGGGTGAACCACGTTATATTTGGTGTTGTGGTTTCTTGTGTTGTTTCTATTTCTATTGTCTTTTATGCATTAATAATTGTATACATTTGATAACTTAGATCACTGTTAATAACAAGCTTCGCTGTGAATTCCCTGTAGTGGGTTAAGAAATTCATGGTTGTTTATCTGTCTGCGAAGTTGTATGAAAGTGAATGACACAGCTGTGTAATTATTGATTAATAACTTAGTAAAGGATAAGGTACAGTAATATCCCTCTCTGCTTCCAGAAACTTGATTCTGCGGCACCCCATTGTTGTTTCAGGTGAGACTGCAACCTGTGCGCAGGTTGTTGCCGAAAGGGCCAACACAGTGTGTCTTTTGTTGGTGCGACATAAAAGGATTAAACCCGGGTCTTCCCTATTGCCCAACATAAGCCCCAGACTTATGATCCTTCATGTGAATTATGTTCTCTTGCATTATCGACTTATGATATTTTATATGATTGTGTAATTTTTCTCCTTCTCATGATTAATTCAATTAAGGATTTATTATTAATGTTTCATAACATGGCTTTGTGCTTTGGCACTATTATTAATGTTAATGTTATTACTATAATCTATGTTATCTTTAAATGTTGTTAATGATTGATTAAATAAACAACTGGCTCAACAAGGGAAACTAAATGACTATGGGGGACCATGGATTCCACAAAGTGAGAGGGGATGTGGAAATCCCTAGAACCTTATAAATTATTTTTGACTTAACTTTTTCCATCCCAATTCATATTTGTACCTCGATGAGATTAATAATGTTCGTCACCTAAACCTTGTACAACAAACCATATTCTCAATAATTATGAACTATGGAGATAGTTTTGCATATTGTGCACACCTTAGTGGGCCCCTATTTCCTAGGGAACCCTCCTTGGGAAAGTATTCCCTCACATTTTATGTGTTTATGGTCATTTATGAGACCTTTTCTTAGTTTTTAGGGTTGTAAGCTATTTTCTAGTATCCACTCTTACACCATGCATTGATGATCCTATTTTTGTGCTTCCATGATATTCATGACCCTATGCATTCCCTATCTCACCTATTTCTACCTACTTGATTTTTTGTAACCTACTTTATGCATTAGTGTGCCTCCATGTGCTCTTCATAGCTCCACTCCTTAGTTTTTGGGTAACTCCTCCTCATGGTGCTAATTCGAGAAAGGGATTTTTTTCACTAAGCCACCACTCCACTAATTCATGTTAATTCTCATTGATAAAGATTAAACCTTACCTCTATATAATTCAGGTTTATCTCTTTGTTTTAGAGTGGTCCTCATTATCCTATAAATCCATATTCCATCTCCTTGTTGAAGTTAATCTTGAGCATTTGACCATGTGATTTATGCTATCTAATCGTGTTGAGGATGTTGATATTATTGAGAGTGTGTTGATACTTATAGTGATTCATTTTGTTCACCTTGCTTCCATTATATCACTCTACTACTCCAGTTTCTCATATAGAAAACCAGGAAATGGGAATGGCGAGCTAGGTCACATCCCATAGGCAGTGGAGACAGACATGAAAGTAGTAGTGGGAAGCATTGTGTCTCTAGAAAGAAGTAGTTTTGAGAGTAGTGAGACTAAGAGAGACACTACCCATGGATCCATGGTCTGAGATCAGGGGAGACCTATTCAAGGGAGGAAGGATTGCAGTGTGTACGACTGGGAGGAAAGTTGTCCTCCTGCAGCCAATTACTTATATTTTGAGATAAGTATTTCTCTTATTTTATGTTTTCATTACATTATTTTATTTGGTATATGTGCAATGATGGCTGATTGGTTGTTTGAGTATTCATGTATTGAATTTCAAGATCTGGATGGAGGAAGGATGAATCTCATGTAGTATGGAATTTAGTTTCTAAACTCATTACCTTGTTTCTATTCTTCTTCTTCATAACCAGAAATTGGATTTTGGCTCTATTTTATTGAGAGGGGATCAACCATATGATCTGGTTCGACCATATGTGCTCATTTTTGTGTTGTGAGACTTGTTCCATTACGTCTGGAGTAGTGTTTCCAGTTAAATACACCTATCGTTTCATTAAAAAATATTTTGGATGACCAAGATATGTTTGTTTTGGTCCGATAGCTTTCTTGTGCCATGATGAGCGCACCTGTCATTTTATTGTAAATCATTTGGTTCCATAACTTTTCTTAGTTACAGATCTAAGGATGGGAGATGTATTCTATATGTAAAAGTAATCGATGGTTGTACTATGGCATCCATATGATCTAAATTTTATTAGTGGGAGATGACTGTAGGGGATAGTCATCGAGAGCCGATTTTAAGGGTTGTAGTTGTAGCAGATGTTCTTGTTAGTTATGGTTTCATCATGGTTGTATATTGAAGCCTATGTATGCTCAATGTTATGTGGTTTTCCTTACATTTTATGCTCACTAATAGCACACACATAATAACATCGAAAAAATAGATTAATTTTCAAATAATTAATGACATCAATACTTGGTTATTTATAAACTATGCTATTAAACAAACCCAAAATACATAAATTAGCTATTCACAATGAATATGATTCCTATCATCTATTATTGATGCTCTTGTTTCAATTACGACCTTTAGCTTTCACTTCGGAAATTACTAATTGAGTGTCAAAATTAATTATTTAATTAATTGGCGTAGTTAAATAATTAAGTGTCGCAAACTTTAGTTATAAATCAATCTCTAGAATTTAGTTTATTTGGGTGAATGGTTAGTGAGATCAATTGTAATTTATATATATCCATTGTTCTTAAAATTTAGTTAGTCTTAATTTTAGCACCTTTGGCCTTATCTCAAGGTTTAGGTACATCAAAAGTGGTATTAGAGCTTAAGGTTTCAACACTATGGTAGTTGGGCCTTCTGCGGAGTTTTAAGTCAACTTGTAATCCTGCACTTGCATTAGATTGCTTGGATGCATGCAACTTAATATAATTTCACATGTGACTTAGTTAGTTAAACTTTTATATTGGGATGGGCATAGACTTGAAGTTCATCTAGTAAGGATAAATCTTGGAAGGATTTCTACCATGCCCCTTGTCCAACTAGGTAGATTGTAACTTAGAAATGTTGGCTAGTTACTTTATAAACAAGAAGAAAAGTGGTTCTTTTTAATTATAATGAGCTTATACTAATGTGTAGTCTACCAACATAATGTTATTAATGAACACATTGCAATTCTCAATGATTGATTGAGAAAGCGGTGTGACTACTACAACTAATATTTTAATCAAACATGTGAAGACTAAGTATTCAACAAGTAAAAGTTCAACAGTAGGAAGTCAAAGATTGGGGATGGATATTAAGGATGGAGACCATATTCTCCCAAAGAGGAGTTTTTTGAGGGAATAAGGTCAATTAGACATAAGATGAGGAGTGAACTATTAAGCTTGGAGGATTCAGTGAGGACAAGTAGAGAAGATAATGAATGATCTAAAATCATTGAATACCATCCAAAGATCCACTGAAAAGAGTCATAAAAGAGGTTATTTGAGGTCTAGATAATATTCAAGGAGACCTTATCACTAATAAAGAAATAAGGGGTATGCATCAACAAGTACAGAGAGCGGTCCTAAAATATCTCCAGTGAGATACAAAAACATGAGGTTTTCCTGGGATGAACTAGTAGGAGAGTTGAGAAGAATGAAGCCACAAAATTTTGATGGAGAAGTAAAGAAAGGAGAATATGCCGAAGCATGTTTGATAGGAATTAGTAAATTATTCTAGTTGCATACGTATACACCTAATATGGAGGAAAGAGTATCCATATACCATATGCAAGGTAAACCATCTATTTGGTGAGATCAGCTAGTTAAGTTGAAAGACATCAATGAAGACAAAATTTCTTAGAGGAAGTTTAATAAATACTTTTAGAAAGAATACCTCTCTGAGCACTACTATGACAAGAATATGGCGGAATTCTTTAAGCTTAAGTTGGGAAGCATGACGATGAAGGCCTATGAGGAAATGTTTCTAGAACTTTTGAACTATGCGGACTTCATCAAAGATGAGAAGGTAAAGATTCAAAGGTTTGTAACTAGACTTCCTAAATCTTATAGAGATAAAATCTAGTATGATAGACCAAAGAACCTGAAGGATTCCATCTGGAAGGAAAACACTTATATCATAAAAATAAGAGCAAGGCTACATATCATAAGAATTGGAAGGATATGAAGAATAAAAAGTAGGAGTAGGGAAAGAAAGTTTTCTAGCCTTCAAATTTCAGAAACAATAATTCTTACCAACAAGGAAAGTCAAAGGAAGATCTTTCATGGAGAAGACCACCTATGGAATGTTGGATCTGTAAGGAAAATCAGTTTTCCAGTCATTTCCTGCGTAAGAAAAGTAATATTCTCAACATTGAAGAGGCTTCAAATGTTGTATATGTGTGTTGAAGTGTTCAAAGGATCTACACAGCCCTAAATGGGAGGAAAGATGACCACCAATCCCAAATGATTGAAGTAGAAGTTAATATTTCTAATAAAACCATAACTATTTTGATTGATTCGAGAGCTAGAAATAGTTACATTTCACCTAATCTTGTTGAGAAATGTCATTTAAAGAAAAGTAAACTTGAAACAACAAGTCTAGTACAACTAGCTATAGGACCCAAGAGGAAAATCACTATTTTTGTAAAAGTGTGTCCTTTAGAAATGAATGGAATGAAAACCTTTGAATACTTAAACATCATACCCTTGGGGTCATATGATGTATTTATTGACATGGATTGGTTGCATGCACACCATGAAGTTTTGGATTGTCATAATAAAACTTATACTTGTTTGGATGAAGAAGGGAACCAAGTGACAATAAAAGAAATACCTAGACCCATATCCCGAAGGCAGATCATAGCTCTACAATTGAATAAGTGTCGTAGAAAGGGATTTCAATTATATGAAATTCATGTGGAAGAATCAGAAGAAGGAAAAGAGCCATAGTTGCAGGATTACCCAATACTACAAAATTTTGTAGATATATTTCAAGAACCACCAGGAATACCTCCTAAGAGGGACATTGATTTTTCTATCAACTTGGTGCCGGGAACAATACCTTCATCTAAAGAACCTTATAGAATGAGTACTCTAGAGTTAAATGAATTACAAGTATAGTTAGAGGAGCTACTAAATAAAGGTTACATAAAGCCCAGTGTTTCACCTTGGGGAGCTCCTGTGTTATTTGTGAATAAGAAAGATGGAACTCTAAAACTTTTCATAGATTATAGACAACTGAACGAAGAAATGTTTAAAAACAAGTACCCCATACCAAGAATCGATGACTCATCTGATCAATTGAGAGGATCCAAGGTGTTATAAAAAATAGATTTGAGGTAGGGATACCACCAAATTAGAATTAAGAAGGAGGATATCAGTAAGACAACATTAAGAACAAGTTATGGAAACTATGAGTTCATAGTAGTACATTTTGGTTTAACAAATACACATGCTGTATTGATGTGTTTAATGAATGAAGTCTTTAGAAAGTAAATAGATAAGTTTTTTATTGTATTCTTGGATGACATCCTTAACTATTCCCAGACAAAGGAAGACCATGAAGAACATCTAAGGCTAGTAATGCAAATGCTTAGAGAACATTAGTTGTATGCCAAATTAAGCAAGTGTTCATTTTATCACGGAAGAATCCACTACCTAGGGAATATCATATCTAAAGAAGGTGTTATAGTAGATACTAAGAAGATAATAGCCATTATGGAATGTTCAACACCTAAGAATGTATCAGAAGTCAGATCCTTCATGGGGTTAGTTGGATACTACTGAAGGTTCATCGAAGGATTCTCAAAGTTGGCTCATACTATCACATCTTTTCAAAAGAAATGTGTGAAGTTTGATTGGACTTCTAAGTATGAAGATAATTTTCAAAAACTTAAGGAAATGCTTACCAGTGCACTAGTGGTAAAAATTGCGAACCTCAAATGAAACTATGATGTATGCACAGATGCATGAAAGCAATGCATTGCTGGAGTATTAATGCAAGATGGACATGTGATAAGTTACAAATTTAGAAAGTTGAAGGAACATGAGAAGAACTATGCTACCCGTGACTTAGATCTTGCAGCTATCATCCATGCCTTGAAGATGTGGCCCACATTATCTAATAGGTAAAATTTTTGAGTTGAGAACTGACCATGATGGGTTAAAATACTTGTTTGAGCAGCATAATTTGAATGCAAGAGAAAGGAGGAGGATGGAGTTATTATGTGAATATGACTTTCAAAACAAGCATATCAAAGGTAAGGAAAATAAAGTAGCTGATGCGCTTAGTAGGAAGATGCATGTGATGCATGTAGAAGCTATCATCACTAGCACATTAGATTTGAAGGATAAGATAATTGAATCAAGTGTTACAAATGAACTTTATCAGTGGGTTAAAGAAGGGTCGAAACAATAAAAAATTCCACATAAATTTGATAAGTACAAGTTTAAATAAAATGGGATACTCATGCACAGAGATAGAGTTTATGTTGTTGATGTTAGAAATACAAGGAAAATGATTATGAAGGAAACACATTATGTGCCTTATGTCAAAAATCCAGGTTATCAGAAAACAATAGAAGTAGTAAAGAAAAAATACTTTTGGCCACGGATGAAGAATGATTTTGCAGAATATATAGCTAGGTGCATGTAATGTCAAAAGGTTTAAGTTGAGAATCAACATCCATTGGGATTGTTGCAACCCTTGCCTATACCAGAATGGAAATGGGATGTAGTGATGATGGATTTCATCACCAAGTTACCTAAGATGAGATTGCAAATTGATGCGATCATGGTTGTGGTAGATAAGTTGATTAAGGTGGCACACGTCATTCTAGTAAAGACAACTCACAAAGAAGCTAACTTTGCAAATATTTACATCAAATAAGTAGCCGTATTGCATGGTATTCCGAAGGCTATAGTATTAGAAAGAGATTCAAAATTTACTTCTAACTTTTGGAAAGGATTTTTCCAAGGGTTTGGTACAATTTTAAACATCAATACATCATACCACCCTTATACATATGGACAAACAGAAAGAGTTAACCAAGTAATTGAACATATATTAAGGATGTATGTGATGGATCAACCATCTAAGTGGGAAGATTATTTACACTTGGTAAAATTTGTTTATAATAATGGATATCACTCCTCTTTGAAGAAGAGACTTTTCGAGGCCATGTATGGAAGGAAGTGTAATACTCCAGTCAATTGGGATAACCCAATGGATAGAGTCATTGTTGGACTAGAATTATTAAAGGATATCGAGGATCAAATGATTAAGATAAACAAGAATCTAAAGGTAGCTTAAGATGGGAAACAAATTTATGTAGATCAGAATAGGACCGCCAGATAGTTTCAAGTTGGGGATCATGTTTTTTTGAAAGTGAGACCCAATGAGAGTTCCTTAAACTTGGGAAATTGCTCCATGCTAGCTGCTAGATATTGTGGACCTTTTGAGGTATTAGCTACGATAGGACCTATTGCTTATGAGATGGCCCTACCCTCTTGCATTAGAGTACATAATTTGTTTCATGTGTCTTTATTGAAAAAGTATATTCCCGATACTAACCATGTAATTGATTGGAATGTGATCGAGGTAATTAGAGTGATTTTATTTTATTTATTGATACAGACACAGATATATATATATATAAACATGGTACTAATCATGTGATTGAATGGATTATGATCTAGGTGGAATTGGAAGGGGATTTTTCGGTACAACCTGTTGCCATTTTTGGTAGCAAGGTGTTGGCACCCCCAACAACTCTCCTTGAATTTTGTAAATAAAGGGACCTCATTAAAATTTTGTAAATATTTAGCTTGGTTTTCCTTTCATTTTATCTTGCTTGATTTGGTAGGTGATTTTATGACTTTCTTTTGGCTAAATTGGATCACATTCATATTTTTACATTCTTATAAGTGTTCAATTTATTATGCATAATTGATAATGAGTATTTTGGCAAGTCATGAGGAAATAGCTGAAAACAAAATTTCAACATTTACACCTCTAAATAATGCATATAAAAGAGTGAAATCATTCCCTTAATCCTTATTTTGAATAATCTATCATATTTATTTATATTTAAGTTTTTAATTCTTCATGATAATTTTTCTTTTTATTTAATTTTATAATGTTAGGAAAAATTAAAATGTCGTAATGAAAAGTTTATTTGTTTGATCATAAAAAAGAAAATAATGCTATCATAAATTTCTTAATTTTTATTAATTATTTCTTATGATAGCATGAGTCTTATCATTTAGAATTTAAACAACCTCATTGTTTCACTTAGGTGACTAATCATAATATTTAACGATTTTCAACTTTATTTATATCCATATTTTCTTAAAGTTGATGGACATATTTTTACTTATATATCTATTTATGATTTTTCTTTACTTTCCTTTATATAGCATTGATAATGGTTTAAAAGTTATGCCTTTGCTAATAAAGTTTGTGAAGGAAATATAAAATATATATATAAATCTAAGTTACCATTACAAATGTCAATGGATTGTTAAGAACATAAATTGATTGACTTTTAATTTTTTACAAGGGTATGGATATTAATATAAATTGAAACACTTTGGGATTATGAAATATGTTAAAACATGTTTGCCTATTAGTATTGAAAACTCCCATCACAAGTATTTTATGTAACCATCATTCACGTATGGAAAAATAAATAAAGTACGGCAACACAATGAAGGAATAATCTTGTGAAATTAAAAATGAATGTCATTATGCTATGGCGGGGATCAAGCTTCCTAAAACAGAAGATGCTACATTGTTGGCAGCTTTATTCATTGCATAGAAACTGAAGTCATAAATTCTCCATGAATTTCAACATCGAATAATTTATTGGATCATTGAAATGATATTGTTTTAATGCTTGTAGGAAAATAAAATAGTTACAGAGTAGCTGTGATCAATCATGTCACCTAATTGTGAGATTTTGAAATATGCCATTTTCCCGTGGATTGGTCTACGTTGTAAAAAGAAGGAATCTCGCACAAATTTGTGTTTTATTGTTACTGTTTTAAACAGAAAGTTGTTTCTCAAAATAGTTCCATTTCTAAATTCTCAACAAAATGCAAATAATCAGTGAGAAAGAAGAGCTCATGTATATCAGCGAGTTGAGAAACTAAATGGTTTCCCAATGTTCACCAACAAATAAGGTTATGCTTATCTGTGATATTATCATCAAAGTAATTCCTTCGTCATTATGCTAAAAGACGTTTCAACTTGAAATTACATAATTGTGAAAGAAGTTTACCAAGATGAGTCAACACATGCTAAGATTATTTGTTGAAAGCTTAAGCTCATATTCATAACTTCTGGGAATGAAACATGGTTACACGAGATCGCTGAAGGAGATAATAAAGGAGAAGTTTGAACGATTTTTGGAACATCGCTAGCCTGCTTAAATTTCTTTAGTGTGCACAAAAATCGTTTCATTGGCCAATCCAGAATCCGCAGAGGTTATACTAGACGTTTTGATGAGGAGATTACCATGCAGGGTTTGTGGAAACATTCCAGGTTGCAATTAAGAAGGTGATCACCTTTATAAAAGGAAAATATTGGACTATCAAGAGGCCACGGTCTCAGTAGAAGAGAGAGTATTTGACTATTTTCAAATCTGTTTCCTATTTTGTAAATTTTCTGTTTGCAGAAGGAAAAAGAGACACTACGAGGGGGTAGCGCTCATCAAATCTAGAGAAATTCCATTCTTTAAAGTTCTGTAATTTTTTAATGTTCAATGGTTTTTTTAAATCAGAGAATAAGAAACGTTGCTGCCAGTGAGGGAGAAGATATCTATAGTGAATCTAGGCTTTTGCTAAACCATTGTAGCCTTAATGTATTCTTTTGTAAATTGTTTATTTCAAAAGATAAACTCAGGAATCTTTGCCATTAATTTTATAGAATTTCTGCTCTATAATATTTTTATCATAGATCCAATTTGAAATTTTATTTATCTTGTGATCATTTCAAGCATCTAATTTTGTTTTGTGAGATTGTTCTTATTTTACTCAATTGGATGTATGCCAGATGAGTTTATTTTTTATGCTAATCTTTTTCTGGTTGTTTTAAATGATTGCATAAACTTGATGCATAAACATATTTTCAGAATCATAAACATATTGTTTCTTGATTCTGGAATTATTGTTGGTTCAATATATTATTGTGTTTCTGTCTTTGCTTCAGTAAACAAGTAATATCATTATTCTTTTATGCATGAAAAAATTATCTTTAAAACTTGCTCCTATGCAAGATAGCATAGGATAGAGAATAGATCAGGTCTAGAGTTAGTTTTTTTAAATTAGGTTTTAGTTTTATTTCATAGTGAAAGATTCAGTTTAGTTACTATTAAATCCTGTGTGTTTTAATCGCTATTAAAACTGTATGCTTTTCAGCCAATGAAATATGCATCTTAAATTAGTCATGCATCACCTGTTAGTTAGAATACATCTTTGAGATCTTTATTTCATTTTAAGAATTTCTATTACTAGAATGTGAGACTCTCTTTTGAGAGGAAACTCATAAGGCAGCGGGGCCTTTGTTCCTATGAGATTTAGTCATCCCAAACACATCGAGGGTTGTTTTAATCACTTTTTGTGGACTATTTCTCCTTGTTGGATTTAGGACAGAAAATACGTCCAACAAATGGCGCTAGAAGGAGGGCCATGAGGTAAAACAAGTGGTTTGATTTTTAATTATTGTTAATAACCATTTATCCTCTTGCTCTTTGATTTTTCAGATTTTATATTTTTTATTCTTCTTCGTCAGAGACATGTGTTTAAGGGTTGGTTGGACGATAAGCTAACCATTTGAAGAGTGAATTAATATTGATTGTTTATCATTCATGGCTCATGCCAAAATTATTGTTTGGGAATCAATTTTTAGTTTTGCATTAATTCATATTCCCAATGAGACAGTTAACCTCTTGTCAAAACTTGAATTTGATGGTGAAGGTGATATATCTACAAGGAAACACCTCAAGAATTTTTTGTCTAAATGTAATAAACATAATATTATTGATCTTAGTGCTACTTGCAGGTTATTTGATCTTACTCTCAAAGGACGAATCAAATGCTGGCTGGAAACATTTCCACCTAATTTATTTTTTACATGGTTTCAATTTGCACATGAATTTTTAGATACTTTTAAGGATTATAATTCTAATAAACTATGTAGTGAATTACAGGCTCTTCGAAGGAAGAAAGGTGAGTCTTCAGAAGAATTTTCAGTAAGGCTTTCTCATATCCTTTGCAAATTTCATATTACCGATTTACCTTCTGAATTTGATCTTTTAAATATTGTTTTCAACTCTCAAGTTCCTCTTATTCAACAAAATCAAGATGTTTGTCAAAAGTATGTTTCAACAAATCATTTACCAACCCTTCTAGAAAATTCTTCCTCTATCATTGATTTAGATACTTCTATAAGTTCTACCCAACCCCAAGGTGACAAGATCGAAATAGAAGAGGTACTAACTCCTTCCGAGGATTATTCTTTTCTCAAAGGAGAAAGACATACTTCTTTTATCCAAAATATTGAACCTCTATATATTAAGGAATCAAATGGGAAAGAACTTACTCGTGATTAATTTATTTGTATAGATAGAGTAGTTGATTATGTTGATGAACGGAAATATTCAGATTCTTTTGTTACAAAAATAGATCAAGATGAATTAATTATAAAGCAAACTATATGTTCACCATTTTCTGATTTTTGTTTTAATTCTTCTTTCGATTCAATTATCAAAGAACACAAATATGTTAATGATAATTTTATTTGTTCTAGAAATTCAATAGAAAAAGTTGAAGAAGATGACATGAATCTTAGTTTCTTAACTAAATGTTGTTCATGAAAAGATATTAATATTTTTCAAGCAAAGATTGATAAAAATTTTGATTTACATGAAGGATTATCAATTAATCTTGATCTCGAATAAATTTAATATGGAATGCTTAAAGGTACATCAACAAATTATATTGAAAATAATTAGGTAATAAAAAGAGAAATCTTTTTGGAAATATTAATGATCTTTCTAATTTGAGAGACTCTTTTAATTTCCTCACTTCTAATTCTTACTTTTCTATTTATCTTGATTTATTTTCTGATTTTGATATGCGTAAGATACCATTTGAATTATCTAACTATGTGACTTCAAAATCACATTTTTATGAGATATCTAACATTTGTGGTCCACTTATTAAGCATGAGTTTGAGGGATTGGGACATATTTCATTATTAAATCATCATTCGATGCAATATTTTAAAAAGAAATAAGGTTTATTGCAAGATGGTTACAGTCAACCGATATTTGATGAGAATAAAACACCAATTTTTGTTGAAACTAAAAATGCTTGTTCTCATCAAAATTACTTATATGAGAGATATAATTCAATTGGTGATAATAAAATCTTTGCTGAAGAGTTTCCTATAACTTGTGATCACCAAAGACTTACATCTCTTTTAATTGATTTACTTTTAGTTGTTGACCCTTTAAATAAGATTACTTCTTTCAATATTAGGCCACTACCAATTCATTCACCTATTACATCATTTCATGATCCTACTTTGTATTTAAAACCAATTCTTCCAGTTGTTAGTGTGATAAATGCTAGTGATTTGATTCTTCGAATTGATTCTCATAAGATATTTTTACCATATATGGAATTCATATTGTTAGATCATACTTTGCATTCTAAGTTTCATGATAGGATTGCGGAGTGGCTCAAAAATTCTTATCTCAAGAAGTTTCCATTCAATGGTAAGGATTTATTTTCTATATATACAAGTAAATATTTTAGTGGTAAGTACAATGCATCTAATTTTCTATTATTAACATATCATTTTATTTTACTAATTGAAAGTGATGTTTTTCTTACAGGAATGAAAATGATTCGATGGCTTCAATGGTTATTTCACTTTACTTAAATTTTCATTACGCTTGATTTCTCTTGTACATAGTTAGGCTTAGGTTTATTTTGTTTTCTTCATTTTTACTTTTTTTTTGTTTTAAATACTTTTATGAAGATGATACCAATTTCAAGAGGTGACACTGATCGATACATTCGGGGATGTTTTCTTTACCTTTGACTCTCTTGCTCATAATTATATTTAAAATTTTCTTGTTAAGTCATTTATCTTTTACTTTTTCGACTTAATTGGGAAAATGTTTTATACATTCTTATGATCATAAGTAGGAACTTTTAAGAAAATGAAGAATGTTGTTGCACATTAATACCAAAATATTTTGAGTTGTAATTGCATATGCAATTAAGATTAAGTTAAAAATTTTTTATTTTTGGTTTGTTTTCTTTTGCTTATTAATAAGAGTGGCCTAACTTATTAAAACATCTTGCTTATTTTTAACAAATCATTATGTCGCAAATTATAGAGAGACATATTTTTCATCTTCTCTCTTTCCATTTCATTTGTGATATAGCTATTTCGTTTTTCTCCATGTAAGATGTTAATTTATTCAGGGCTAAGTTTCATTTTTGCGTTTGCATATATCCATTTTAGATTTCTTGCTTTGATCAGTTTTATTTTGTAATTTAATAGAATTTTCTTTTGAGTGGTTTGCTTGTTTTCAAAAAAGGAGGTAAACTAATTTTAGCATATGGTGATCAAAACCATGTATTTCTATCAAGTATTTGATCGAAATCCTTTTCTGTTAAAGGGACATCATTATAAAGCCACTCTTCTTTTGTCAAGATTCTAACCATAGCGAGATTAGTTTTGGCTTTGAAAAATTTATTATGGATCATATTGATGGATTGATTGAGTTACTTGACTATTATCTAGGATATTTATCTTTCAAAATGATGCTATAATGTAGATGTGTTTCTTTTCAAAGGGATCATTTTCCCTAGATTGAAGTAAGTCAGGAATTGTAAGTTATCTTTTAGACATTTTACGCCATCCTTTTCTCTTTAGTGGGCCATTTGGATCTGCTTCCCCATCCACTAAGTAATCTCTATTGAGATTAACAATAACCTTAATGTTATTCATTGTACATAACGTTAATAAAATATAAGGTTATAACTAAACAACAGGAGGTCTCATCATGAGCTGACCTGTCATGATCATAAGCTCTATTGAAGTGACATTACCACATCTAGTTACGAAGCCAGCTTGATGGCTCTTAGTCATTTGATTAGGAGAAAGGAGGTCCCATCACGAGCCGAACTTTTCATTTTTCGGCAGTTCTTGTGAATGATGCTTCCGCATCTAGTTACCAAGCCAAGGTAGTAGTCTTCAATTAATGTCATTATTTATTATGTCCAAAAAAACAAAAAAACAAAAAAAAATATCTATATCTAGTGGATGGGATAAAAGCATCTAAGTGAGGTTAATAGGTCTATCATGTGGTATTGATGTCATACCTATATACTACATTTTCTTTGACTTGTTTTGGTTAAGAGAAATTGATTCCTTGGAAAATTTTCTTTCTACATTTGTAGAATAATCATTTATTTTTATAAGAATTTGGATAATGGTCGGGATAGTTTGATTGATTTTGAAAGTTTTGGTTCAATCTTTACATATAAAAGCCAATGGAAGGATTAAGTTATGTGATTGGGAAATTGAAATTTGAAGAGGCCTTTATCATTATTTCTCTTATATTATTTAAGATTCAGAATTATTTTGTAGAGATAACTGGTTCGCCCAGCATGTCGCCATTTGTTGGCACCCCAACAACTCTCCTTGAATTTTGTAAATAAAGGGACCCCATTAGAATTTTGTAAATATTTAGCTTGGTTTTCCTTTAATTTTATCTTGCTTGATTTGGTAGGTGATTTTATGACCTTATTTTGGCTAAATTGGATCACATTCAAATTTTTACATTCTTATAAGTGTTAAATTTATTATGCATAATTGATTATGAGTATTTTGGCAGGTCACAAGGAATTACCTGAAAACTCAATTTCAATATTTACACCTTTAAATAATGCATATCAAAGAGTGAAATCATACCCTTAATCCTTGTTTTGAATAATCTATCATAGCTATTTATATTTAAGTTTTTAATTCTTCATGATAATTTTGCTTTTTATTTAATTTTATAATGTTAGGAAAAATTAAAATGTTGTAATGAAAAGTTTATTTGTTTGATCATAAAAAAGAATGAAATGATATCATAAATTTCTTAATTTTTATTAATTATTTCCTATGCTAGCTTGAGTCTTATCATTTATACTTTAAACAACTTCATTGTTTCACTTCGGTGACTAATCATAATATTTAATGATTTTCAACTTTATTTATATCCATATTTTCTTAAAGTTGATCGGCATATTTTTACTTATATATCTATTTATGATTTTTCTTTACTTTCCTTTATATAGCATTGATAATGGTTTAAAAGTTACTCCTTTGCTAATAAAGTTTGTGAAGGATATATAAAATATATATAAATCTAAGTTACCATTACAAATGTCAACGAATTGTTAAGAACATAAATTGATTGACTTTTTATTTTTTACAAGGGTATGGATATTAATATAAATTGAAATGCTTTGGGATTATGAAATATGTTAAAACATGTTTTCCTATTAGTATTGAATACTCCCATCACAAGTATTTTATGTAACCATCTTTTACGTATGGAAACATAAATAAAGTACGCCAACACAATGAAGGAATAATCTTGTGAAATTAAAAATGAATGTCATTATGCTATGGCAGGGATCAAGCTTCCTAAAATAGAAGATGCTACATTGTTGGTAGATTTATTCATTGCAAAGAAACTGAAGTCATAAATTCTTGGTGAATTTCAACATCGAATAATTTACCAGATCATTGACATGATATTGTTTTAATGTTTGCAAGAAAATAAAATAGTTACAGAGTAGCTGCGATCCATAATGTCACCGAATTGTGAGATTTTGAAATATGCCATTTGCCCATGGATTGCTCCATGTCGTCAAAAGAATGAATCTCACACAAATTTGTGTTTTATTGTTACAGTTTTGAACAGAATGTTGTTTCTCAAAATAGCTCCATTTCTAAATTCTCAACAAACTTGAAATAATCAGTGACAAAGATGAGCTCATGTATATCAGCGAGTTTATAAATTAAATGGTTTTCCAACATTCACCAACCAAAAAGGTTATGCTTATCTGCAAGATTATCATCAAATTAATGCCTTCGTCATTATGCTAAAAGATGGGTCAACTCGAAATTAGACAACTATGAAAGAAGTTCACCAACATGAGTGAACATTTGCTAAGATTATTTGTTGAAGCTTAAGTTCATATTCATAACTTCTGGGAATGAAACATGGTTACATGAGATCGCTGAAGGAGAAAATAAAGGAGAAGTTTCAACGATTTTTGAAACATCGCTAGCCTGCTTAAATTTCTTTAGTGTGCACAAAAATCGTTTCATTGGCCAATGAAGAATTCGCAGAGGTTACACCAGACGTTTTGATGAGGAGATTATCGTGCAGTGTTTGTGGAAACATTCCAGGTTGCAGTTAACAAGATGATCGCCTTTATGAAAGGAAAATCTTGGACTACCAAGAGGGGGCGGGTCTCAGTAGAAGAGAGAGTATTTTATTAGTTTCAATTATGTTTCCTATTTTGTAAATTTCCTGTTTGCAGAAGGAATAAGAGACACTACTAGTGGGTAGCGCTCATCAAAGGTAGAGAAGTTTCATTCTCTAAAGTTCTGTAATTTTTCCGTGTTCAATGGTTTTTATAAACCAGAGAATAAAAAATGCTTCTTCCAGTGAGGGAGAAGATATCTACAGTGAATCTAGGATTTTGGTAAACCAATGTAGCCTACATGTATTCTTTTGTAAACTATGTATTTCAAAAGATAAACTCAGGAATATTTGCCATTAATTTTATAGAATATCATTTCTGCTCTGTAATATTTTTATCACAGATCCAATTTGAAATTTTCTTTATCTTGTGATCATTTCAAGCATCTAATTTTGTTTTGTGAGATTGTTCTTATTTTACTTAATTGGATGTATGCCAGATGAGTTTATTTTTTATGCTAATATTTTTTTGGTTGTTTTAAATGATTGCATAAACTTGATGCATAAACATATTTTCAGAATCATAAACATATTGTTTCTTGATTTTGTAAGTATTGTTGGTTCAATATATTACTGTGTTTCTGTATTTGTTTCAGTAAACAAGTAATATCATTATTCTTTTGTGCATCAACAATTTATTTTTAAAACTTTCTCCTATGCAGGATAGCAAAGGATAGAGAATAGATTAGGTCTAGAGTTAGTTTTCTTAAATTAGGTTTTAGTTTTATTTCATAGTGAAAGATACAATTTAGTTGTTGTTAAAGACTATGTGTTTTAATATCTGTTAAAACTATATGTTTTCCGGACAATGAAATATGCATCTTAAATTAGTCATGCATCTCATGTTAGTTAGAATACATCTTTCTGATATCTATTTCATTTTAATAATTTTTGTTACTAGATTGCGAGACTCTCTTTTGAGAGAAAAATAATAAGGCAATGGGGCCTTTGTTCCCGGAAGATTTAGTCATCCCAAACACACCGAGGGTTGTTTTAAGAACTTTGTCTGGACTATTTCTCCTTGTTGTCTTCAGGATAGAAATTCGGCCAAAAAAAGGTCAAGCTGCTTCGAAATCGAGAAATCAGGCATGTAAAGGTCCAATGTACCCATGACAGTCTCGAGGATGTCGCTTAGGAGCTGGAGGATGCCATGAGGGAAGCATACCCTCATTATTTTTCAAATTTTGCATTATGTATGTAATATGCATCGAGGACGATGAATAGTTTCAGGGGGAGGGAGATGTAATAGCCCAATTGTTAAGACCTAGACTTATGATCCTTCATGTGACTTATGTTCTCTTTCATTTTGGGGTTATGATATTTTATATGATTGTGGAATTTTTCTCCTTCTCATGATTAATTTAATTACAGAATTATTATTAATGTTTGATAACATGAATTTGTACTTTGGATCTATTTTTAATGTTAATGTTATTACTAGAATCTCTGCAATTTTTTAATGTTCTTAATGATTATTTAAATAAACAACTGGCTCAATAAAGGAAACTAAATGAGTATGGGGGGCCATGGATTCCAAAAAATGAGTGGGAATGGGGACATCCCTAGAACCTTATAACTTATTGTTGACTTAACTTTGTCCACCCTAATTCATATTTGTACCTTAGTGAGATTAATAATGTTCGTCACCCAAACCCTGCACAATGAACCCTATTCTCAATAATTATGAACTATGGATATTTTTTCATATTGTGCACACCTAAGTGGACCCCTCTTTCCTAGAGAAACCTTGGGAAAATATTCCCTCACATTTATGTGTTGATGGTCATTTATGAGCCCTTTTCCTAGTTCTTATGGTTGTAAGCTATTTTCTAGCTTCCACTCTTACACCATGCATTAATGATCCTATTTTTGTGCTTCCATGATATTTATCACCCTATTGGATGCCCTATCTCACCTATTTCGACCTAATTTATGTTTTATAACCCCCTTTATGCATTAGTGTACCTCATTGTGCTCTTCATAGCTCCACTCAATTTTTGGGTAACTCCTCCTCATGGTGTTAATTCGGGAAAGGGAATATTTTCCCTAAGCCACCACTCCACTAATTCAAGTTAATTCTCTGAAGCTTAAACCTTACCTCTATATAATTTGGTTTGATCCCTTTGGGTTAGAGTGGTCCTCCTTATCCTATAAATCCATATTCCATCTCCTTGTTGAAGTTAATCTTTAGCTTTAGACCATGCAATTTATGCTATCTAACCGTGTTGGGAATGTTGATATTACTGAGAGTGTGTTGATATTTAGAGTGAGTCCATTTGTTCCCTTTTCTTCCATTATATCACTCTACTAGTCCATGTTCTCACACAGAAATCCATGAAATGGTAATGGTGAGATAGGTCACATCCCATAGGCAGTGAAGACAGACATGAAATTATTAGTGGGAAGAATTGTGTCTCTTAACAGAGGTATTTTCAAGAGTAGTGAGACTAAGAGAGAATATACCTGTGGATCCATGGTATCAACTCAGGGGTTACCTTTTTAAGAGAGTAATCCTTGATGGTGTCTACCGCTGAGAGGAAAGTTGTCCTGCTTTAGCGAGTGGTTTAAATTTTGAGATAAGTATTTCTCTTATGTTATGTTTTCATTTCATTATTTTATTCAGTATATGTGTTGTTAACACTTAAAATGTACCTAGGTTGCAAAAGTTAAATCCCATAGGTAACAGGAAAAAACACTTCAGAAAGAAACTGGCTTTCCTTTCCAGAGAGGGATCTGTCAAATATAAATTTAACAAGGCCAAATATAAAATCAACACTCAAACATCATATGGACGGTTGAAACGATACACATAATAATTGGGCAATGGATTCAAAATACATAAAGATATCACAAGGTCGCATACATGATATTTCATCAAAGGCAAGATAACCACTTAATTACAGCCATTCATTGAGTTCAGGTGGAAAAGGAGGAAATATGAACAATCCATCAATATAGAGCATCATAAGATGAATTCCATATTAAATTTACTAGAAACATTTATGAAATATATGAAACAATAGTCAGAGCACAACAAGTATTAATTCCAACCATTCAACACTATGCTTTAGATACGAGGAAAACAAAATGGAATGTAACACCGGAAAAATGATCACATAGGAAAGAAAATACAGACTGTAATGTAAACAGCACAAGAATCTCTGATAACCCACACACATTCAACTTTGTTATTTCAAAAATTATATTTCAAAAAAAAAACATTGATCCAACTAATGGGTTACATCCCCCAATACATCAAGTAAATGCAAATATATACATAAATGATTTCTTCCCAAGAAGATTTAATAACTGAATAATCTATTTAATAAAAGTATTTGTAACTATATCCTTAACAAATAGGAATAAAATACTTGCTTTGATCCTAATAACAAATCATTTAAATAGAATCAACTTAGTGACAACAAGGCTTGAACAAGCAGCTCAATAGCACGCAACACCTGTTTTCACGGATGAAGAATATACTTTGTTTTTCTAAATCTTTCCACGGCTCTCCGTTGTTCTACGCTTGGGATGTCGTACTCAATCATTTCTTGGATAAACACTTCCAGATCCATATAGGTTTCATAACACATAGTAGGAGGCCCTCCTTTGATGATCAGAAATTTCTGCAACATCTCGAAGTCTTCTGTCAACTTGTCCATGATGAATTTTCCCGTCAGTCCCTTTACCAAATCATCAAACTTGGAGTGATCCATACAGCCATGTACTAGCAGCATATGGTAATGTTCCTGAGAAAGAATTCTTCATTCTTCATCCCAGAAAGAAGGAAGGACATCTTCAAATAATTCTTTAAAAGCATGCCTGAAATCATTAATATGCGAAGTCATCCCATTATCCTTATCTTGTACTGTCTTCATAAGATGATGTTTGTGAATGAGCCTTTTCGACCACAGTACCATAGCCACTCTGTCTTTGATTCCTATATATTGTAATTTTTGATAAGTTAATGAATTCAAGAAATTCAATGCATTCTGAGTTGTACTTAGGGGTTTCCTCTCCATGGTCTCATTTACTAGTTTTAATATTTGATTGGCTAAATTAACCAATGTAATTTGATCATCAATGAAATTCAAATAATATATGAACTTAGTAATCTCCACAGACAATGTATCCCAGATTATATGCTTGGCTCCCTAAAGAGGACCCTTTCCTGTATTTTTTTCTTTTAATTCAATAAGCTTCTTTTGTAATTGACCTTTATCCTATAGTAGTTTATTCTTATTTTCAGCCATTTTAGTCAGCTCGGATTTGATTTTCTCATTTTCTTCTTTTAATTCCCTTATCTCTACATCCTTCAAGCTTACTTGTGACATGGGTACTATTAAATCATCAGTAGAAAAATCATTTAAAGGCTTTTCAATATTTACAATGGTAAAATCTTCATCAGTAGGATTCTGGCTCATTAATTCTTCCATAATCCCTTTTCATCATTCTGGTCTTTCTTTAACCGTGAAATTTGTGCCATTAATTCTTTTCGCTCTGTTTCCCATTTATTCTTTTCCTCTTGCAACTTCATAGTTTTTCGTTTGTACTCCATCATTTCCTGATGAATCTTATTGTTCTCCTCCTGCAATGCTAACAACTCTGATGACTGAACATGTTCAGAACTCGGGATTTTCAACTTCTTCTTTAGTACCTGGAGGGCATTATATTTTTCTTCTAAAAGTCTGCTGACGGCTTATGTGTTTCCCATTTCATCCCCTAAGCTTACAATATATGCTTGCAATTTCTTTATTTGAATAGAATTCGCCTTGTTCTCTACTTTCTCGTGCTTTAATTGGACCTCTAATTTATCAACCAAAACTTGCAACTTGTTAATTTTGACCATGGCATGTAATAAATCTAAATAAATAATATCTCTTGTCTATTTATGCAGCTATATTTTGTCAGGTACACTGATTTTATCCAATCTGACTTCCATCTTGGCCACTTTTTGTCGCTTACCATAGCTAATTTTAAAGTGTTTCTCTCTACGTCCTGAGTGGAAATCAGGGAAGTCTTTGGGTTATTCAGACTTCTCACTCGAGGGAGTAGATTCTTAGTTTCTTCTAGGGAATCTCTCTGCTTTTCTACATAGCTAGTCATGAATTGTGATTTAGATTTAAAAACTGAACTGGACTATGCATTATTTTCACTTTCAAAAGAAAACTGTTTTATCTACACTGACTTCTTAGGAATCAAAATTACATTTTTCAACTCATCTGAAACTAATTCACTTGAAATTTTATCGTCTTGAGATGTTTTGGTCTTCTTATATGAACTATCTTCATCTATTTCCATATTTTAAATCTCAGAAAAACTTCTTTTAATTAAAACATTAGAACTTTCTGGAATTTGAGACACTGTAATTGATCCACTGCTTGTACTCTCATTGCTTCCTGGATTTTCCACAAAGTGAGACAAATTGGCTACTTCCTTCAAACCCTCAACAACCTTGTGATCAAATGCTTTATTTTTATTTTCTTTTTTTCTTAGAGAAATTATATGATAAGGATCATAGTTGACTTTTTTTTCCTTTTGAAAATCCACATTTTCCAATAATTTATCCACAATCACCAAGACACCCTTCTTTTTAAAGATGAATGAACCAACTTTAAGGGGGAATTTGATATTGGAGGATTTTTTTAAATCTCCAAAATGTTCCTCTTCTGCATGTAATATTTGTCTCGTGTATTCTAATGCAAAGATCCTAGGGGTAACGAAAGCAGGTAGCCTATAAGGCTCTCCGGTGAAACCATATACTCTCAAAACTGTAAAGTCTTTATACAAAAACCAGTCCCCAATCCTGTCTTCTGATGATGATTGCATCATAATCTTCATTTCTTCAAACACTCTGGGAAATACTTCATTAAAAAACTACTTATATATCTCTAAGATAATGGAATTTACAAATTCAAACATATTGTTTTGCTTCGGCAGATCTGAAGAGAATATAGTATTCAAGAACTGCAATTCAGTTACATTTGAACATAATAACATGTTCAACAAATATGGTTGATACTTGAAAAATATGACCTTTGAGAACTCAAATAATTGGATATGGATAGCCTCTGCTAAATATTCATCCAGACTGAAGACATGGACCAGATGGGACTCGGACTAAAGATTAACTGAACTCATTTTCAATAAGAAACCCAAGACAACCTCACTGACATGAAAGTCATTATCTAGACCTAAAAAATGATAGACCAAAGACACAACCAATTGGACCTCCTCTTTGAATATGTGAATACGATATGGAAAAAAGAGACCTTCTAATGACTGAACTTCATTAAGAATGCTAGACAAAAATTCACATCGAACTTCAGTTTTACAACCTCTATATACTTCAGCCAAAACAGACTCATTCACAGACTCACCACTATCAGTGTAATTATCAGGGAAACTCGTGAATCCGCGGATAGATTTTGTATCAATTCTACACAATATCTTGGATGTGGAACGACTCACAATGACTCTCTTAGAAGATGAGTAATTACTTGCACACCACTCAGTGAATTGAGGAAAGGGTAAGGTCTACTCAATAGATAAATAATACAAAAATGACTTGCAGGCATTCAAAATGTCATTTCCTTGTAAATTATATTGCCACAATCTTTCCTTAATAACTAATACATTTCCCACTAATAGAAATGGGTCATATACGCCTCTATCTCTATCAACCAAGAATTATTCTCTTTCATCAAGGACTCGGGTAAGACCTTCTAACCCTTTCTCTTTCTCCATAATATAAAAACGATGATAATTCTGTGAATAAAGCTCAAGTGTTCGAAGCTTATTTGTGACTGTAACTGTATGTACCCGAAGTTGACTGCGAAAGGATGGTGGGCAGTCCCTTTCATACGTCATGGAATGTAAAATAAAAAATGATTTTTCAAAATAAGTCAACTCCACTTTATATAGAAGTCCATTCTGGAGGCTCCTTCTAGTGGTTTCTTAAACCATTTTTCTTCGCTGGATGTACCATAAGCTGCCATGTGTATCATGGTTTTTATTCTGCTACCGCTTTTCTACTTCAACCACCGTGCAACTCTATCCTCCAGATCTGATGATAACCGTTGATGAATATTCACTTTATTTTTAAGTCGTTGGATTAACTTCCATGTACACATTCCGCTGGGCCTTTTTGTTTTTAACAATGTGCAACTTTATGGAGCGAACTTCTTATCAACCGTATATTTTTCCGACCCGATCCCATAACCGTCGATCCCCGTGCCTTGTTAATTATCTCCCATGCATCTTCACAGAGCGAATCTATTCTAAACCGTTGATTTTCACATCCTTGTTCTATACCATTGGATTATGAGATAATTTCATTATTTATGCGCCCTCTATCATACATTCACATTGTCATATTTAACCAAAGTCCAAATAACCATCATTTTTGTTCACCATGTTTCCTTCGATACTCTGCAAGTTAGAAGTTGTTAACAACTGGCTCCATCTGGGGATGATATTCTCGCTGCGAGGTATCAAAGAACTCGTAGACCAGGTGTCTGTCCTTAATCTTTACATGATAGCTTCAAAAAAATTTACCTTTATTATTGATATATTTACTAGAAAGAAATGGCATGCCTCTTGAATCTTAGGGCTTTCACTGCAAGCTTCAAAAGCATTTGGCTCACCATCTGTACTGATTTCTAAAGAAAATAAATATTTACAAACTTATGGTACAAGTTTTACTTTCCTTCTTAGGATAGGTAATGTTTCAGAAATCTCCCATTGACAGGGTTACTATCAAGAGAGACCCCGTTCGGATATTCCAAAAGAAATGCATTTTTCCCTCTACGTCCAAGAATAACATAAGGACCAACCCAAATATGATCAAATTTTCCATGTTTATCTTCTTTGGGAGCATCCCACTTCAAGACCAAGTCATCAATCTGGAACTGTTCTTCTTTCACCTTTCTGTCAAAAGTATTTTTTTATTTTTTCGTAATGGTATTGCACTTTATCATAAGCCTTATTCCTTTGCTCTTCTAGCTCAATAATATTATTTATCCTCCTTTTCATGTGGTTTGGTTCTTCTTGCCGCTCTTGGAAATACCTCATGACTGGAACACCTAACGATGCTGGGAAAACAACTTCAGTTTCGTACACCAATTGGAAAGGAGACATTCCAATCGCCCTTTTGGTACTAATCCTGTCAGCCCATAAAGCATATTTGAGCTTGGTATGTCACGATCTTTAATTATCTTCCAAAAACTTCCTGATGATCCTTACTAAGATTTTATCTGAATATTTGGCTAACCCATTTCCTTGCGGATAATAGGCAGTCGAATGATTCAGACTGATATTATATTTGTGATAGAAATCAATCATTTTCTTGGATTTAAAAGTGGCTGCATTATCTGTTACTATTCTTTTGGGGCATCCAAATCTAGCCAATATGTTCTCCTCAAGAAAATCCATGATTACAGTTTCAGTGGCTTTCCTGGTAGGAATCGCCTCAATCCATTTTGTAAAATAATTTGTAGCTATTAAAATCTATTTGTGTTGTCCTAAAGGATTGGGATTTATTTCGCCAATGAAATCCAAACCCCACTGTTGGAAAGGAGCTTCTATTGTTATTGGATTTAGAGGGAGAGGAAGTACCTTTCTTTTACCATCAAAAAATTGACACTGATGACACATGCTAGTTTCTTTATATACATCTGAAAACAATGTTGGACAATAGTATCCTGCTCTTAGAATTTTATTTGCAGTCACCTTCCAAGAATGATTCCCTCCACAATCTCTATTATGGAATTCTTTAACCATATGTTGAGCTTCATTTTCCAAAAGACAGTTCAGTAACACACCTCCGGGATCTTTCCAATAAAGATATCGATTTATAATACAAAACTTGGCAACTTTCAATTTTACTGACCTTGCCCTTGACTTACTCAATCCTACTGGTGCTTGTAAATTTTGAAGGATGTAAACAATGTCAGAGTACCATGGAGACGCCACAAAATCAATCATTAATTCCACCTCTATATCCAACTGATTAAACTGATGGGATAAGAAATTGATTTGTAAAGATTCACAATTTAAATTTGTCATCATTTTCGCTAATCCTTGTCCCTTAATCAGCTTAGTAGGCTTTATCTCTATGTCATACTCCAGTAATGTAGCTATCCATTTTTCCCTTCTACCCTCTGGATTAGGTTGTGTCAAAATTCCTTTCACAGCAGCAGTTGGAACATGCACGATTACATGTGAGTGTAGAATATACACTCTGAAATCTTTCAATGCCTTGAATAAAGCATATGCCTGTTTCTTCATGATATCATATTTCAATTCTCCATCCCTCAACATCTTGCTGAAAAATTCTATGGGTTGCTCCATGTTCTCATCATTCTTCTGCAATAAAATTGTTGCAATGGTATGCTCTGAAGCATACGAAAATATTAAGAAATATTTGGTAGAATATGGAATCACCAACACTGGAGCCTCTGATATTTCTTGTTTGATTTCCCAAAATGACCTCCTAGCCTCCGCATTCTACTTTATCTCATGACCCTTTTTTAGCATATTTGTAATATTCATTAAGATTTTAGCAAAACTAGGCACAAACCTTCTTAAAAAATTTACCTGTCCCAAAAATGATTGTATTTCCTTTTTACTCCTGGGTTCTCCTACCTTTAAAATTGCACTCACCCTTTCAGGATCAATTTTTATTCCATCTTTAGATATTATATGACCCAATAATTTTCCTTATTCCAATGCAAAATTGGACTTCTTTGGGTTCAATGATATACCAAATTTCCTACACTTCATGAATTTTTTTTCTAAATGATGAATATGTTCCCTATCAGATCTTGAATAAACTGTGATGTCATCCATGTAAATTACCACAAATTTTCCAATTTCTCCCGCAAAAGCAATGTCCATGACCCACTAGAAAGTAGCTCCTGCATTCATTAATCCAAAAGGCATCTTTGCATACATAAAACTTCCCCAAGGTGTAGTAAATGTAGTTTTTTCTTGATCTCTAGGTAATACTTTAATTTAATTGTAACCAGAAAAACCATCCATCATTGAAATTCTTTGAGCTTCAACTACCTTCTGCAGTATATATCCATCTTCGACAAAGGATAATTGTCCTTCATAGAAACTTTATTTAAATTCTGGAAATCTATACATAGTCTGATTTCTCCATTCTTTTTTCTAACAAGAACCAAATTTGCAACCCACTTTGAAAATATTAGAGTCACGATGATTTTGGCGTCAAATAATATTTTAATTTCCTTCTCAATAATGGGAAGCAATTTAGGATTTATCCTTCTAAGTTTCTTCTTGAAAGGTTTCTCCCAGGCTTTAAAGGAATAGTATGTTGTATTATAGATGTATCATACTCCTTAATATATTCATAACTCCAAGCAAACACATCCGTATGCTTCTTCATTAAATTCACATATTCCTCTTTTTCTTTTATAGGCAAATTTTTGGATAATTTTATAATCTTAGTATTTTCCTTGGTACCAATATTCCTATATTCAACAACATTCTCAACAGGCTTCACTTTAGGATTCTTAGCAACATCATTCTGATCAAAAAGTTTTTCCAAAGGAATCAAACCTCTTGGTGTAAATTTTTTTTTTAATTGAATAATATCGTTTCCTCCTAAGGTTCCCTTTAATTTTTCAGCACCATCTTTTTCCTTTTCAGGATCTTCATCATCCTGAAAATTCTCACCATTGTCATTTTTAGTATCAATATGAGTATTTACAAATTCTTGTTGAAATATTGTAACTTCGAAGAATATTCTATATGTATTTATTTGTGGTCCCCGATGGTCCTACCAGGAGAACCACTTGTATTACTTTGTACCTGGATGTTCCTAATCGGAAGAACTAATAAGATTCATGAGGTAGTCCCCTCTAATTGTAAAGGTGGGTCATTAGCACCCCAGTGTGGTTACTTGAGCCTACATGTGTAACTTGAGCCTACATGATTAACTCGAGCCTACATGACAGATGAGTTAACTTAAGTGAATGGATGAATATAAATAGAGGTGTAGTGCTCTTCATTTATGACACACACTCTCACTTGTGTAGCGCATTAGTGGAGAAGAGAAGTAGCTGGAGAAGGAGGAGGATTAGGCTTTGATCTCCTTGCTGGTTTTATCTTTTATCTTTTTGGGGCATCTATATTGTGGAAGATTTTGCTGGGTTTTTCCCAAGATAAATATTTGTGTTCCTTTTGTATGGTTGTGCTTGTCTATCTTTCAATGATCCTGTTTATATGCTTTTGTTATGAAAAATGAAATGAAATACTGATGTCTTAGCTAAGCATATGAAACTTTAACATGGTATCACAGCCACCCTGAAAAGAAGATATTGTGCAGCTATAGAATCTAGGGATTCTTACTTTTTGTTTCTCTCTCCACAATCAATCAGCAAAAGAAGGCTAGGCTGACTCTCCATTGAAGGGCACATCTTTCTATTGAAGCGGAATTCGATTCCGAGCATTTTCAGTTTTCCGTGTGGTAAATTAGGGCTTCTTGCAGAAGAATAATTTTTGAGTGAGCCCAGAATAGGATTGCTCTCCTCATCAAAACCGAATTTTAGAGACCTGGATCAAGATTTCTGGTTGGGTGAAACTCCGGGAAAGTCAAACCCTAGTTTGACGTGTAGCTGGAAAAACCCTAAATTCTAAAACTGCTACGTTTTGGTATATTCGCGATATCCCAATATTGGCGAAGGTTCAAGAGCTGAAAATTTCAGAGACCGAAAATAAAATCTTTTTGAACAACATGTCCAACATTCAGCCTCAGATTCGCTATATTCTAGGATATATGATCCCTCCAAGTTAGGGTTCCAGCCTCTTCCATAATTCATCCCTAAACAGGACACCTACGGGAAATTGCTATAGATTGGGATATAGAGGTCCAAATGGAATTCCTCAAGATTTTATAGAAATATAACTGACTTTAATTTCTTTGGTCTGAATTTCAGAACCTGAATATGAATCAGTGACATGTGGCATGCTGTACAACTTCACTATTCTGAACAGTCCTATAATAGGTCACCTTGGGAAAATGATCATAAATTCAAATTGGTGAAACCAAATATGATGAAACTTGTGGTTTTGGATCAGGGACATGCGATTTTACCTCTATGAGAAGTTTTAGACACATAGGAGTAGTAATGTCGGAGATATCATAGAAATAGTAACAAGCATTTCTGCAGAAGAAATTGGAAAACTAAGGCTTCCTGTTCCATGAGCTTCCCTCCACTGTTTTCAGAAAAAGAGTACATTGGACAACTCCATTTGAAGAGATCTATCTTTCTATCCAATCATATCTGAAATATTCCAAGTTTTGAAAATTAGGGTTTCTCTGACAAACCCTAGATCAGCCAGCTCTGGAAGCAGGACAGACACCTCAAATCGGTAAGATCTAATCTTTTGCTATGTGCATTT
Source organism: Pseudotsuga menziesii (assembly GCA_001517045.1). Taxonomy (NCBI): domain Eukaryota; kingdom Viridiplantae; phylum Streptophyta; class Pinopsida; order Pinales; family Pinaceae; genus Pseudotsuga; species Pseudotsuga menziesii. The sequence goes on from LPNX010095145.1 coordinate 79,110, forward strand.
GAGGTTCTCATTTCAAAGTGATCTATCACATCAGCTTGATGATAAGCTTGGTGAAGTTGGAAAATTCCAAGCATGAAAGTATTTGATCTCTCTGAAGAAAATGAATTGGACACCTACATGAGTAGAGAGGTTCCAGTTCTAGAGGGAGATGAGCCTCAAAGCCTTACATAAGAAGAACTTGATCAACGCCAAGAATATCATTGTTGATTCAATCATGGATCAACTTGTACCACAAGTGTCTTCCGTAAAGACATCGAAAATGTTTGATTTATTGATCAAGCTATTTGAAGATAAGAACATAATTCAAAAGATGGATTTGAGAAAACAGTTGAAGAATGTGAAGATCCAGAATGCATAACATCTTGAAGCAGTAGAAGAAGCAGCAGAGAATGTAGAAGTGGTGATAGCCACCTTGAATGGCCTCCCATGATCATGGGATTCATTCATGCGAGGAATGTGTGCCAGAATAAAGTGATTACTTTCAGTTGACTTTGGGAAGAAGAAGAAGCTCGTCTCATATGAAGAGAAGAAGAAATATGGGAGCAAATTGAAGATCAAGCTATCACCATTCAAAGAAGATCCATCAAGCGATGAGGAATATGAAGAACTCAATTCTTGATGAACCTCTTATCAATCTTATCATTTGGATAAGAAATGATGATAAAGAACCTTATTATTTGCATGTCATCTTCAAATACCTGCCAATATTTAGAATTATCGGGAATAGATGGTCTATTCATAATGTCCACTTGATATTTTTTCTGACCAGCAATAGGGGTTTTAAATTTTCTAGCAGCTACTGCCAAAGAATCTGCTAAAGTATTTTCATGTCTGGAAACCACCTGAATCGTATGCTCCATAAAAAAAGTTGCCAATGATATCCCATACTTCATTCCTATAAACCCTCATTAGGGGATGCCTAGTTTGATAACTATCATTCACCTGGTTTATCACCAATTCTGAATCCCCTAAAATTTTTATCCTCTGTGGTCCCAAATATTTCAAAGCATGCAACCCAAGTAATAAAGCTTCATATTCGGCTACATTATTTGTGCATTCAAATGTTAATTTATATGATAAAGATTTAAAATCCCTGATAGGAGAAATTATGTACACACCAGCTCCAGTGCCTATTTTTGCCACAGATCCATCAAAATAGATAGTCCACAAACCTTCTATTTTTTGTTCTTCTTCCAAAGCATCTTGTTCCATCACCTCTTCCTTTTTATTTTCTTCAAGCTTCATCTGCAATGTAGCTTCCAAATCATATGGAACAGTATCATTAAAGAAAATAGAAGACCCCAAATTAGTATCAACAACATATATATGATGAAATTTTGGCTTATCTTGACTGCTCACTACATAAGGAGTTATTTTCTCACTATACAACCTCTTACTTCCATCTTGAACAGGAATAGTAGCATATGGCATATCCATTTGTAAACTACCCTTCAACTTTGAATTCCAAGATCTTGATAACAATACTCCAAACTTAGGTGGGATATTTTCTACTACCACATCCATTACTATGGTTTTAGATTGTAAGAGTTACTACCATATCTTTAATCAAACCAAGACACTTCACTCTCCTGGAATCAAAAGAATACAAATATTTATATGGTCTTGTCACTTCCAATCCCAAAATTTCAACTACTCCTTTTGGCATTAAATTATGTGATGCACTTGAATCTAACATAGCATTGTGGACCACCATATCATGCACATTCAAACTCAAATAAAAAGGAGGGACTTCTTCATTTTCTATGTTTTCAACTTTCGACCCAAATGAAATAGTAGGATTATCATCATTCAATTCGAAAATATCAGATTGCAATTCTCCTTGACCTTTGACCATTTTTGTTATGGTATTTCTATATTCATTGTTTCTCAAAAACTCATTAAATGGAATAGAAATTTTCAACTTGGAAAGCTCATTTTGAAAATTGAAACTAGAACTAACTCTTTCTACATCAATTGGGATTACTTGCTTCATTCCTTTGTTTTTTTGTATCTCATTCTCAACTTCTTTATTTACAACAGACTGTTTTTGTATTTATTTTCCCCTTTCTACATTTAAAAAACTAGTGGAAGGATGATTTGGATTTACCTTCCCTTGATTTATAAAGACTTCTCTGTTTCTCAATCTAATCTTCCTCTGTACATCATCCATATCATGCATATAACCTCTTTGATACTATTATGTCTCCCTTTCAAATTCTTCATTCCCATCCTCCTGTGCAAACATGTTATGTTCGTCTTCAATAAGATATATCTCTGAATCTAGTTCTCCAAAAAGATGAATTTCATTTTCAGTAGGGTCTTCTTCATCAGCTACATAATTCTCAGGAAATGATGGTTGAATTTGTTGTTCTTCCTAATTTCTTGGGTTTCTCATGTCTCTCTGCCTATTTTTTGGAATTATAGGAGGATTTGGTCTTCTAAAATTAGGATTCCTAATTTGAGGATCGACTTATTCTCTGTTGAACGCCCTATTATCCATAGTCGATCTGTCCATCAATTTCTCCATTGTCTTCAACATCATTTCAAACTTGATATTAGTGGTAGAAGAAGAAGTAGACGGTGAATTTTCTTCATTTTTTCTCCTATCAATGTCTCTGTGTTTCATTTTTCCACTTGCCATCATATTCGCTTCCACTTCTAAAGCATCTATAAACATTGTGGCAAGAGTTGTTTATTTTCTTTCTCTCAATGAAAATGCAAAGTCATTATCAAAGGCTCCATCATAATGCAGTTTAGCGGTGGCTGTAGAAGGTTTTATATATTCTGGAATAGAATTATAAACCCTCATAAATCTACTTGAAAATTCATTAACAGATTCAAAACCCCCCTTTTTTAGACTGTTATACTGAGACAAGAGCTGCAGAGGATTTTGTTTGTCATCCCATCTCTCTAGGAATGCATTCTATAAAGCTTGGAAATTCAATATAGATCCATCTCGCAAGTCTTTAAACCATTTATTCACTTCACCTGATAAACTTTGAGCAAATAACCGCATTTTAACATTTACATAATTGACTTCCTCCAAGTCAACAAAATCTTCAAACTTAGCCACATGTTTTTTTGTATTTATGTCTCCTTCTCCGTCAAATAAGGAAATTCTTTAGGAATAATTTTGAGGAAGGTCATGTAATAAAGCAGGCAAACGCAAGGGAGAAAATCTAGCTACCATTGGTCTAGGTGGATTCAGAGGTACTGAGGACTTTTGAGTGTTTTGAACAACATGTGTTTCAACTTTTGCAGACTGTTGTAAATCTCTCCAAAGGGAATCTAGAAAATAAGATTCTAATCTACGAGAATTAAATTCAGTGTTCTTAAGATCAGACTCAGACTTAGTTTTCAACAAACTTCTTCCAACATTAGCTTCCCATTATAGATAAAAAATATTATGAGAATCTTGACAAGATGACGCACCAAACAAAGGAAAATCTATTTTTTCTTTATCCTTTTTCTTAAATAACCTTTCTGGATCTTCCAAACTCTTTAAAATTTCAATGTCTGAATTACCTCGTGTATGTCTTCTCGAAGCCAAAATGACTTTTTAAAATTTTGAAAGATTTTACAATGGAATCTCCAGGGAAAATATACAACCTTCTCTAATGACAAAAATTCTTTTTTGCCCACAGAAATATTTTCTTCATCTTTAAAACCCTATCGTTCTTCCCAGGGAATATTTTCACTTTCATCCCCATCAATGACACCAATTTGTTAACATTCAGAATGTACCCAGGTTGCAAAAGGTAAATCTCAAAGGTAACATCAAAAACCACTTCAAAAAGAAACTGTCTTTCCTTTCCAGAGAGGGATCTCTCAAATATAAATTGAACAAGGCCAGATATAAAATCAACATTTAAACATCATATGGACAGTTGAAATGATACACATAATAATTGGGAAATGGACTCAAAATACATAAAGATATCACAAGGTCACATGCATGAGATTTCATCAAAGGCAAGATAACCACTTGATTACAGTCATTCATTGAGTTTAGGTGGAAAAGGAGGAAATATGAACAGTCCATCAATATAGAGCATCATAAGATGAATTCCATATTAACTTTAGCAGAAACATTTATGAAATATCTGAAAAAAATAGTCATAGCACAACAAGTATTAATTCCAACCATTCAACACTACGCTTCATATATGAGGAAAACAAAATGGAATGTAACACCAAAAAAACGATCACATTGGAAAGAAAATATAGACTGTAATGTAAAAAACACAAGAATCTCTAATAACCCACACGCATTCAACTTTTTTATTTAAAAAATTATATGTCCTAAAAAAAAAACCATTGATCCAACTAATGGGTTCTAACCCCCAATACATCAAGTAAATGCAAATATATACATAAATGATTTCTTCCCAAGAAGATTTAATAACTGAATAATCTGTTTAATCAAAGTCTTTGTAACCATATCCCTAACAACTACTAATAAACTACTTTCTTTGATCCTAATAACAGATCATTTAATTAGAATCAACTTGGCGACAACAAGGCTCGAACAAGCAACTCCATAGCGCGCAACACCTGTTTTCACAGATGAAGAATATACTTTGTTTTTCTGAATCTTTCCATGGATATCCATTGTTCTACGCTTGGGATGTCGTACTCAATCATTTCTTGGATAGACACTTCCATATCCATATAGGTTTCATAAGACATAGTAGGCAGCCCTCCTCTGACGATCAGTAATTTCTGCAATATCTTGAAGTCTTTTGTCAACTTGTCCACGATGACTTTTCTCGTCAGTCCCTTTACCAAATCATCAAACTTGGAGTGATCCATACGGATTTGTACTAGCAGGCTATGGTAATGTTCTTGAGAAAGAAGTCTTCCTTCTTCATCCTAGAAAGAAGGAAGGCTTTCTTCAAACAATTCTTTAAAATCATGCCAGAAATCATTAATATGCGAAGTCATCTCATTAGCCTTATCTTGTACTGTCTTCATAAGATGATGTTTGTGAATGAACCTTTTCGACCACAGTACCATAGCCACTCTATCTTTGATTCCTATATCTTGTAATTTTTGATAAGTTAATGAATTCAAGAAATTCAATGCATTCTGAGCTATACTTAGGGGTTTCCTCTCCATGGTCTCATTTACTAGTTTTAATCTCTGATTGGTTAAATTAACCAATTTAATTTGATCATCAATGAAATTCAAATAATATTTAAACTTAGTAATCTCCACAGATAATGTATCCTAGATTATATGCTTGGCTCCCTAAAGAGGACCCTTTCATGTATTCCTTTCTTTTACTTCATTAAGCCTCTTTTGTAATTGACCTTTATCATGTAGTATTTTATTCTTGTTTTCAGCCATTTTAGTCTGCTCAGATTTTATTTTCTCATTTTCTTCTTTTAATTCCCTTATCTCTACATCCTTCAAGCTTACTTTTGACATGGGTACTAGTAAATCATTAGCAGAAAAATAATTTAAAGGCTTTTCAATATTTACAATGGTCAAATCTTCATCAGTAGAAGTCTGGCTCATTAATTCTTCCATAATCTCTTTTTCATCATTATGGTCTTTCTTTAACAATGAAATTTGTGGCATTATTTCATTTCGCTTTGTTTCCCATTTATTATTTTATTCTTGCAACTTCACAGTTTTTCCTTTGTACTCCATCATTTCCTGATGAATCTTATCATTCTCCTCCTGCAATGCTAACAACTCTAATGATTAAACATGTTCGGAACTCGGTATTTTCAACTTCTTCTTTAGTACCTGGAGGGCATTATATTTTTCTTTTAAAAGTCTTCTGACAGCTTGTGTGTTTCCTATTTCATCCCCTGAGCTTACTATATCTGCTTGCAATTTATTTATTTGAATAGAATTTGCCTTGTTCTCAAATTTCTCATGCTTTAATTGGACCTCTAATTTATCAACCAAAACTTGCAACTTGTTAATTTTGACCATGGCATGTAATAAATCTAAATAAATAATATCTCTTGTCTATTTATGCAGCTTTATTTTGTAAAGTACACTGATTTTATCCAATCTTACTTCCATCTCGGCCACTTTTTTGTCACTTACCATAGCTAATTTTAAAGTGTTTCTCTCTACATCCCGAGTGGAAATCATGGAAGTCTTTGGGTTATTCAGACTTCTCACTCGGGGGAGTAGATTCTTAGTTTCTTCTAGGGACTGTCTCTGCTTTTCTACATAGCTAGTCATGAATTCTGATTTAGATTTAAAAACTGAACTGGACTCTGCATTATTTTCACTTTCAAAAGAAAACTGATTCATCTGCACTGACTTCTTAGGAATCAAAATTACTTTTTTCAACACATTTGAAACTACTTCACTTGAAATGTTATCATCTTGAGATGTTTTGGTCTTCTTATGTGAACTATCTTCATCTATTTCCATATTTTCAATATCAGAAAAACTTCTTTTAATTAAAACATTAGAATTTTCTTGCATTTGAGACACTGTAATTGATCCACTGCTTGTACTCTCATTGCTTTCTGGATTTTCCACAAAGTGAGACAAATTGGCTACTTCCTTCAAACCCTTAACAACCTGGTGATCAAATGGTTTATTTTTATTTTCTTGTTTTCTTAGAGAAATTATATGATAAGGATCATAATTGACCTTTTGTTCCTTCTAAAAATACATATTTTCCAATAATTTCTCCACAATCACCAGCGCACCCTTGTTTTTAAAGATGAATGAACCAACTTTAAGGGGCAATTTGATATTGGAGGATTTTTTGAAAGCTTCGAAATGTTCCTCTTCTGCATGTAATCTTTGTCCCATGTATTCTAATGCAAAGATCCTAGGGGTAAGGAAAGCAGGCAGCCTGTAAGGCTCTCCAGTGAAACCATATACTCTCAAAACTGTAAAGTATTTATACAAAAACCAGTCCCCAATCCTGTCTTCTGGTGACGATTGCATCGTAATCTTCATTTGTTCAAACACTATGGGAAATACTTCATCAAACAGCAACTTATATGTCTCTGACATAATGGAATTTACAAATTCAAACATATTGATTTGCTTCGGCAGATCCGAAGAGGATATAGTATTCAAGAATTGCAATTTAGTTACATTTGAACATAATAACATGTTCAACAAATATGATTGATACTTGAAAAATCTGACCTTTAAGAACTCGACTAATTGGATATGGATATCCTCTGCTAAATATTCATCCAGACTGAAGACATGGACCGGATGGGACTCAGACCCAAGACTAACTGAACTCATTTTCAATAAGAAACCCAAGACAACCTCACTGAAATGAAAATCATCATCTAGACCTAAAACCTGACAGACCAAATACACAACCAATCGGACCTCCTCTTTGAATATGCGAATAGGATATGGCAAAAAGAGACCTTCTAATGACTGACCTTCATTAAGAATACTAGACAAAAATTCACATCAAACTTCAGCTTTACAACCTCTATATACTTCAGCCAAAACAGACTCATTCATAGACTCACCACTATCAGGGTAATTATTAGGCAAATTAAGAAATCCATGGATAGCTTTTGCATCAATTCTACACAATATCTTGGACATGGAATGACTCACAATGACTCTCTCAGAAGACAAGTAATTACTTGCACACCAATCAGTGAATTTAGGAAAGGGTAAGGTCTGCTCGATGGAGAAATAATACAGAAATGACTTGCAGGCATTCAAAATGTCGTTTCCTTGTGAATTATATCTCCGTAATCTTTCCTTAGTAACCAATACATTTCCCACTGACAGGAATGGGTCATATACAACTCTATCTATATCAACCAATAATTCTTCTCTTTCATCTAGGACTCAGGTAAGACCTTCTAACCCTTTATCTTTCTCCATAATAGAAAAATGATGATAATTCTGTGAATAAAGCTCGAGTGTTCAAAGCTTACCTGTGACTGTAACTGTATGTACCTGAAGTTGACTGCGAAAGGATGGTGGGTGGTCCCTTTTATTCATCCTGGCATGTAAAATAAAAAATGATTTTTCAAAATAAGTCAACTTCACTTTATATAGAAGTCCATTCCGGGGGCTCCTTCTAGTGGTTTCTTAAACCATTTTTCTCTACGGAATGTACCATAAGTTGCCACGTGTATCGTGGTTTTTATTCTGCTACCGCTTTTCTACTTCAACCGCCGTGCAACTCTATCCTCTGGATCTAATGATAACCGTTGATCATTATTCAATTTATTTTGAAGCCGTTGGATTAACTTGCACACACACATTCCGCTGGGCCTTTTTGTTTTTAACAACACACAAATTTATGTATCAGAATTCTTATCAACCATAGATTTTTCTGACCTGATCCCATAACCGTCGATCCTCGCACCTTGTTAATTATTTATGCATACCTTTATCTCCCATGCATATTCACAGAGCGGATCTATTCTAAACCGTTGGTTTTCACATCCTTGTTCTATAACATTGGATTATGAGATAATTTCATTATTTATGCGCCCTCTATCATACATTCGCATTGTCATATTTAACCAAAGTCCAAATAACCGTCATTTTTCTTCACCATGTTTCCTTCGATACTCTACAAGTTAGAATTTGTTAACATGTGCAATGATGGATGATTGGTTGCTTGAGTGTTCATGTATTGAATGTAGGAATCTGCATGGAGGAAGGATGAATCTCATGTAGTGTGGAATTTAGTTTCTATTCTCGTTACCTTCTTTCTATTCTTCTTCTTCATAACCAACAATTGTAATTTTGGCTCTATTTTATTGAGAGGGGCGCAACCATATGATCTGGTTTGACAATATATGATAATTTCTATGTTGCAACACCTATTCCATTGCATATGGAGTAGTGTTTCTAGTGAGTTACACCTTTCATTTCATTTAAAAAGCTTTATGGATGACCAAGATATGTTTGTTTTGGTCCGATAGCTTTCTAGTGCTAAGATGAGCGCACCTGTCATTTTATTGTAAATCATTTGGTAGCATATTTTTTCTTCTTTTCATATATAAGGATGAGATATGTATTCTATATGTAAAATTAATTGATGGCTATAGGGTGGAATTCATACGATCTGATTTTTATTAGTGAGAGATGACTGTAGGGGACAGTCATCGGGAGCTGATTTTGAGGATTGTAGTTGCAGTCACTATCCTTGTTTGCTATGGTTTCGGTGTAGTTGTAGATTCAAGCCCATGTATGCTCAATTTTATGTGGTTTTCCTTACATTTTATTCTCACTAATAGCACACACATAATAACATCGAAAAATTAGATTAATTTACAAATAATCAATGACATCGATACTTAGTTATTTATAAACTATGCTATAAAACAAACCCAAAATACATAAATCAGCTATTCACAATGAATATGATGCTTATAATTTATTACTGATTCTCTTGTTTCAATTACAATCTTTAGCTTTCAGTTTGGAACTTATTAATTGAGTGTCACAATTAATTATTTAATTAAGTGGCGTAGTCAAATAATTAAGTGTCACAAACTTTAGTTATAATTCAATCTCTAGAATTTAATTTATTTGGGTTAATGGTTAGTCAGATCAATCGTAATTTATCTATATCCATTGTTATTAAAATTTAGTTAGTCTTAATTTTAGCACCTTTGGCCTTATCTCAAGGTTCGGGGACATCACAATATTTAAATTTTGTTGCTACTTCACTAAAACAGGTTTCGATAGGTTTTGCCTCTACCCATTAAGTAACGTATTCAACTCTTGTTATAATATAGTGTCCTCCTTACCTTGTATCACGTATTGGGAATGGTCCTATAAAGTCAATTCCCCAAATTTTGAATGTTGAACTTGGGTTTACCAATATTAAGGGCATATTAGTGCTTAGTAGAGGCCAACCCAATCATTGGTAACGGTCACATTTACCAATAAATTTTTGATAATATCGGTATAATATCAACCACCATAATCCCGACTATTGTATTTTCTTAGCAGTCGTGTTATACTGGAAATTTCCTCTAGTTGGGCCTCCATCGATCCATGCATTATGCGTTCTCTTTCATGCTCTATAATGCATCGATGGACTACCTCATCTAATCCCATTTTATATAGGATCCCGTTTATTAAGCTATAAGGCACAACTTTCATTGCTAAAATTCTCTTCTTTTTGGTACTCATTCTTTCCAGTGCTTGTCCATTTTCTAAAAATTGAGCTATTTCTTCTAGTTCCGTAGGTACAACTTATATTCTAAATAGATGTTCAATGTGCATCTAGTAGGTCATCTTTGACTCCTCTCGGGTCCGACATTTAATCTTCTCGGTCATACTACAAATTCAAACTCAAATTCTTGAAATAAAAGTAGCCATCAATAAATTCTTCCATGATGTAGAGGACTATTTACTAGATATTTGAATTCTTTGTGATTGTTGTAAAACAAAAAGGATTATCTAGAAAATAGTGTCTATATTTTTGAAGTGAGAAGACCAGCCCTAGTGATTCTCCTTCTATCGTGGAGTAATTGTGTTTGGATTTGTTCAACTTTATATTATTGTAAACAATTGGATAATCCATTTCGTCATCTCCTAGTTGCGTGAGTATTGCACTGATTGCTATGTCAGATGTGTCGATGTGTACAGGAAATTTCACTAACAAATTTGGGAATCATAGAATAGGTGCTTCGACTAGTTTTTTCTTTAAAGTGTCGAATGATGCATCGCATTCTTGAGTCCATTCATATTCCTAGTTTTCTTTTAGTAACTCTTCTAGAGGATATGTCATGTCTGAATAATGACGAATAAATTTCCTGTAGTAGCTTGTATGCCCCAATCAAACACTAAATTGTTTTGGGTTAACTGGAGGGTTTAGGTCGAGAATGATTTTCATTTTTGTGAAATTGACCTTGATGGACTCTTTGCATATGATGTGCCCCAGTAGAATTCATTAAGGGGTTACAAAAATACATTTATTTATATTAATTGATATCTAAATTTGTCGACATGTTTCTAACATTAGCCTTAGCCATTTGCAGTGATCTTTTAACATTGAGTAAATCACCTAGTCATCGAAGTATATGGTCATTGTTTTGTATATGTATTCCTTGAATGCTTTAACAACTATTATTTAAAATATGGCTAGAGCATTTTTCACACCAAACGACATAACTTTACAAGAGAATGAGCCAAATTCACACACGAATGTTGTTTTCTTTTGATCCTATTTGGAAATCAATACTTGATTATATCCTCAGAAGCCAACTGTAAATGAGTAGCACTCTTGACCTACAACTTCGTTGGGGTTTTCATTTGAAAAAGGAGCTGGGAATGGGTTTTGTCAGTGTGAATTTAGTAAACTCATGGAAATCTACAAATATTCTCAATATTTTCGGGTCATGCTTCTTTGGTTGTACAACCATTAGGCTTGCTAATTTCGACTATTCGATAGGGTATATGATTCCGGGTGCTAACATATTGTCACTATCTTTTTTCACTATATCTTTATATTTGTGAGCTAGTTTGTAAGGTCGTTTCTTTATGGGTCTTGTATTTGGGTTAATAGCAATCTTCATTTCACCCATTTATTGAACTAAACATTTAAGGTCTCCATAATCTCATGTGAGGACATCCTGAAATTGTTTTGGTAGGTTAACTATTTATGTTGTCTATTTCTCATTCCAATAATCTCCAATTCCTTTTGGTTTTGGTCTATCATCATTAGAGATGTCGACTTCTTTTGTTTTAACCTTTGCGTCCATCCATTCTGGTGACTTGATTTCATTAATTTGTTGAATTCCTTCCTTGAATTGTGAAAATGATGCAGGGAAGTCTTCTATTATCTTTCATTCAGGTTCTTCCTCTTTGGTTGATTCGACCTTGAATATCATTCTAATTGGTTTCATCATTTTCAGATGATCATATTCCCATTGATATATTTTTCCACTTGTATGCTCAGTTTCTAGTCGAATTCTTATGGACTTTGGTATTTTCTTTCACTGAATATTATGACATGATGCGTTCAGTCAGCTATGGGTTTCTGTTGAACTGTTATTAACTCTCAGTTTTAGGAATGTTTTTATCTGTTTTATAGCTTCAACTAGTTGGTCATATTCTAGTATAAACTTGAATTATTTTGTGAAATTTTATTTAAGTTCATTCCATAAGAACATTTCAGCTCGTGTTTCCTCCATATTTTACCACTTATTCAGTAGATCATCTAATGTTGATGGAAATAGGTCCAGCCATATTTACTCATCTTTATAACCAAGTCTTTTCCATTCTTTTTCACATATACTTATGTTTTTCTCAGGGTCCTTCTGTTACGGAGAGAAATTCCTATGGCTTGGGGTACCACAACAGACAGCTAGACTCTAGAAATCAATCTTTCCCAATATGCAATAGAAATAAAAACATCTAACACTAAAGGATCGAACCTGGTACCTTATTCCGGACGGTTGAAGTAGATCCCCGTTGAGCTTTCCAATATTCAGCTTGAATTGTTATAGCACGTCCTCAACAACAAGTAAACAATACAAGCATACTATATTTCATGGTGTTAGATCTATTCTAGCATATATAATCAATAATGTATAAGCATTTGACATATTCCAATGGATGCAACATTCATTCAAATACACATTACTGGACAGGAAAAGATATTTCTATTGATATGAATCAGAGATTACAAGTGACAACCTCTAATGGCACGTCTGTGAACCAGAGAAACTGAATCCCCCACTTGGGCCTCCACCACCTCAATCCTCCATCACTACGATAGCAAGCTCACTAAAAAAGGCAAGCTTGGGAAGAACACAACAGTGCTCCAAAGGGATAAAAGGATGCAGACTCAAGTATAGTTCTGGCAACAATGGACTATAGTTTCAGTACTCTCAATTCTCTCCTATGCTTTCAATGTCTCAATGGTTCCTTATATAGCTTTCCAAAGTGATACTGAAAGGTTGAATCCGTGCGATCTCAAGGCATATGGAAGGCCAGGAGTCATATGAGTCGGATCCAAGTCAAGGAACGGTCCAACAGTTTTGGATTATGCACACATCCCAATGTACGTGACTATAAAGGGAATATCCGCGTATGTACGCGGTTATCAGGGAAAAGGCCGCGTATATCATTTTTCTAATGTTTTTAGGGATGGTCAATGATACATCAAAAGACAATAAATGGTCCATAGGGAATAATGAGTCTGCAGCGGGATAGGGGAAGGCCATACAATGTGTGATTCACCTAGTGTGGTGAAATACGCTATAAAAGATGCCCCCTAATGTATGAGATCAGAGGGGTTATACGATGGCTGAAATAAATTATAAGTCCATCCCAGAAGTGAAGTGATGAAGGTACCCAAATGGAAGACCAGCCACCCAATCAGCATAATACGATACTACAACTCTGCATATAACTGCACATACATATAGCAGTCCTGGATACATAAGAGTACAATGGCCATGAATAGGAACGAAACATGATAGAACATATGTGGTCATCGCCACGTACAATATACATAGATTAGAATCTCCATGATGAAGATATACAAAATACAATGATCTCCACATAGGATAAAGATATATAACAGATCAAGATCTCCATAGTGGCTGGAAATGTCTGACATATACTGGAACAAGTCACGAGAGCTGAAATCTCATGAACACTGGCACGATCAAGGAGGTAGCATATAGTGGATGCCACCAATCTGGAAGGTCTTCTACACAAACCACTACGAGTACATGTCTTACTATGCGAATAGAGGCGTCGAGGTTGAACATAGTAGTCCATCGTCTGATTACCGGTCATTGATGTATATCGTTAACAGACGCGAGATCACCCACCAATAATGAAAATGGGAATCAAGGTACTAGAGTGCAAAATAACAAGTGTGAATAAATGTGTTGAGGTCGAACACTTGAGAGAATCCATCGATCAAGGGACATTGATGTATTCCCAAAACTGTCAATGGTGAGAGAACCTGCCACTGATGACTGCAAGTATCAAGGCACTCAAAATGACTCTAGACTCCAATCCCAAAATAAATGATCTGAAGTCGATGGGATGAAATCTGCTGGAAGGAGGGCATTAGGGCATCCCCCATCATCCAACATGAGGTACTCAGCAAGGATGTATAATATGGAAGAACTTGATCATAAGGTGCACGAACCAGTAACTGTACTGGGAATGGCCGACATGCAAAGTCAAGATAACTGAGGAATGGCCGACTCAAGTTTCAACTTCCTTCAAACAAGATCATAACGGCATATGGTGACTGAATGAAGGCAGCATAGACTCGATATACAAACTGGGACATCTCTATGACGCAAGAGGCATCAATAGAGGCTCCATAGGGACTGGAAGCTTAACCAGTCGGTGGAGATAAAACTCATATAACGAGTACAGCTCCTAAGTCAAACTATAACCCAACCAATGGATGTGATATACAGTGCTCTGTTCGAAGGCGACATGACTCGACAGCTGCCAAAGATAATATCTTTTCTTGTCCGGCTTTTTGGTTTTTTGTTTTTCTTTGGTCTTTTTCAGTTATTTAAAAAGCTTGAAAAAAGAATAAACTAGCTTTATAGTTACAAACTAGGAGGAGACGAGTGTCATAAGGGAAAACAAACTAGTTCCAAGCAGTGGAACATACCTATGCTCAATGCAAGGATACATGTGTAGGATATCGACACTCGGGGGAAAATCCCCTCCCGGTAAAAAAGGGAATCAAGCTGCGAAAGATATAAATAAAGGCTCTGCATGGATAGACATGCGACAAGCTCGGGCTGTATGGCTGAAACACAATGTCAGGGGAGCCGGCATAAAGCTCAATAAGACAGGCAAAGCTAATGATAATGCATCCACAACTTGATACAAGGGGAATCCGGGGGGAAACAGGCCAGCATAAGATCAAGAGGAGTATGAGGCTCTTGCTAAATGTCATGGAAATACTATACAACGGACTCCCGGAGATCCAGCCGGCGGAATTCACAACCGATTCTTCGAGGTACTTACTCATGTTCTCAGCTTGCATTTCAATACAAATTTTATAATTTTTCATGGCCAAATGAATTTTTAATGGCCAAACTTACATGAGAGCCATGGCCCACGTGGATATCAAGGTTTTTTCCGCATATAGGGCTGGCTATACGCGGAAAAGGGGCCTGAAATCGCGTACATACGCGGCTGTTTTGAAAACAGCCACATATGACGCCGTGCACTAAGATTTTTATGAATCTAATGGACATTTTGGTCAACTTCTCATGCAGAATGGTGCTAGAGTGGTGAGAACGTGAGCATGGTGATGTAGAGGAAGCAGTAAGGGCTGACAGAATGGCTCAAGAGGCTCTAAGAAGATGCGGACTCTACAAGTTTTGGTGCCTAGGAGGCTTGAGGGCCAAACCAGGACTACTACAGATGCTTGTAGCTTATTGGGATCCAGACTCAGAGTCCTTCTGGCTAGACGACATGTCCCTCACCATTGAGGTGGAGGATATCTATTTTATCACAGGTCTATCACGGCGGGGTGAGACGTTGAACCTTCGTGCCCGCGGAGGGCCAGGTCATGGGCTGACTATAGATGAGTACATCGCAGTATACTGCTATCCAGAGACAGAGAAGGTGGGGATCCAAGTCCCCACCAATGCTAAACAGGTACTGGGCCTAAAGGCCATCTTACTGACGCTGGGTAGGATAGCAGACTTAGCATCACTCCATTAGGCCTCTCGGCCATTGATGTTCTATGCGGTGGAGTGTATGACACCGACCATCTATGACTGGAGCACATCACTGTTGAGCAACATGAAACATTAGCTCAGTGAGTGCAAGGCAGGTAGGATATGGAACTTCAGGTTCATTAGTATCTTGAGCACTTTCTTCTTCAAGCGGGTTCCAGGATTGAGCCCTAGAGTGGATGTTCCTCTCCACGGGGTTCGAGATTCAGCCCAACGACGTTGGGAAGACGCGATGCGTAGACTGGGGGGTGGTAGGGTGGCCAACCCTTATCCAGCAGACTTTTTTCCATGGTGGGGACGACAGATTATCGCCATAGAGGACTACCCTTATGCAGGGATAGACTTCCGGGGAGACCCGGACATGCCATTATGACCAGGGTCAGCATATGGAGACATAGGTAACGAATCTCGACCCTTACTCTTTTTAAAATTTTTGAAGTATTTAATTTTTTTTTGTTTTCTTGATTAATGGAATCAAAAAGACATGTTTTTGGGTGACAATACATAGTTACATCTACCATTGATGTGCAGATGTGGGACCACGGCGACCAGAGGGCTTCCCACGTCATAGACAGAGGGGAAGAGGAGACGATATCACCGGTGTGGATGCAGAGCGAACGCTCCAAAGCATCCATACCAACTTTGTATGACTGACTCACAGGATTCCCATGGCGCAAGTTGAGGACTTACCTGAGGCTATGCAGAGACAGGTGGTTGGTGTACCACGCGCGTGGGTGCGTTTATTCCGGCGGCTAGCTAGAGTCGTGGTGACATATCATGATCACAACCCTCATCCACCTCCATAGGAGTAGATACCTGGGAGTGTATCTATTTTGTACTACCGTGTATATGATGGTGGCTTTCAAAGCCCCAATTTTTTATTATGACACTATGTATTACCACATTTTTGGTGTATATATAAAAAAGTTTTATGGTGATCGGTTTATTTATTTACATGTGTAAAAATTGTGTTTATGATTAATTTATGATGAATGAAACAAATGCCAATCTAACACATAGTTAGCATATGAGTCAGCAATTTGATTAAAATTTCTTGGAATGTGTATATATGTTATGTTCTCAAATTGCCGTTCTAGCAATCTCACACGTAAGAATGTCCTCAATAACATCGGATCTCTAACATGGTACAAACCATTTAGCTGTGACACTACTAACTCTGAATCAAGACGTACCTCAAGAGAGAGAACACCATGTGAAATGGCATCCCGTAGAAGCTCGATAACGGCACTATATTCAGCAACATTGTTGGAGGATGGCCATAGACATACACCTCCTGAAGACAGTACATGACCCATAGGAGTAAAAATCACCCAAGCAGCTGAGGCTGAGTGTTGAGTGTGATGGCTTGCACCATCCGCGAATCCTACACAGGTGGAAGATTCCATTGACATATGCCACAAGAAATGGAAACTAATCACAAACCCGATCAAGACCTAACTATGCAAAAAAGCTGTACAATAATATACAACAAACAACCTTGGATAAAGATTATGCATAGTATTTTTTAAGATAGAGCCCATTTCTAGGCTCCGCCAAGGCTGTCCCTTCGTAATCCACTAACTCGTAGGCACCCTTCTCTAATACTCGCTTGACCACATAAGGACCACACCACATAGGATTGAATTTCCCTGCCCCCAAGGGTTCTTTTGATTGATCCCACAAAAGGACCAAGTCTCCCTCACTAAACACTCTCGGATGGATAGAATTATCGTACTGGGCCTTCACGTGACGTTTATTAACCGCTAGAGTCACCAAGGCATCTCTACGCTGCTCATCGAGTTGCTCAAGGTGAACCAAACGCTCCTCCAAAGGCGAAGTGTCTGGTAAGAGTTCTATGGCTAACTTCAACGAAGGAATCTCACATTCAACCAGTAATATTGACTCCACTCCATGAACAAGTTGATATGGAGAAAAACCAGTGGCAGTCTTTACCGTGGTTCGGTACGCCCATAAAGCAGGATACAACATAATATGCCAATTCGTCTTGCTTTGTGCGATGGTTCATTGGAGAATGGACTTAAGTGATTTATTCATAGCTTCAACCTATCCATTCGCTTGAGGATATTAAGAAGAGGAGTGCTCTTTCTTATATCCTAACTTGGAGGCCAACTCTTCCATCATACGATTCTGAAATTGTGAGCCATGGTCAGTGACAAGCTCTCTCGGAATCTCGAACCTAGAGATGATTTGGTTGAATACGAAGTGAGCAGCTGTCTCACCGTCGGATTTTACTGTAGGCATTGCCTCATCCCATTTCGTGAAGTAATCGACAGCTACAATGATATGATGGTGCCCCCCAGCCGAAGCTGGGTTGCAATCCATAAAATCTAGCCCCCACTTGGTGAAGGGACTGGCGGTGATAATAGGGTGTAATAGGGAAGGCTTCGAGTGCATGTTATGTGCAAACACCTGGCAAGGGTGGCACCTCTTGACCACTTCAATACAATCCTTGAAGATCGATGGCCAGAAATATCCTGCTCTCAAAATCTTTTGGGCTGTAGCAATCCCAGATAAATGATGACCACATGCCCCTCTGTGGCAATCATTAAGCACTACCTTAGCCTAATTGTGAGTTAAACAACATCGTAAAATGGAATCTACTCCACGGCGGTACAAAGTATTGTCCACTATGAGTTAGTTCTTGGAAACGTGACGTAATCGACATCGCTCATCTCGCGAGAGGTGAGTAGGGGTCCTCTGCGTTTGCAAATATACTATGATATCACCATACCATGGGTCAGCCATTGAGATCAAGAAAATGTGTTCATCAACGAACGTATCTTCACATACTGACTCCTTATCCTCGCTCGGAAAATATGATATGAGCTCTGCAAAGATTAAAGATTTCTTCGATTTTGCCGAAACAAATTGGAGATCAAACTCTTGCAGAATAACAATCCATTTATTATATTTTCACCCAATCATCCTACGTGTGAGGACGAACTGAAATGGATTGACATGGGCAGCCACCAAAGTTTGGCGAAGGAGAATATAATGTCTCAAACGCTGCACCACATGTACAATGGCCAAGGCAACCTTCTCTACATGAGAATACCGAATCTCTGCGTCAATAAGGTTTCGGCTCAGATAGTATATGACATGCTCTTGGATCTCCTCATCCTCGTGAACCAAAACCATCCCAATTGTTTCTAAAGACACGACCACATATAATATGAAATCACAGCTATCACCTGGAGGACTAATCACCGGGGCTGATACTATGGCTCTCTTAAGTGCATCGAAGGACTCCTGGGCTCGCTCATCCCATTCAAAGGGAGTATCCTTCTTCAGGAGACGCATGAAACCTCTAGTTAAATTGGAGAAATTGACAACAAATCTTCGTAGGAAGTTTGCCATGCCCTGCAAACACTGGAGATGACGAATATTTCGCGGGGGAGACAACTGAAGTATTGCCTCCACTTTCAAAGGGTCGACTCTTATACCCTCTTTCGAAACGATAAATCCTAATAAATGACCTGATTTCACACAAAAGATGCACTTATGAGGGTTTAATCTAACAGCATAGTGCCGGCATCTTTCGAACACCAATCTCAAGTGATAAGAATGATGCATCCTCTTACGAGAATGAGCAGCAAGGTCATCCAAAAATACTTCGATAATGGACTTGAGATCATGGAAAATCAAGGTCATCGCCCGCTGAAAGGTAGCTCCGGCGTTTTTAAGGCTGAAAGGCATTTTCCGATACACAAATGTTCCCCAAGGACAAATAAATGCAGTCTTATGTTGGTCCTCAGGTTTAATTTGAATCTGATTATATCCGAAAAAACCGTCCATAAAGGAGAACACCTCGCTACCCACACACTCATCCAAAATCTGATCTATAAACGGTGTGGGGAAGTTATCCTTAGGACAGGAACGATTTAAATCAGGGAAATCAGTGCATATACGGATCGCTCCTTGCTTCTTATCTACCGGAATGGGATTTGAAACCCACTCCGTCAAGGGAACAGGATAGATGAAACCAACTTTCAATAGTTTCTCTATCTCTGCCTTTATAACGGGTGCTTTCCTAGGATTTACCGCGCGTAAACGCTGTCGAACAGGCTTCACGTTGGGGTAAGTTTTAATTTTGTGTTCGACAATCCGAGGGTCAATCCCTGGCATCTCATCATAATACCAAGCAAAAACATCACATAATTCCTTGAACAGCTCGTTATACTCATGAATCTCGTCTTGGGAACAATCCACCCCAATATACACATTCTCAACCGTACCAGGGTTGCGAGAAATGTTGATAGGCATAGTTGATGATATGTTTTCCATGTTTCCATCAGCCATCTTACCAGGAGAGCTTAATGGAATCATGGGCCTACCAGCTTTTTGTCTAAGAATCTCCCTGTAATCCTCATGCTCCAATAGGTCAAGCTCTGGAAGGAAATATGATCTATGATGGAGTTCCTCCCATGGTGGCTCAACTCCCGACATAGCCTCGATGATCGCTTCATCTGAAGGGAAAACCATATCAAGGTAATCATGGGCATGAGAAGACTGTATTTCCCATGCAGGCAGCCCATAGGGGTCTTCTTCCTCTGTCCGTGAAGAAGAAGAACAATGCTCTGTAGTATATTGAAGATTAGCTTGGTAAGCAATCATGGCTGCAGGAAATGGCACACTCGTCTCAATGGCATCACTCAAAGGACTCGGTGAAGGAAGAATCCAAGGATCTCCCATATGACTTGTGTGAAAAGGCACCGATCTCGTAGACGTGGAAGCGCCATTGAAACTAGCTCCTATCATGAGGACGGGTGCAGGAAAACTAAAGGTTCCCATGAGGGAAGGATACATACCTACACTGACACTCCCAGTTGCCGGCTGGGAATGTTCAACTTTCGAAACCGAAGCTTCCGAAGATGCACTAACAGGCGAATTATTGAATGACATCTGATCAATCGTCACAATATTCCCATTATGAGGAAAGCATACAACGTGAAATACGGAAGACGCAATGGCTTGCATACTATACATCCAATTCCTTCCCACTAAGATATTGTAGTCAAGGGGCACATCAACCACCTCGACCTCTATCACAACGGTCTTCCCCCCCAAATGGACTTTAAGAGAAGGAAGGATACCGTGCAGCCTAAACGATCTCCCATCAAAAGCAGTTAACATGGTCGTAGACTTTGACAACTCAGGAGAACCAAGACCCTTCCAACAAGACAAAGACATCACAGAAGCAGCAGTGCCCTCGTCAATCATAGTACGCTTGATGATCATATTAAGACATTCTACATGCACCAAAAGGGACACATAGTAGGGCAAGCGAGGCTGATGTCCTATGGTTTCAAACTTGATCACTGAGGAAGAATCATCACCATTCACACCAAGAGCGGAAAGCAAAGCCTTCATTTGCGACGGACAACTATGAAGCACCTCCAATGTAGACATCGCACAAGGAGTATGACCCAAGTCCTCGACAACTGAATAGTTCTAGGCAGCTCGGGCATTTGGATTATGCCCCAAATGCTTAAGTACCCCCTTAGGAATGCGAGGTGCAGCTTCAGGTTTATCCACAGGTTTCTCAATACGCAAAGGGGTTCCTGGTGGATCAGGTTCTTTGCCTGGGTTGGGTTGTGACGAAGAATAATCTTTCGAACGCGTCACAACTTTCGCGGCACGAACCATATTAATACACCCACGACCACTAGTTTCAGGTGGATCTTCATCACTAGATTGATCATGGGACTTTGAGTTCATATTTTGGTTATGCGGTAAAGGGTTCGTTAACACAGCTGGGCCCTGTGCTATGAACTTCGAAGCTTCATCCATCCTAGGGCACAAGTAAGTGAGGTGATCGTCCTTACAAAGCTTGTAAGGAAACTTAACCTTACGCTTATTCTCCTTGTCCCCCTCAGCATTTTTATTGTTCTTCTCATTATTGTTGGCATTCTCATTTTTATTCCCACCCTTCTTATTATTGTTTTTACCCTTTTTTCTATTTCGTCCAGGTTGCTGGTTACCTTTCTGGTCGGACGATTGCACAGCAAGTACATTCGCCGTTTGGGTGGGCTGAGACGAAGCCGTAGCTTGTCTCGAGGCAGATTTGTTGATTGACAATTGAGAAACTTGTTTCACAACTGAACCTGTAGGTTTCTTACTTGCACTACCCACAATGCCATCGGCATGTGGTCCAGGTTTGACCTTGGGATCGAAACTAGAACGAGGGGCATTAGGTATAATCTCATATAACAAACCAGACTGAGCATAGATCAAGTCTAGCTCCTGCGCCCTAAAGATGGCTTGTTCCTCATTTTGCACTCCGGATGTGGAAACATCCTTCGCGATATATGGCAATAAAGATTTGAGGAACCACTCAAGGAGGAATTCTGGCGGTATAAAGGCTTTAATTAATCTCTTCCATCTACGCCACTCCTGAATATGATCAGAAATATGGGTGGCTTTATCTTACCGAAATGTTGACAAGAGTTCAGTACCAACATCATATCGTACTGGTAGCTGGAAGTGATTAAGGAAAGTCATCACAAGGTTGTCGAACAAAGTAAAGGCACCCCTAGGTAACTCTATGTACCATTTCACCGTAGGCCCTGTAAGGGTGCGTTGAAATAGTCTCAAGAAGACTGAGTCCTGATGCAATGAATTGGAAGAGCACCATAGGTGGAATTTTGTAACGTGTTCACTCAGATCCTCTCCTAGTTTTCCTTCGAACTTAGGTATGTCCGAGGGAAGCTTGGTAGGGACAGCCGGCCAAGCTGGGTCATGAGCCACATGATCATTTGTAAGTCTCGATAAGTCAGGTAAATTGAGTGTCGCGAGGAAAGGGAGCTTAGCATTATGAGGTCTAGGGACCGCTCCCTGGTTCATATAGGATTGATTACCACCATGACCTTGGCCATGGTGACCTCCTCCTGTATGACCCGTATAAGGTGGCATGGAAGTCGCATAATGAGATGGGCCTTGACTAGTAGGAGCTACAAAGCCATAGTTGGGAGAGTAAGAAGGTTGTGAATACCCGCCTCCATAAGGTTGAGAGACCTGTCCATACTGCGCCCCATAGTAGGGTCCATAGGTCATCGGCTGTGATACCCCATGAGACACTCCATAGGTAGGAATATACATTTTGGAAGTAGGAATATACATACCGGAAGTAGGGATATATGTCGAAGAAGTAGCAAATTGACCTCTAGAAACATGAACATAACCTCCCGAAACAATGGGTGGTATGTAGGCTTGAGACACAACTGGTCTAGTAATCGCAGTACGGATCTGACTCGTAGCTATGTGACGACTCGAAGGACCACGAGAGTAAGGTGGAGGATTTGCATTTGAAGAACTCGGAAGCGAGGACGAAGGAATCTCTATAAGAAGATATGTGCTAGTTCCTATCGTCACTCGTCTAGAACCTAGTATCGCTATGGGATCACTGAATCTAGACCTAGAAGGTACATAAGATGTGGCTTCCACCGCTGGGATGGAAGGTGCAATGTGACTAGTATTCCCAAACCTCTCCACAAGGTAAGGCATGGGAATGCCCCCAGGTATAGTGTTAGGATCAAAGTCAGATTCAACATTAAATGTCAAATCATGGATAGGAAAACCAGTGGTAACATAACCACCATAGCTGGTGCTAGGAGGGTCAAAGTGAGTCTCAGCATCTTCCGGCATTCCATACCGGTATCGGGTCAATGGGGAATCTGGCCTAGTATAAGTAGGTCTATCATGTAAAGATCCTATCTGGGAAATAATGGGACCGATCTCAGCTAGGTCAGGTGAGGGATCATATGTAGGAGTAAGTTCCCCATCGTCAATATGAATAGGAGGAGGTGGGTCAGGAAAAATCTCTGAATGATCCTCCATGGTGTGTGAATCAATGTGTGACACAGTCCGCCTGGACCGACTAGGCCCCTCTCCCAAAGGAGGAGGAGAAGTGGAAGGTGGAAGTCTTGCTAACCGACGAGAACAGCACGGAACCACACCCGACTCCATAATGACTCAACAAAAAGCAAAGACTCTCTATTTACGTCAACCCTAGGCCAACTAACGTGCACAAAGCAATCACTATCAAATCTAAAGCCAAAAGCAAGCAAACAAGGGATGGATAAATGAGCTCCCGAATGTGGCCGGTATGTCTCGCTTAGGAGAGGCTTGAGAGGCCCTTGTCACCACAAGCAAAGGTTCAAAACCAATTATTGTGGCCCTCAGCTTCAACGCGTATAGCGACTGTGCTGTCCGACCCCAACCTGGCCGGGACACATGCAGAATAACCTCTACACGTACCCCCTCGATATCCTAGGTAAGGTCACTAAGGTCACCTCGATATAATCAATGCTCAGGCGGACAGTCGCAGGAAGGATTGACCGTATGGGTAGGGTAGCAAAGCCCAAAAATCCCGAAAGAGCCCCCAGATACGAATACAATCCTGGCTATATCGCCGGTGCTACACAGTTACCAACCAGGGGTTATCCCGATCAACAACCGCTCACACTGCCTAGTGCTTGACTCCCTTTTGAGAGGAGCTTCCTGAGAACACTGGTTATATAAAGGATTTCACACACTCCTTGGACAGACACCTAGTTGTTGTAGTTTAGTGATCTTGGAGAATTAACTTTCAATGAACTATTCCAAGATCCTAAAACCTAAGCTTGTTGGTGCACCCTAAAAAAGAAAAGAGTGTAATTCATTTTATTTAGCGTTGATTTTAGTTTGGCTTTATTTACTCAAAAATAGGATATGGTCATGCAACTAATGGTGTTATGACACAACAAGAAGTAAAATGCATACCTAACAATCAATACAAATGCATTGTGTCCATGAAAACAGGGTATGCGTACTACGTGAATGCACAATTTCTTCTTCAAATGCTGAATGCAAATTTCCCTATATGAATTCCTAACTATTACTCCAAATCAAATCTAGATCTAATGCAAGTACAATGCAAAATGTATAATGCAATGCATGATGATAAGCAAATATTTAGGATTTTTTGAAAATAAAGAGATACAAAAAGCAAGAGAATGATTCTAACCACCCCAGACTCTGCAAGCACACATAAACAGCATTCCAGCAAAGAACTAAGGCAAAAGGACTCTAATGCACTAATCTCAAACAAAAAATCAAAGATTCCATGACAAGAACTTTCCTAAAAGAAAAAATTTAGGCTAAAAAAAACATTTCTGGTAAAAAACAGAGGTATTAACAGACTCGGGCAGTGCCAAAGGAGACTCAGCAACTAACAGCATTCACCCAGCAATCCACAATATTCCACAAAAAGGTAAAAAACTAGGGTATACGCGACTGTGTGCAGTAAACTCGCGTGTATACGCGGAAATCCGAGAGGAACCCACGTGTATACGCGACTGTAAGTGACAAACCCGCGTACAGGAAGAAAAAGATGCAAAAATTCCAGGAAAACAGACAGGCTGAGACTAAATTCACACCAATCAGGCTCTACCAGTCATACATGCCCCCATACCCGACATAGAAACAAGAGAGAGAGAGAGAGCATTTCAAATACATTGAATGCCAAAATATCAACCCCCAAAGGACAATTACTAGGAACTCCCCATTGGAGTCGCCAATTCTGTTACGGAGAGAAATTCCTATGGCTTGGGGTACCACAACAGACAGCTAGACTCCAGAAATCAATATTTCCCAATATGCAATAGAAATAAAAGCATCTAACACTAAAGGATCGAACCTCGTACCTTATTCCGGATGGCTGAAGTAGATCCCCGTTGAGCTTTCCAATCTTCAGCTTGAATTGTTATAGCACGTCCTCAACAACAAGTAAACAATACAAGCATACTATATTTCATGGTGTTAGATCTATTCTAGCATATATAATCAATAATGTATAAGCATTTGACATATTCCAATGGATGCAACATTCATTCAAATACACATTACTAGACAGGAAAAGATATTTCTATTGATATGAATCAGAGATTACAAGTGACAACCTCTGACAGCACTTCTGCGAACCGGAGAAACTGAATCCCCCACTTGGGCCTCCACCACCTCAATCCTCCATCACTCCGATAGCAAGCTCACTAACAAAGGAAAGCTTGGGAAGAACACAACAGTGCTCCAAAGGGACAAAAGGATGCAGACTCAAGTATAGTTCTGGAAACAATGGACTATAGTTTCGGTACTCTCAATTCTCTCCTATGCTTTCAATGTCTCAATGGTTCCTTATATAGCTTTCCAAAGTGATACTGAAAGGTCAAATCCATGCGATCTCAAGGCATATGGAAGGCTAGGAGTCATATGAGTCAGATCCAAGTCAAGGAACAGTCCAACAGTTTTGGATTATGCACACATCCCGATGTACGCGACTATAAAGGGAATATCCACGTATGTACGTGGTTATCGGGGAAAAGGCCGCGTATATCATTTTTCTAATGTTTTTAGGGATGTTCAATGATACATCAAACGACAATAAATGGTCCATAGGGAATAATGAGTCTGCAGTGAGATAGGGGAAGGCCATACAATGTGTGATTCACCTAGTGTGGTGAAATCCGCTATAACACCTTCTCTTGTGTAAATATTGGTATTTGTGCCTGATTTGTTAGCTTCCTTACTCCAAATATTTCAACAAAATACATTGAAGCTGTCGACCACATTTGTAGTCTCAACTGATGGGTATTGTCATGTCCCCATCCCTCCCGACCACCGAAGAGGACGTGACCCAAACTTCAACCACCCAGGATGGGAGCCCCATGAACATATGCATGCACAAAATTGTTGAAATAGCATGCTTAAACAAAGACTTCGAACTAAAACATGCACATATGCATCTAAACATCATACACAGCGGAAAACAACAGCATTCATACATGCATGCATTCAGCATGTTCATAACATTCATTAACAGAAAACATGGTTGCAGAAGTAAAAAAAATGGACAAGAGCACTTATCTTATGATCAACTCGATCCGCAACCAGCTACGTCACTGCAACGTTCCACCCAACCATAGGCCAGCATGCTCCTTAATCTCTCAGCAGCGCTGCCACCCCCGAGCTGGGCATGATTCTCCAAGGAATAAGTGAACAAGTAGGCTTACACATAGCCAAGGATATACAAAACATAGCCAAGACAACACAGTTGGGTTTATCAGGCCATCAAGGAGTTGGGAAAGGCTTAATGCTAAGATGGTGAGCTCATTACAGAGCCAAGAACACCTACACTAGAACTAGATTGACCTCTAAGATGTTAAATTTTCATATGCTTAACTAAGACATTAGTATATCATTTCATTTTTCATAATAAAAGCATATAAAACAGGATCACTGAAAGAAACAGTATCACAAGAACAACACAGATTTATCCTGGGAAAACCCTAAAGGTAGAAACCCATCAAAAGCTTCCTCAATATAGATGCCCCAAAAAGGGAAAAAGGTAAAACCAACAAGGAGATCAAAAACCTGATTCTCCTCCTTCTCCAGCA
The DNA here is from genome assembly GCA_001517045.1 of Pseudotsuga menziesii. Lineage (NCBI taxonomy): Eukaryota > Viridiplantae > Streptophyta > Pinopsida > Pinales > Pinaceae > Pseudotsuga > Pseudotsuga menziesii. Next base: position 106,225 of record LPNX010095145.1, read on the forward strand.
ACTCCTCTCCTCCACAAGTGCGCTATTCCAATTGAGTGTGTGTCTCACAAGTGAGGAGCACTACACCTCTATTTATATTCATCCGTTCACTTAAAGTTTACTCAATTAACATGTCGGCTTAAGTTAACTCATGTAGGCTCGAGTTACACATGTAGGCTTAAGTAACCATACTGGGGTGCTGATGACCCACCTTTACAATTTGAGGGGACTACCTCATGACTCTTATTAGTTCTTCTGATTAGGAGCATCGGGGTACAATGAAATACAAATGGTTCTCCCAGTTGGACCATCGGGGACCACAAAAGATACATAAAGAATATTCTTTGAAGTTACAATATTTCAACACTCCCCCTTAATGAGAAGGGTATTCTACATCAACAACAACAAGAGCAGAGATGGGGGACATCATCAACATCAGCAGGGTAACACATCTATAAATCATTGGAATCTTTTCAACATCATGTAGTCTTCATATTCAATATTCAATCTTCATCATCAGCAACATCTTCAGTCTTTGGTCAACAGCATCTTCAACATTCTGATCTTTCAATTAGCAACAACATCTTCAGCACTTGGATCTTTCGATCAGCAACATCTTTAGCACTTTGACTGTCCGATCAGAAACAACATCTTCAGCATTTTGAACTTTCGATCAGCAACATCTTCAGCACTTTGATTTTTCGATCAACAACAACATCTTCAGCATTTTGTCCTTTTGATCAGCAACATCTTCAACATTTTAACTTTTCGATCAACAACAACATCTTCAGCACCTTGACCTTTTGATCAGTAGCAACATATTCAGTAGTTTGACCTCTCGATCAGTAGCAACATCATCATCATCATATTCTGATCTCTCAATCATAATCATCATCACATTCTGGTATTTCGATCAGAAACATCATCATCATACTCTGATCTTTCGATCAGAAACATCATCAACATACTTTGATCTTTTGATCAGAAACATCATCATCATACTCTGATCTTTCGATCAGAAACATCATCATCATACTCTGATCTTTCGATCAGAAACATCATAATCATAGTGCGTCATCATCATACTCTAATCTTTTAGATCAGTACGTCATCATCATCATACTCTGATCTTTCGATCAGTATGTCATCATCATCATCAGCAACAACCTGCAATCCACAACTCAAAGACAAAAAGTCTTTGGATCACTTTTAGACTTAAAGTCCAGGGATGATACAATCCCACCACATTCTCGACAACCAAAGTTACCGGATTGATTATGGGAGAATTAGTCCCTATCACTTTAGGACTAAGTCCAAGGACGATGCAATCCTACCACATTCTCAACAACGGAAGTCACCAGATACAATTACTGGATAATCACTCCCTATAACTTTAGGACTTGAGTCCAAGGATGATGCAATCCTACCACATTCTCGACGACCGAAGTCACCGGATACAATTACGGGATAATCACTCCCTATCACTTTAGGACTTGAGTCCAAGGATGATGCAATCCTACCACATTCTCGACAACCGAAGTCACCGGATACAATTACGGGATAATCACTCCCTATCACTTTAGGACTTGAGTCTAAGGATGATGCAATCCTACCACATTCTCGACGACTGAAGTTACCGGATACAATTACGGGATAATCACTCCCTATCACTTTAGGACTATGTCCAAGGATGATGCAATCCTACCACATTCTCGAGGACCGAAGCCACCAGATCTATTATGGACAGATGTCCCAGGATGATACAATCCCTCTTCATTCTCGAAGACCGAGGTCTCTGGATCACTTTAGGGAAGGTGCCCAAGGATGATACAATCCCATCACGTTCTCGATGACCGAGGTCACCGGATATATTATGGATAGATGTCCCGGGATGATACAATCCCTCTTAATTCTCGAGGACCGAGGTCTCCGGATCACTTTAGGGAAAATTCCCAGGGATGATACAATCCCACTGCAACATCACTACTCCCCCTTTCGAGGAAGGTCTTTCCAAACAACACCAAGCTTGTTTCGAAAGTGTTCGAACTCTACTCGAGGTAGAGGCTTCTTCAATACATCATCATCCAAACCATCATCATCTACATCTTCAGTATCTGAATACTGATCTATCACCATCTGTATCTCCAGTATGTGAATACTGAAAGCATCATCATCTATATATTCAGTATAGAAATACGAAATCACCATCATTTGTATCTACAGTATGTAAATACTGAAATATCATCTATATATTCAGTATGGGAATACTAAAATCATCATCATTTATATATTCAGTATAGAAATACTGAATCACCATCATCTACATCTACAGTATCATCATCTGCATCTTATCTTGTATGTAGAAATACTGGATTTCTACGTGTTACGTCGAAACACAGGGTCCTTTGTCATCACAACTATGGTTATCATATAGAATCATTGTAGTGTCCATATTCAAGTCAAAGAGACCTGATATCAGCTTCTGAAGTCATATGGCTTCACAACTTAGTAGAGCAATCTGCTATGTATTCTGCTTCAACCGTGCTAAGAGAAACACTGGACTGTTTCCTGCTAAACCATGAACTCATAGCAGACCAAAAGCATATACCTGATGTGATTTTCCTGTCTGAGATACTTCCATCCCAATCTGCAACTATGTAGCCATACAATCTATACTCATGGCTACCATCATAGTATAGACCAAAGTCTATAGTCCCTTTCAGATATCTCATCACATGTTTTGCAGCTACTAGGTGAACCCGTCTTGGTTGAACAAGATATTGACTTAAGGTGTTCACAGCAAAACAAATGTCTGGTCTGGTATTTGTTAAGTACATCAATGACCCAATGATCTGTCTGTAGTGAGTCACATCCACTAACTCTAATGAGTCATTAGCTAACAACTTTAGGTTGGAGTCCATGGGTGTGGCCATGACTTTGCATTCCAACATATTGAATCTCTTCAATATCTCTACCACATACTTTCCCTGGTTGAGAAAGATTCCTTCTGAACTTTGCCATACTTCCATACCTACGAAATAATGCATTAACCCAAGGTCTTTCATCTCAAATTCTTCTACTAGTTTCTTCTTGCTTTCCATGATCTGTTTCCCATTCCCTGTCAAGAATAAGTCATCCACATATAGTAATAGAATGACAAGTACATCTTCTACAACCTTGTAGGAAAGGTTAGGATCAAATTTTCTCTTGGCAAAGCCCATGCTCATCAGGAAACTATATATTCTTCCATACCAAGCTCTGGGAGATTGCTTCAGGCCATAGAGGGCCTTCTTCAACTTCCATACTTGATTCCTTCTGTCTTCAGCTTCAAATCCTCATGAATATTCAATGTAAAACTCTTCCTCAATCATACCATTAAGGAAGGCTTGTCTTTACTTCATCATGGAAGAAACTACCGTGACAGTTTTGAGGGAAATGTACCTTGCTTCCAGAAGTAAGTGTCTCTTCAGAATTAATTCCCTCTTTCTGATAGAAACCTCTAGCCACAACTCTTACCTTACTTCTATCAGCAACATATCTTATCTTGCAAATCCATTTGGAAGATACCACATTCTTGCTTTCTGGTTTGAGTACTATATCCCAAACATCATTCTAGTATCACAACATCTTCTATGAGTTTGTCTTCTCAGGTCATCAACATATCCTAGTCTTTTGCATTCAACCTTGAATGTTGGAACCTACTTTACTCTTGGTAAAGTATCGATCCATCACAAAGATATCCATCATGTCATACCATGTCGAACTCAGATATAATTTTCTGTAGTCACTCCCCCTGAAGTGGAGTATCATCTTCCCTCTTCATTCTGTACAGGTCGTTCTATGCTTGACATATACTGGTCAATAGAGTATGTCATGTCATAGTCTATTCTTTATGGGGAGAATCACGAACCTTGCTTTGTACACTTGTTCCATCATATCGTATACATCATTCCCCATGATCAACTGTTACTCTTTGATCATAGCTTCTTTTATAGCATTATTTTCTTCATCTTGAGTTATCTCTTGTACCCATGGTGGTCTTCATCCTTCAAGGTGGATCTACCATCCTCTGAAGCTCTTTCTTCCATCATGGTGTCTCTGACCCTGGGAGCTTCAGATTCATGTTTATTGGAGTGAATCTTGAATTTTCATCACTTGTTCTTTGGAACAAGTCTCATCCTTCTTTTCTTGTAGGAGGTTGTTCATGACCTTTCCTACAATTCAAATGTACTAGTTTCATGGTTATAGATATTTCATAAAACATATGTATAACGACAAATTCTTATTCATCATGCAACTATTTAGTTAATACAACATTCATCCATATCTCACATAAACTTTCTAGATGCCTTCCATCTCTACCATGACATTATTGAGATTGTGCACTAATCCAATATGTCAGCAAAGAGGTTTGATAAGTAGCAATGGAGAGTTGTATAGCACCATGAGCTACTTACCCATCACATGCATATTAGTAGTATTAATGCAAACAATCTATCATGCATAACACATCACTGAATATAATCAAATGTATAACAAAACAATATCATGAAATGACAATTGAATACTTATCTTTATTTGTTTCATGGGTATATTCCTTCTTGAGTCTTCAACTTTATTGTCTTCTTCATTCATGATAGCATCGTTTCATATCCAAATGCTGAGGTGGATAAGAAGTTCTTCAAGAGTTGAGATCTTCATATTCCTCATTGATTGAGGGATCTTCTTTGGAAGATGAGAGCTTGATCTTCAGAGATGAGATTCTTCTTCTTTCCAAAGTCTACTGAAAGTAATCAATTCCTTCTGGAATTCCTTGAATGAATGAATTCCATGATCCTGGGAGGCCATTCAAGGTGGCCATCACCACTTCTGCATTCTTCACTTCTTCTTCAGATGGTTTCTTAAGGTCATATTTCGATCTATGTTCTTCCCTTCAAATAGCTTGGTCAAGGAATCAAACCTCATCGATGTATTTAGGGAAGACACTTGTAGATCAAGTTGATTTGAGACTGAATCATCAATAATCTTATGGGCTTTAACCAAGTTCTTCTTGTGAAAGGCTTCTAGCCTCATCTCCCTCTGAAACTAGAACCTCTATGCTCATGTAGGTGTCAAATCCATTTTCTTCAGAGAGATCATATACTTCTAGGATTGGAATTTGTCAAATTCACCAAGCTTATCATCAAGCTGATGTGATAGATCACTTTGAAATGAGAACCTCAAATGAACATAGCAAAGGATTAGATCTTACTGATTTGAGGTGTCCGTCCTGGTTCTGGAGTTGGCTGATCTAGGGCTTGTCACAGAAACCCTAATTTTAAAAATTGGAATCTTTCAAATATGATTGGATAGATAGATATATATCTTCAAATGGAGCTGTCCAATGTACTCCATTTCTGAAAACAGTGGAGGGAAGCTCCCGGAAGAGGAAGCCCTAATTTTCCAATTTCTTCTGCAGAAATGTCTGTTACTGTTTCTGTGATATCTCTGCAATTTCTACTCCTCTATGTATGAAATTTTGTACTGTGGTAACCTCACATGTCCCGGATCCACCACCACATTTTTCATCAGAATTGGTTTCACCATTTGGTATTTATGATCCTTTTCCCAAGGTGACTTGTTACAGGACTATTCAGAACAGAGAAGTTGTACGGAATGACACGTGTCACTGGTTCATCTTCTGAGTCTGATATTCAGACCACCGAACTTACAGTCCGTCCCCTTTCTAGAAAATCTTTAGGAATTTCATTTGGACCTCTGTATCCCAAGATATTGCAATTCTCCCCAGGTGTCCTGTTTAGAGATGAAATATGGAAGAGGATGGAACCCTAACTTGGAGAGAACATATCTCCTGGAATACAAAGAATATGAGGATTAATTTTGGACACAGTGTTCATCAGGATTTTATCTTCGGCCCCTGAAATTTTCAGCTCCTGATCCTTCTCCAATATCGGAATATAGCGAATGTTCCAAAACATAGCAGTTTTAGTATTTAGGGTTTTTCTAGCTCGGGGTCAAACTAGGGTTTGACTTTCCCAGAGATTCACCCAACCAAAAATATTGACCCAGGTCTACAAACTTCGGTTTTGATGAGGAGAAAAATCCTATGCTGGTCTCACTCAAAAATTCCTCTTCTGCAGAAATCCCTAATTTCCACATCGAAAATTGAAAATGCTCGGAAAAGAAATCCGCTTCGACAGAATGATTCACCCTTCAAAGGAGAGTTAGCCTAGCCTTCTTTTGCTGATTGATTGTGGAGAGAGAACCAAAAAATAAGAAGGCCTAGATTCTGTAACTTGTGAAATATTCCCTATTCAGGTTAGCTCTGATACCATATTAAATTTTCATATGCTTAACTAAGACATCAGTATATCATTTCATTTTTCATAATAAAACCATATAAAACAGGATCACTGAAAGAAACAGTATCACAAGAACAACATAGATTTATCCTGGGAAAACCCTAAAGGGAAAAACCTAGCAAAATATTCCTCAATATAGATGCCCCAAAAAGGGAAAAAGGTAAAAAAAACAAGGAGATCAAAAACCTGATTCTCCTCCTTCTCCAGCAACTCCTCTCCTCCACAAGTGCGCTATTCCAAGTGAGTGTGTGTCTCACAAGTGAGGAGCACTACGCCTCTATTTATATTCATCCGTTCACTTAAAGTTTACTCAATTAACATGTCGTCTTAAGTTAAATCATGTATGCTCGAGTTACACATGTAGGCTCAAGTAAGCATACTGGGGTGCTAATGACCCACCTTTACAATTTGAGGGGACTACCTCATGACTCTTATTAGTTCTTCCAATTAGGAGCATCGGGGTACAATGAAATACAAATGGTTCTCCCAGTTGGACCATAGGGGACCACAAAAGATACATAAAGAATATTCTTCGAAGTTACAATATTTCAACATAAGACATCCACCCACACCCAACACAAGGAATCAGTCCCTTCTCTGCTACACAGTCCCTCAGGCCCTACATTCCCTTCCAGTGCTATTCAGGGGTGATGGAGAAGAAGGCCAGCCCTCTAGCTCTGTCCATGTGGTTTCCAACCACCAGGTTTATCAAGCAAAACTAAGCCCCCATCCCTACTCCTTACACATTTCGAAGACCAACCATTGCACGTATGCAATCAATTATAATTACAGCTGAACAGGGGAAAATGACTCTGAACAATCTACAGTAGCCCCAAAACATAACAGTAAACACAGCTCATGACATGGGGAAATTAACAGTCCCGAAATGTATCAGTGAGCGCGAATCACAACATGTGAAAACAACAACCCATCCTTGGCAACAAATCCACCAAGGAGACTTTCCCAGACTCCCAAATGCAGAGGAACAACATACGCACAAGCCGCAAACCAGCAAGCAAAACTTACACATAGTCCCTGGGTGTAAATGGCCTTCCACAGGAAAGTTGTGGGTGATAGAGGATGAACAGTTCCCAGCTGGCTCCATGAGTAACGACAATGGAAAAACACAGCGCGTGAGAGAAATCCACAACCAATTCCGACTATGGGTTAAAACACAGTCGATTCCTTTGTGGGGAAAACGTGAATGGTAGTGGGAACAACTCCCCTCTCCTGGCTATGTGAGACCAAGACAGAAAGAATTCTATGCTTGGGAACAAAATAATAGACAATGGTCCCTGCATGAATATTAGCAGCTCTACCTCTGTGAGTGGATGAACAGACAACTGGGAGGGTGCGAATTGGAAGTGCGTGAGCGTTTTTGCCATTGTGGAGTCAACCATGGGTGGAGCGTGCGTGTGGGTGAGGGCTGATAGTCCTTCCACCCCACTCCCAAAGACAATAACTGCCTCAACCACCACCAACAATTCTTAATGAAAGTGGTTGGGTAAGACAAGGAAAGGAGACACATGGGTATTTTCCCTTATTGGCCCAAGGTTTGACAATTTCTCCACATCCTTATCCTTGTGAAAATCATGCCCCTTCTCATTTTAGTTGCTGCGATCGTAGCTAGTCGGGTTCATTTTAATTAAAGATGCATATTTACATGATGTTGAAACTTAATATGTATGCCGCTTTCCCCGATATACCATCGGTGACAATTTAAATCCAAAACATAGCATAACCGGTCAATGGTGGGGCCTTGGCCTTTAGCCCCGCACCATGATCATTTACAATATAAACATCATATACATCTAATGGAACGGGGTCAAAATTGGGGTGTTACAGGTATCCCACTATCAAGCGACTTGACCTCTAAACATTTCGACCATGCTTTGAAGTCGGTTGTGTTTACCTATGTTTTTGGATACATGTTCAATATGAAGGAGTGGTGATTCCCTCTATTTATACCGAAGTGATTGTCTATCTTTTGTTTTGATTATCACTAAAGAAGGGTATTCCCTAATTTTTCTTTCAAATATTTTTTGTATTATGGACATAGAAAACATTGGCATGTCTATTTTTTCAGAATGTCCTGAATGATCTAGAACTCCCATGCTTGTAGTTCATAGTTTTCCATTTCCCAGTCGTATAATTCAGCATTTGTGTTATAAGGAACCGAGTCTGGGTTTCCCAAATGAAGCTCTCCATATATATTTGGTTGGACATAAAATTCATTGTTTTGTATTTGATATAGCTTTCAGGCATGGAACTCTTCATCTATGGGTTCTTTCCATGGTTCACCTTGTGAAGAATGAATAGGAACAATTACGTTCTACCCAGTTCCTTTAATTTTCATCCTTTCTTTATCCGGTGAAATCGATTCCTTCATATTCCTTCCCCACGGTCATCCCACTAAGGATGGAAAGGATATAGACCCTTCCTTAGGGATAATGATTTTGAAATAAGATTTTATGGTAATACCTTTATGGTTGTGTTGATATTCCGCCAAACACCAATAGGTTCAATGAGTCCTTAGTCCGCTAGTTTTAAATATATGTCTATTTCACTAAGTGAAGTTCTTCCTAATTATTCCCATGTATCTCTTTTCATAATGTTTACTTGATATCCGAAGTCAATAATGACTTGTTGGAAATGGTATCCTTTTATTTCTAAATCGACAAGTGGATCAGTGTAACTTTTTCCATTTTGGTTCAAACTGCAGATGCTTTTAGCTTGTTTATTCGTGCTATATTTTTTGTCTATATTGTATAATAAGTCAATAAATGTGCAATGGAGTTATAATTGTGTATTAGATTGATTATCTATTGAGATATCTTTTCTCGATTATCATCATTTTCTTCTTGTGTAGCTGATTGTTGAAAAGTATTCAATGCATCATTATATAAGTTCTTTTGTATTACAGGATTAGGGTAGCCATATTCATTCTTTATCTCTCTTATTATAGGATTGTCATCGCCAATTTTAGTACCTTGTCTAGTGATAAATTATTTGTATGAATAACATCACACTTTTGAACACTCGATAAGACGTTAACATTCTTCTTTTTATTAATTTTGTCTAGCATGGTGGGACAATTCTCCAATTAGTGATATCTAACACTACAACTCGTACAAAACTTGAGGTTGATTCGAAGGATTGTATGGATAGATAGCATCCCGATGTCCTTCATTCAAGAACGTGTAGCATCGGATTGGTTGTCCTGGTCTATTTTCCTGATTCCCAAAGAATCAGCCTTGACTTGCATATCCCCCATGATGATTATTATCATATCGACGCTCATACCTTCAGCCTTTGTACCTTTGATTTCTTTGTTTGTTATTGTCATTTTTATTCCTTGGAATGTTATCGTTATTATTGTACACAATAGCATTCATTTGGTAGACTGCATGGTAGTTATGTCAGTTTTTCAAATTTAGGTGCAGTCATCTATTGCATGGATTTTGACCTCGCATATTGAGCACCATGAATATTTTTCATTCTTGGTATTGAAAAAACAATATTTTTTCTCATGTAGACTGTGTTTCTGGAATATGTCGCAAACACACTTCAACTGAACGAAATGTACATCTTCTTGAATAATGTCATTGTCAGGAATTATCTTTAGTGTGGCTAGTCGTTGAGCATTTTGTACACCATACATATTGGTCCTTGAAGTTAATATACTGTAATTATTTATGCATTTTCTTGAATTGTTCCTCGATACGACTATCAATAGGGTGCACCAGGTATTCCTCATCCATTTCGACTTGCAAATCCTTTGTAAGTGCATCTTTGTAGGTATTAAACATGTCTAGTCTAATGCGCATTTGAATCTTCTATAAAATCCCTATAACAAACCATTGAATTATTGATTGCTTGTCTATGTTATAGTTCAGTTTGATGAGTAGGTATTTCAATCTTGTCTCATACTCCCACACACAATTTCTTTTGGTTTCTAGATTGTTGTTTTTAATTTATTCGATGCCAGATGCTTTACATCTGGAGTCTTGAAGAATTATAGAAATTGTTTTTTAATTTCTTCTTCCATGGCATTCGATGTTTTTTCAGTATATGGCATATACCATGTAAGTTCCCCCTTGCATAAAGTGTCGATGAACTATGCCATTTGTCGATTGTCATTTGTAACATCATTTGCTTCCTAGGTCGACTCCCAGATGAACCGATGTCATATGTGATATTCATCACCCTCATAGAGGGGGATGTGTGCATATTCATGCACCATGTCCCTAGCATCAGTGTATCCTTCAGGAGGTAGTGGAGGTGGTGGTGGTGGTGGTGGTGTGATACTTCCTGTAACCCTATTTTTTTCACAGCTGTATTCAACAAAACTTTCGTTTCCATTGGAGGTTTTGTTTATAGTTGTCGGTTCATCCTCTACAAGTTGTCAATTTATGTTGACTCCTTCTGTTGATATCCAAGTGACTGCTGCAACTATGATATCCTTTATTACGAATCCTACTGGTCTGTATTATCTAAAGTTGGATGGGGGGGTGTTCCTTCATGTCCTAGGTAGAGTAGATGAGTATCATGGTTAGGTGGGTATGACTAAAATGTAACCCAGTTTCCTTCTCCCAGTCACCAAATTACAAGATGGTCTCCATCATTTCCTTCACCACTAGTCGAATCCATACACCGAACTCGCCAATTCATAGCCTTAGGTATTATTCGACAATGTCCTGCACTTGGGCTTTTTCGTTAGAATCTATCACAGGCTAAGGTCTAATATTTTTTGGTAGATCAATTTAGAGAGCTTCATGCTACTCTATCCAAAAATATTCTTCCATCGATGACACTTCTTCATCAACACGCTATTCTTGTCTATCATGACCCTACTCTCATGGATTCTCCTCATGTTCTATCGCTCTAGTGGTCATTCTTCTATGGAGAATGACATCCTTCTCTCTAAGATTTTCCCTTCTCTTAGGCCTCTTTTGTCATTCTATATTCTCCAAATCCAGAGTGCTTTTGTCAGTCACTGTTGGTAGGTGATTTTGGGATAAGGTACTTGTGCAGCATCGTGGATGTTGCGCAAGATCAAAGACACCGTACAAGTGGAAGATGGTGCGCAAGTTGAAGATTATAATATTTTATGTAGTTTGGGTCATATTTTGTAGTTTTGACCACATTTTGTGGATATTAGTCATTATTTTGGAGAATAAGTTAAGAAGTAGTTAGGTAGTTGTCTAAATGGACCATGAATGTAAAGGCACAAGCCTATAAGTAGATGTAGAATTGCAAATGTTAGACACACTTAGAACTCTTTGGATTAGTCTCGGTATAATTGTGTGATTTGCGCATTATTTGATATCTATTGATCTATGAACTGTTTTGGAGAATTTGTGATTTTGTGCAGAAGTTAATATGACATGATGAAACTTGAGTAGAACTATTGTGTCCATTTTTGTTTTCCTATTTTACTATCTTCTGCGACTCAATTATGAACGCAATGCGTATCTACAACATGGATATGAATGATGCAATGTTTCCTTGCTTTAAATGATGTTATCCTTTTCTATATGTTTGCACATCAATGTTTTTTACAGTTCTGGTATGATAATGCGATCTGTTGAATGATAATGAGGTTCTATTAAAGCATAAGTTGAATGATCAGATCTGTTAATGTTGTGATAAGTTGATAAGTAGATGCACATTTTCCTCTCTCATTTTGCAGAAACTTTGTTCCTTCAGCTCTCTCTTGAACATCTCGGGTGAGACTTCATCCTCTCTGCAGGTGTTGCTGAATGAGACAAAACCTATCTAGGTCAGTGCTCAGGGAGATCACAGTGGTTTGGGCGTCGACAGAGTGGGAACCCCTGTCAACTAGTTTTGTTGACTAATTTTGTTTCAATAAATGGTTTTGTTGTTGGGACTATAGTGAAACTAAAGGGAGCACATGTTGTGGCATCCGATGAACCCAAAAATTCAAGATTGGTTTGACCAAAAGCTACGAGATTTTGTTGAGAAGAAAAATCAAAAACTTGGACTGACAACAGATAAGTGGCTAGAAAATTACATACACAAATGTCCTTGCATGTATTTTTTCTCTGAATTCCTAATCATATTGTACAATTGGTTGGCGCAATTGACCCATCACAACATAAATTTCCAAGGAGGTGAGCCAACTTCCTAGACCCTAGAATTGATCTAGGAATTGTAGGAATTCAGCAACAGAGCCTCGCGGGCTATTGAAATTTGGATTGATAGTATCTTGGAAGGCTATATCACTGAGTTTAGAGTTGATACAACTAAATCCTATAGTGAAGTAGAATAATATTTATTCAACGAGCCACGAGGTAGGTTTCTTTTTCCTTTGGAATTAACCATTAAGAAGCTCATATGTGAAACATGCATATTGAGGATGCACCTTTAGTAGTAGAACTCTCAGTGTGTGAGGGCTGTGGATACCGAAAATATGGGGGAAGATGAATGAAATGATATGGGGTAGATGGGTGTAGGTTACGATGATAATGTGAGGGAATTCGAGGAATAAAGTGGTCTTATGAGAGGAGGACCAATATTTTGACAAGAGAAGAGGAAGAGGACAGGAAAAGGTCCTGCTGCGATCGAAACACAAGACCATGAAGGAATACCACATGGGACAAAGAGAACCTATAGTTACAACGCGGACGACCAGGCTACACCCAAGGTAGAGGTAAGATCAACCCTCAGTAGCATCGTACCCATGCCTCTCCACACTACATCACAATCAACGAGAAATGCAAGTTCAACACCGACTTGTCCAATATTCCACCAACACTCTAATAGTACTATATCAATATTTGTAGGAAGAAGGACCAAAATGGTGGGAGGATACAAGGTGAAGTTACCTTTATTTAATGGAAATGGGATTGAGGATCCAGAGTAGTATTGGTTCCTTTGTAGGGAAATATGGACTGTCAGAAAAAATGTGGATGATGAAGTCAAGAAGGGCCAATTGGTGAAAAATCTTTAAGGTCGCGCAGTGGATTGGTTCATGAAATTTGTACAATTTCCTACGGGGACTCTGGAAAATACATTGGGTGAATTTAGGAAATTACTAATTAAAGAGTTTAAAAAACCAAAATATGAAGTGAAATACATTACAGAACTGAAGGAAATTAAGTAGTATCCAAATGAGATTGTTTGGGGTTTTGTTTAAAGATTTCAGACACTAATCAAAGAGATAGTTTTTAGATGAGAGACATTCTACATAAATAATGGTTCATTGTAGCATTACTAAATCTTATCAGACTCTTCTCATGAAACAGAAGATCGCGACACAGAGAAAAGATCTGGATATTGCATTGAAGTTGGAAGCTTCACTCGTTGGAGAGAATACAGTTGATATGAACCAGATTTAGACACAAGTGGTGAATCTGACACTCCAGTTGCAATATATCAATAAAGTTAAAAATCCCTTGAAAAGGTTTGGTGTACTTGATTTCACGCAGATGGAAATACCAAGGATAATTGCCCAAATTTTCAAAACTACCTATTGTCAGGAACGTCGAATCCATTGAGTTTTTGTAGTGTACCATGGTGCCACATTTTTTAAGTATATGGGAATCGAAATGAAGAGTGTGGATACATGCATAATATGGTGATGAAGCCAAAGAAATTATACTGCACATTTTGTCCATCAGTTGGGCATGAAGATAAGGATTATCGCTCATATGACCTACTTCAGGAGAGAACATATGACTCATAATATGTGAAGGGAGAAGTATTGCAACCGAAGCCATAGACGCAAGTGGTATATTCACCACCTCAACCTCAGTTTGTACCATATAAACTGTATATGTAGTTTGTACCAAAATAACCATAATAGCAGTTTGTTACATAGCCATAGTACAATCATATGTAGATGGCTCCACATCAGCCACAGTAAGCTAAGTCAACGTAGTATGCTCAACAACAGTCGAATTCCCTGCAACAGCAATTTAATCAACCGTAGTATCAGAAAAAAGAAGGATTATGCAGAGGATGAGGTGGAGGATTTAGTCAAGGTGGAGGATGAGGTCACAGACCAGTGTAATGTTATAATTGTGGTGTACCGGGGAATTATCAAGAGATTTTCCATAATTGTAGTGTACATGTATGTATTGTACTGTGATTGATCACACTCTTGAGAACTGTCCACAACTAATCGTGAAGTGGTAGGAAGGAAATTTTTTGCAGTTACAGAATAAGAACGAATTGCAGAATCACAACTAGTTGCAGAACCAAAATAAAGTATAGAACCAGAAAAAAAAATCCAATTCACAACCAAAATATAAATCATAATGTGAATCAACCTGTGATTCCACCGCTGAACCACAACCAAGGACTCATGGTTGCGGCGATCTCGACGTATCCCAAAACATAGGATGTTGATGTCGCTATCGTCACTCACAAAGGTGTGACAATTGGAGAAGATATCCCAATCCCACAAGTCCAGTTTTATAGAAAGAAGAAGGTGTAGTTCGATAGCAATGCAGAGAAAGATATATTCTTTGAACCACGGGATGAAATGCATAGAAAATCGGGTAAGTTACCTATTTATGAAATTCCCACTACATTTGATTCAATTTTGGAGGTGGGACCATTGTGACAGCATGGTACCTTGTAGAACTTCTTTGAAAGTTGTTTGTCACTTACAAGATATCTTGATGCTCTTGCCAAGATTGTGAATCTATTGCATCGATTCGAGAAGGGGTGAAAGGACTCCATGGTTAACTCTTTGCATAAGAAAACGATGGGGAAATAGATGCACATAAAAATTCCCATTGGGGACTATGAGGTAGATTCATTCATCCTAGATCTAGGCCCATATGTTAATATTCTAACAACAAATACATGGTAGAATATGGGTAGCCCAATGCTAAGCTAGTATCCTGTGTAGCTGCAACTGAGTAACCAAGAAAGAGTAACATGGATTGGGAGATTACCGCACCTTGCAATGGAAGTTGAAGGGATGAATACCTATGCCAATTTCAACGTGATTGAAGTTGTCGATGGAGGATGATCCTATCCCACATTGTTTGGGATTGGATAGGAAAATTACAATATGGTAGTGATCAATTTTAAGAAGCATGTAATGACCTTTGAGGATCAAGACATCAGAGTCGTCGCTCCTGTGGATCTCAATGAAGGGAGAAGGTATATTGATCCAATGAAAGATAATGTTGTCAAAGGATGGGATCATGCATATAACATATCATAAGAATACATCCATTTGGCTACTGATGGGGAACTTGGTTGGTGCAGTGCTAGCTTTGTTTCTTCTAATTCTGGTGATGCTTTAGAGAACTGATAGAACAACTTGCATGAGGTATCACTAAGAAAGTGTGGTTTGATTATGCAATAACTATATCATGTTGCGAATGAAACCATTGAGTTACCAATTTATGAAGGACTTCCTGAGTTATTTGAGTTTCTTGATGAATTCAAGGATAAGGGGTTAGATCCACAGCAATTGCTTGTGTTAGAGGAAGCACTAAAGGCTACCCTAGGACGTTTTTGGGAGACCCATAAGAATTCGATCACTAGATGGTCACAATATTGAATATTAATGGAAGATCGCTTTGGAGATGTAGAGGTGTACTACACTAAAAGGTACGATGGGAAAAATATCCTTGGTGATAATCTGATTGAGTGTCAGAATTTGCGGGCATTGTGACCAAGGATGATTGGGTCCATGACTTTGTCCACACATTGGATGAAATACCATTATTTTGGTATGTATCAGCTGAGTTGCGCAAAGAGATCACTATGTCAAAGGAATTGACAGTTTTCGTTAATCACACCTTTAGTTTCATGGATTCCAATCCATGTGTTCACAATGCGTTGTAGCTCATCCGTGACGTTGTTTTGAAGGTAGTGCTAGTCGCATATCCAGTGGATCCGCATGCACATTGTCATATACATTTGATTATGGAATGTTATAATGTGTCAGGAGAGTCAAACGATGATGATGATATAAGGAATATTAATATTCCAAAAACAGAAGGGAGTCAAGATGTCGTAGCACCTGATGTACTAATGGATCCAATGAATCAGCCATTAAATACAAGGAAATTCAAGATTAGGACAGAGGAGAACCAAAAGTTTGCAAATGTTGGGCACTAATGGTATGAAGAAATGATGGAAAAGATCACATACATGTTGTACAAATTCAAATATTTGTTCCCTATGAAGTTTTTTGAGATTAAGGGGATACTAGGATATTTAGGGGAGATGAAGATTCCATTGAATCCAAATGTGAAACCAGTAAGGCAGAGGCCGTATCACCTGAATCTACGATTCAAGGAGAGGGCCAAAGTCGATCTGGATAGGATGTTGGATGTTGGAATAATTGAGCTGGTTAATGAATTAGAATGGAGCAGTCCCATGGTGGTCCAAAATAAGAATACATGTGAGGTTTGGATTTGCATTGACATGAGAAAATTGAATGGTGCATGCATGCATGATCCATTTTTGACACCATTCATTGATGAAGTTCTAGGAGTAGGCGTTCAAGAAATATACTCTTTCAGGGATGGTTTTTCGATTTTACACCAGATCAGGATGGCAAAAGAGGAACTCGACAAAACAACATTTGCTAATGAACAAGGCTATTTTTAGTACACTGTTGTCATTTGGGTTGAAGAATGTTCCTGCGATATTTTCTTCGGTTGTTGTCACTGCATTCAAAGATTTTATTCAGAACTTCTTATAAATTTATATGGATGGTTGGTCAATTTATGGATTGATCAGGGTAAATCTGGAAAACCTACAACTGATGTTGGAAACATGTCAACAACATCTGATCATGCTGAACTCCAAGAAGTGTATTTTTTGTGCACCTTTTGGGATGCTCTTTGGTACATCATTTCAAATCAAGGACTATTGATTGACACTACAAAGATTGCGTTGATTTTGAGCTTTCTGCCACCTATGAATGTGAAGATGCTTTGATAAAAATTGGGGCACACAGGTTATTATCACAAGTTCATACGAGGTTATGATGCAATCAGAACTCTCATGGAGAGGTTTTTGAAGAAGGATGATGTATTTTTATGGAGTGAAGAGTGTTAAGACAATTATGATATGCTTAAGGACAAGATGGCTTCCGCACAATACTAGTATTTCTTGATTGGAATAAGGAGTTCCATGTACATGTGGATGCATTGTCCATTGCACTAGGAGTGGTGCTCATGCAATCGGGGAAGGATATCTATATCACCCAATTGCTTTCGCTAGTTGGAAGCTATCATATGCAGAGAAAAACTATATGAACACTGAGAGGGAAGGTCTGGCGATGGTATATGAGCTACAAAATTTTAGGAATTACCTATTGGGTGGTCATTTCAAGATGTTTACAGACCATTCTACTTCGAAATACCTAGTCAATAATCATGTGTTGGGGGCAAAGATATGCAGTGGGATACTTCTTTTTTAGGAGTTTGATTTTGAGATAATTGTTAATTTGGGCCACTTGAATGCTCGCTCTAATCATTTATCCCGAATTGAGATAGGTGAGGAACCAACAAACATTGAAGACATACTATCGGATGCACAGTTGTTTCGAGTTAACATGATTGATGATTATTATGATAAAATAATTCATTTTTTGGTGACAGGAACCGCACCAGAGGATCTTAATACAAGTCAGAAGAAGCACTTGGTGGTTAAGGCTTTGAATTTCCTATTGATTGTAATACATCTATATAAACTTGGAATGGATGAGATTTTGCAGCAATGTGTCCTACCACATGAACAAGGGAATATTTTGGTAGAAGGACATGTGCAAGTTGTTGGTGGAAACTATGGAGATCTAGCTACTGTGAGGAAGGTGCTTCGCGCATGGATTTTATGTCTCGCTCTTCATATTAATGAAATGGATTATGCGTGGACCTGCAATGTCAATCAATGAATTGAAAAACCATCGAGGAGGGATGAGATGTCACTGGTACCTCAGGTGACATTGTATCCATTTGATAAATGGGTAATAGAATTTGTGGGACCAATCAACCCACATGGAAAGAGAGTTGGTGCATGGTACATCATTACATCGACTCACTATTTGACAATATGGGTGGAGGCTACACCTGTTGTGGATTGTGCTGCCGTGACAACAACGAGGTTTATGTTTGATAACATTGTGACTCAAATCGGGGGACTAAGGATATTGATGAGTGACCAGGGGAGTCACTTCATCAATCGCACAATCAGTGCATTAACAAAGGAACTTCACATACAACATAAGAAAAGTACCCCATGTCATCCACATGAGAATGGGATAGTGGAGGAATTCAGCAAGGTGTTGGATCATGCACTTACAAATTTACGTAAATCCAACTGTGAAAAATGGGATTTGAATATTCCAGTAGTCTTGTGGGCATATCACACCACTTGTAAAATATTGATAGTGAATACATCTTTCAAACTAGTGTATGGGAAAAAAGCAATCATGCCCATGGAGGACATTGTACCAATTCTATGCATTGCAACAATGATGGGAATGGATGATGAAGCAAAATTAAAATAAATCCTAGAATAGTTAGCATAGATAGAGGAATATTGATTTATTGTGGGTTCTCACCAGTGCATCGAGAAGGATCGACAAAAGTCTTGTCATGATTGAAATTAAAGAACAAACAGTTTCAACAAACAGACTTGGTGCTGTTATATGACATTAACATCCAAGTAAGTTACAGATCCATTGGTTATATCCATGTCTCATTAATTGCATTACTTATAGAGGAGAAATTCAACTACAGCATTAAGATGGTGTGATTCTACAAAAACTAGTGAATTGTACCAATATGAAGCCTATAAAATGGGCCCAGAACCACATGGTGCCTTAGGAACTGCACAGTAAAAATAAAAGAGAGAGAGAGAGAGAGAGAAATAGAAATGATGGGTAGATAGAAGGATGTCGCACCAGGAGGAAGTGGATGTGCAAGTAGGGAAGTCAGTACCATAGTTAGGAAGGTTTATCGTGACAACTACAGGGTCATGACTATTGATGTAATTGTAACTTCAGAATGTATTCACTTGTATTTATTATCTATTGTAACCTGATGTTTATTTATGGATGTACTTTTGTCGTGTCATGCACCGATGTTCCTATCGAGAAAATATATAATGTAAACAAGTCATGTCAAGTCATTGTGGGTAACCCTCCTATTGTCTAAGGGTTAAAGTCCCCACAGTTTCGGGGCACTAGGGTTATTAGACTCTCCTAGTGAGGTCGGACATAGTAGGGTTTTAGTCATGTTCAAAATTAGTATAAATAAAGAGGTGACCTCTCTATTTATCATACATCACATCCACACTCAGTTGTAGCGCATAGCTAAGGAAGAGAAAGACATTGGGGCAAGAGGAAAGAGCTTATTGCTATCGAGAGATTGTCATACTGTTTTTGGGTTTCACTTTGGTCCTGATTCTATCTCTGAGGAAGTTTCAGGGTTTTCTCCATTTATGGTTTCCCCGAGGAAAAACACTATGTTCATTGTCTCTTGTGTTTGATTGTTGTGCTTGTTGTTCTCTCAATTTAAATATCCTAATGTTATGCTAGCTTAATGTTTAAATTATAGCATGGTATCAGAGCTAACCTGAGAAGAAGACATTGTGCAGCTACGAAAACTAGGGCTTCCTACTTTGTGGATCTCTCTCCACATATTTTCATCAAAATTAAGGTGGAACAAATCTCCTCCCTAGGGCGCATCTTTATGTTGAAGCAAAATTCAATTCTGAGGTTTTTCAGTTTTGGATCCGACACTACTGCCGGAAATTAGGGCTTTTCACATAAGAGGAATTTTGCAGTGAGCCCAATCCTAGATTGATCTCCTCCCCAAAATTGAATTTAGGGATCAAATTCAAAGCATTTTGTTGGAAAGAACTCAGGAAAAACAAACCCTAATCTGCTCCTAAACCAGCACTACAGGATTTCAGCTCCAAATTTAGATTCAACATCTTGACCTAGTAAGATCGAAATATTTTGTATTTCCATTTGAGGTTCTTAGTTAATATGTCTCATCATACCAAGATTGATGAAAATATTGAGGGAGCTGATAGCTTCTGAGCTTGGAAGTAAAGGATCTCCCTAATCTTGGAATAAAATGAGTTGGACTCCTATATCCATGAGGAGGTTCCAATTCCAAAGGGAGATGAGCCAAGGCCTTACATAAGAAGAAGTTGGTTATGGAAAAGAGGATCATTGTAGATTCTATCAAGGATCACCTCATTCCACAGGTGTCCTCCATCAAGACACCTAAATCCATGTTTGATTCCCTAACTAAACTATTTGAAGGGAATAGCATCAATCAAAAGATGACTCTAAGGAACCAGTTGAAGAATGTCAAGATCCAGAATGAGAAGACCATCCAGTCATACTTCACAAGGGTATCCCAGGTAAAAAAAAACTAGAAACTGTAGATGAAGAAGTGGAGAATGCAGAAATTGTGATGACAACATTGAATGGCCTCCCTAGGTCATGGGATTCTTTCATCCAAGGAATCTGTGCTAGAAAGAAGTTGGTCAAGTTCACTAGACTATGGGAAGAATGCTCTCAAGAAGAATATTAGATAGTTGCTTGAGAAGAAAAGATGGGAATTGAAGATCAAGCTCTCACAGTACACTCCAAGAAAGGAAGAAAGGAAAATCATCATCACCAAGTTAAGCATTCTCATTAGAAAAATAAATTTTTAAGAAGGGATCCATCTAGACTCAGATGTTATACATGCAATGAAATAGGACATTTTGCTAAAAATTGTCCCAAGAATAAGAATGGATCCAAGAAGAAGAGGAACTCCAAAAGAAGACATCATGCTCACATTGCTGAGGATGATGATACTCCTAGGAATATAGTAAGAGAAGAAAGTGAAGAATCTTCAATTGAAGATGAATATGTTTTGATCTCCGCTCTAACGAGAACTATCACTCATGGAAGAAAAGATTGGATTATTGAAAGTGAGGCTTCCAAGCACATGACAGGTTTCAAGGAATCCTTTGGGAAACAATCCGAACATAATTCACCCCATAAGGTGAAGCTTGGCGATGACTACCAATATCCCATAAAAGGTAGTGGTGATTCCTCCTACAAGATAGACTCTGGAAAATCTATAAAAATGAAAGATGTCTTGTTTGTACCAGGACTGAAGAAGAATATTCTATCTATATCAGAATTGGATGCAAAAGGCATGAGGGTTTCATGTGTAGATGGCCAAGTCCTCATGTGGCCAAGAGGAAAGACTATTGATGATACAATAGTGATTGGAGAACAAGAAGGAGACTTATACAAGCTAAAGGGCCATCCAAAACAAGCTATGTTCCATGACAGAGTAGAACCAAATGAACTTTGGCACAGAAGGCTTGCACATGTGCACTACAGAGCACTACCACTAGAAAGCAAAGATGTTGAAGGCCTTCTAGAAATTCAAGCAAAACATGAAGGGGTCTGCAAAGGATGTGCGAAAGGAATGAATACAAAGAAGACATTTCCAAGTAGTGAGAGTAAGGAAAAAGGAATCTTGGAAATCATCCACTCTGATGTATGCGGACCAATGTCATCAAGTTCACTAAGTGGGTATGTATACTATGTCTCTTTAATTGATGAATTTTCTAGGAAGACATGGATTTACTTCATGAAGAACAAAGATGAAGTTTTCAGCAAGTTCAAAGAATTCAAAGCCTTGATCGAGAACCAAAGAGAAGAGAAGATCGAGACCTTTCGATCAGATAATGGCAATGAATTCACATTAAATGAATTCAAAGACTTATGCAAAGAATCAGGGATTAAGATGGAGTTATCCACTCCTTACAATCCACAATAGAATGGGGTTGCAGAAAGGAAGAATAGAACCATCATGGAAGATGCAAAAGCAATGCTTCATGATTAAGATCTTCCTATGCATCTATGGGAAGAAGCATCCAGAACATCAGTGTATGTACAGAACCGTACTCCACACAGAGTACTCGAGAACAAGACTCCTGAAGAATTCTTCTTCGGCAAGAAACTAGAATTCAGCCATCTCAGAATATTCAGCTATCTAGTGTACATACACATACCCAAAGAAAATAGAACAAAACTAGATCCTTCAGGAAATAAGTGTATATTTGTGGGATACTATGAAAGCTCGAAGGCTTACAGAATATACTTCCCATGATTCAAGAAGATTGACATCGACAGGGATGTAACATTTGATGAAGACACAACTTATAGAAAATCTAGAAAGAGACCTGTTGAATATACTGAAGAAGCAAAAGCACCCAGAATTCATGATACAACCATGAATGAAGAAATTCAAGAAGAAGATAGAGAATTTGAAGAACCACAAAGACATGTAGATCCACCTCAGGAGAAGAATCCTCACAAGAAGAAACCTACTTGGGTACAAGAGATTACCCAAGGTGCGGAAATATATGGGGCTCCAGAAGAGAATCACAGAGAAAGAAAGAGAACGAGATATTGTTCTAGATATGTACCTTTACTATGTGATGTTATCAATAAAGAACCTTCCAACTGTGAAGAAGTGGCAGATTGGAAAGAATGAAAGGATGCTATGATCGAAGAGTATCAATTGATCATGAAGAATGATGTTTGGGATGTTGTCCCAAGACCAGAAGGGAAGTCAGTTGTAAATTCCAAATGGATCTACAATATCAAGCATGCTGCAGACGGTAGCATTGAAAAATATAAGGAAAGATTTGTGGCTCATGGCTTCTCACAGAAGGACGGAATAGATTATGAAGAAACCTTTCCTCCTATGGCTAGATACACTTCCATCAGAATAGTACTTGCTTTGGCTATAGTAATGAAATGGAAGATACACCAAATGGATGTCAAGACTTCTTTCTTGAATGGTGTAGTGGAAGAGGAAGTGTATGTAGAACAACCACTCAGTTTTGAGACACATGATAGGGAGTCTCATGTGTGCAGATGGAAGAAAGCCCTGTATAGATTGAAACAGGCACCTAGGACATGGTATGGTAGAATTGACAGCTTTCTGTCTAGTTTGGGCTTTACTAAGAGTAAAGCAGATTCCAACCTTTACTACAAGGTTGAATATGGCAACCTAGTGATGCTTTTACTATATGTATATGATTTTTTTGTAACAGTTATGGATGGATTGATTGTTGATATGGAGAGAAATATTGATACCGAGTTTGAAATGAAGGAGTTGGGTCTGATACATTATTTTCTAGGTATGGAGGTATGGAAGAATGCAGATGGAATCTCCCTCGGACAAGGGAAGTATGCAGTAGAGATCTTGAAGAGGTTTGGGATGATGGACTACAAGGCTATGGCCACACCTATAGCATCGAACCTGAAGCTATTGAGTGATGCTTCATCAGAGATGATTGATGCCACGATGTATCATCAGATGATTGGGTCCTTGATGTATCTAACGAACACAAGACCAAACAGTTGATTTGATGTGAACACCTTAAGCTAGTTCTTGAAAGATCCAAGACATGTTCACTTAATTGCTGCAAAGCACATTCTGAGGTACTTGAGAGGTACAATTGATTATGGGCTCAAGTACGAGGCAAATCAAAAGATTAACCTGGAGGGTTATGATGATTCAGATTGGGTAGGTAGTTCCATCGATAGAAAAATCACTTTAGGTTGTTTCTTTAGTATGGGATCAGGTGTGATATCTTAGTTTAGCAGGAAGCAATCCTGTGTGGCACTGAGTACAACAGAAGCAGAGTATGTCCCAGCTTGTTCATCTAGTAATGAGGTAGTATGGCTGCGAAAGCTACTATCTGATTTATTTGATCCCCAGATGGATGCTACTTGTATACATTATGACAACTAGAGTTGTGTAAAGTTGTCAGAGAGTCCAATGTTTCATGACGAGTTGAAGCATATAGAGATCAAGTATCACTATATTAGGTATATGGTGCAGAAGGGAGTAGTGAAGCTCCAATATGTTGCAACAGAGGAACATATAGATGATGTGTTGATGAAGCCATTGGATTGGGTGAAGTTCGAGTACTTCAAGGAGAAGCTTAGTGTTCTCTAGATCGAGGTTTCCTCCAAGGAAAAGTGATGAGACCCATAGCCATTTCGACATGGTGAGAGGATTGGTTCCTTTCATGGTTAGATGTAAGGGTTGATCCATTCTGTCATGTTGAGAGGATTTCTTCCTTCCATGTCATATGTGAGTGCTGGCCATTCTATCAAGTAGGACAGATGTAAGGGAAACAGCTATTGTCCTAGAGAATGGAGGCACTTGGTCAGTTACCGGGTAGCTCAGTCTAGGACTTGGGTCCATTTTGATATGACTATAGGATTGGTTCCTATAGGATCAGATGTGAGTTCATGCCTTTTCGAACATGCATGTTGGATTTGTTCCTTGCATGTGTCATATGTAAGTGCAGAGCCTTTCTTCAATCATTGGTTGATCAGATATAAGTGTTGAGCTTTTCTTCAATCATTGGTTGATCAGACATTAGTGCTATGCCTTTCTTCAATAATTGGTTGATGAGATATAAGTGCAATTGCCTTTATTCAATCATTGGTTGATCAGATGTAAGTGCAGAGCCTTTTGGCATGGAGGATTAGTTACTCACATGGCCAAGTGTAAGTCCTGGGCCATTCCGAGAATTGGTTGAATTAATGTGAGTGCTAGGCCTTTCTTATGTGATTATAATCTTATTTCTTATATGATCAGATGTGAGTGTTGGGTGTGCCTTTCTGACGAGTAGGTTAGATGTAAGTGTTGGGCAGGCCATTTTGACTTAAGTGTCAGATATAAGCGTTGAAGAAGACCTACATGCAGCATGAAAAAGGGTTGGATCTGTAGAACTTCCTATGATGAGAAGAATCATGAGATAGCAGCTGTTAAGATTCAATATTGATGATCCAGTAGAGATGATCCAGATCGAGTGATGATCTAGATTCAGAGATGATGCTCCAGAGATGATCCAGATCTAGTGATGATGATCTAGATCAAGTGATGATCCAGATTCAAAGATGAATATGACTTGAAGACGAAGAAGACTTGAAGATGAAGATGAATTGAAGATGACGAGATGATTCAGAGAAGAAGACTAGTGATGAAAATTGTGTCGAGAGAATACCTTCCTAGTTAAGAGGGAGTGTTGATGTAATTGTAACTTCGGAATGTATTCACTTGTATTTCTTGTCTATTATAACTCAATGTTTATTCTGGGATGTACTTGTGTCATGTCATGCCCCGATGTTCCTATTGGGAGAATCTATAATGTAAACAAGTCATGTCAAGTCATTGTGGGTAACTCTGCTATTCTCTAAGGGTTAAAGTCCCCGCAGTTCCAGGGCACTAGGGTTATTAGACACTCCTAGTGAGATCGACCATAGTATGGTTTTAGTCATGTCAGGAATTAGTATAAATATAGAGGTGACCTCTCTATTTATCATACATCACATCCACACACAGTTGTAACACATAGCTGAGGAAGAGAAAGAAACTGGGGCAAGAGGGAAGAGCTTACTGCTGTCGGGAGATTGTCTTACTATTTTTGGGTTTCACTTTGGTGCTGATTCTATCTCTGAGGAAGTTGCGAGGTTTTCTCCATTTATGGTTTCCTCGAGGAAAAACACTATGTTCATTGTCTCTTGTGTTTGATTGTTGTGCTTGTTGTTCTCTCAGTTTAAAGATCCTAATGTTATGCTAGCTCAATGTTTAAAATCTAGCAATGACATCATCAAATAAATAATAAATGTAGACAGTTAAAGTAGTTAACTGATAACACTTGTTGAAGTGAAACATATTAATGGAGGATCTGACCATTCAATTGACGGGATCGACGATGGATTCAGGCATTTAATGCATGATTTCATCATGATGAGGTAAAGCAGATCGCATTCATTTGGTCATGATGGGTATGGGATTGACTTGATGCTATAAAAAGAGGTTGGATGTGGTCGAAACACACCATTGTACAAGATTGAGAAAAGTTATAGAGTTGCAGAGTAGATTCGTAGTGAGTTGAGTGACTGTTAAGCATTGTGGGAACTGGTGCGACATGTAGATTGAACCAATCATGGTTGAGATTTTGAGTGAAAGGGAATCACCAGTCAACTTGGTAACCATCAAGGAAGAATTTGAAAGTTTGTTAATAGGATCATCATTAGTGTCGAAGAAGAAGAGGAAGGGCTAGAATCCTAGCTCCCTGATGCAGAAGAAGAGGCATACTAGAATGTATGTGAGGACATAGGAGGAAGATGAGTAGATGGTTCCATTGAGCTCGGGAGTTGTGGAATCAATATCTCATGAAGGGGTGTGCATTGAGGATATACCTTGATATATACCTCCCTATTGGCCCTATGTCAAGCCCAATAAGCTCACCAAGAATCAGAAGTACAAAGTAGAGATGTTAATGATACCACAGGGGATGGTATGCACCACAGACATTGTGCCTGTGTTGATGCAGATGAAGTATGATGACCATGAAATGGGTGAATTGGAGGACATTACAAAGGAACCATATTTTTCAATCATAGAAGTAGGAAGTGATCCAATTGAATGTGTTTCGCCGGACTCAATGCACGAGATGAATAAAGAAGGATTGTTGGGGTTCATTAACATGCCGCATTTTGGGTGGTTAAATGAGGCAAATGACTGTGCGAAGAATATTTTGGCCTATTTTCATGAAGGGATGTTGTGGATGGACACATCAAAAAAAATCACAGTAGAATTTAGCTCAAACATCATGGGCTGCCTAAGGATGGGCAAGACCGTCGCAGTATTTTAGAGGCAAGGATAATGACAAGAGACTTACCGTGCAGTTGAAGATGCGCTATAGTTTGTAGCGCTATGGGAGGGATTACTGCATCGACAGTATCAATGACCAAGTGCTACACATTGGAGAAAGGATTTTGGCCAGCAAAGTGGTCAGGGAGAACTTCCCTATCCAATGTAACTCGGTGGTGATTGCGTGTGCAAAGCAATGCATGGAAGATGTACAAATAATTGGTTGACATTTTTAATGAATCAGATGGTGGAGGATGTGGTGGTAGCGGAGTTAGGAGAATGATCATTTACATATAGTTGGTTTTTTATCTTGATTGCTCTTATGGCTTGGATGGAGCCAGATGAATATCAAGGTATGGAGGTGGAAGTGGAAAAAGTTTTTAAGGGTACACTATACAAGAAACTCTTGTGAGTAAGGGAACCTAAAAGAACAAAGGACTTTGTTATCCAATTTTGGATCTATTAGGAAGCCTGCAGTTGTGAAAGTTATGCGGCTATTCAACGAAGCTGTGATGAAGTCTGAAAGGATTTCTTGGTTTGCAATCGGCCCACACGCCATTCACATGAAAGTACGATGTGACCTAGATAAGCAATGGTTGTCGACACCTTACAAATTTTCTAATGTGGAGGTGGAATCGAGAGTCAATGATTGGCCTACGGCATGGAGAGAACTAGTTAGGTAGGGAGAAGTATTGACGGAGCCCCCACTAGATGCATCTATTGATCTTGTGCGTAAGGATGACCAAAATATTCTACATGAATTTGATACTAATTCGATAGAGAAAACCACTAACTCAGAAGAAGAGCATGCATTTGATGAGTCAAGGATGAAGAGATGCCACAAATAGTGTGCGACCAGTAGAGCGACAACAGGGATCGAACCACAACTAAAGTGACTCATTAAGGTGATTATAGATGCAGTAGATGCAGAGACTGAAGATATGAAGAAATCTATGCAATAGGGATTTTTTGAGGTAAGAACACGACTTGATTCTTTATGCGATGCAATTTTTAAGAAAGAACTAGAGGGAGCGAATGTGCAAGATTTTGGATCAATCAACAGTAGGAGGTATCCCGATCGAACACATTCTGCAGGATTGAGCACGTGAGATGAAAAAAGTAGGATTGTTGGGGTTGATTAACATGCCATATTTTGGGTGGTTAAGAAAGGCAAATGCCTATGTAAAGCATATTTTGGCCTATTTTCATGGAGGGACATTATGGCTGGACACACCAGTTGAAATCACAATAAAATTCAGCTCAGACATCAAGGGGATTCCAAAGGATGGAAAAAAATTGTCGCACTATTTTAGAGGAAAGGATAATGATAAGAGACTTGTGGTGAGGTTGAATAATTGATATGGTTTGTAGCGCGATGGGTGGGCTACTGCATCGACAATATCAATGAATAGGTAGTGCGCATCAGAGCAAGAATTTTGGCCAACAAATTGGTCAAGAAGAATTGCCCCATCAAATGTAATTCGAGGGTGGTTGTTTGTGCAGAGCAATGTACAAAAGGTGTACAAATTAATTGGTCTCTCTTTTTAATGAATTATTTGGTGGAGGATGCACTAGCAGCACAGGCAGGAGAATGATCGTTTACATATAGTTGGTTTTAGAACTTGATCATCCTTATGGCTTGGATTGAGCCAGATGACTACCAAGGTATGGAGGTGGAACCGGTAAAAAATATTAAGCATGCATGGTACAAGAAACTATGGTGCATAAGGGAACCTAAAATACTAAAGGAATTTGTTATCCAATTTTGGATCTATTAGGAAGCGCTATAGCTTTGAAAGTTCTACCATTATCCAAGGAAGCTGCGATGAAGTTTCAAAGTATTTTTTAGTTTGCAATCAATGCACACGCAATTCATGCGCAAGTATGATGTGACCTAGATAAGAAATGGTTTTTGACTCCTTAAAAAAATTTTGATGTGGAGTTAAAAGTGACTGTCAATGATTGGTCTCCGGCATGGGGAGAATGAGTCAGTTTGGAAGAAGTATCAACAAGACCCCCAATAGATGCACCTGCTGATACCATGCATAAGGATGATAAGTAGAGTCACCATCAATTTGATACCAAGTCAATAGAGACACCCACTGAACCAAAAGCAGAGCAGGAATTTGACGAGTCTAGGGTGAAGAGGCACCAAGAACAGGGTGCGACTAGTAGTGGAACAATAGGGATGGAACCACAACTAAAGCATCTAATTAAGGAAATTACAGATGTGACAGAAGCAGTGTACAAAGATATGAAGAAATCTGTGCAACAGGGGTTTGCCGAGGTAAGAACGTGACTTGAAGAAAGCACCAGACGGAGTGAATGTGAAGGAATTTGGCTCAATTAGCACTGAGATGCGGGTTTGGAATGTTTGAATTCCCCTGATTGTGATTGAGACCAACAATGAGGATTTGAATGCCTCCCTACAGCATTTGCAATACTTCTCTTTTGAAATACATGTGTTGTCCATGCATACATTGGTACATATGCAAAGAGTCTCCAATCAAGAGTTGGCTGACAGAGAAAAACATATCAGCGGTTAGTTTTTGCAATTGCAAGAGAAGGAAGCAGAAGCACAGAAAGAGGTTGAAGTGTTGAAGATGGAACAATAGGAGTTGATGGCCAAGAGCGCTTAGGAGATTGAGGAATTTAAAAGGGAGAAATATCAACTAGTATTCAAGAAGGAACAACATTGGGACCATTGGGTGTAGTTGGAATATGTAATCTTTGAAGTATGTCAATGAGTGGTGGAAGCTGTTGCAGGTGAAGATGTAGAAGACAAAGTGAAACGTCTTGGGATGATTATCGTGCAATAGGAGAGCAAGATTAAAATTTTGAATGATCTAGTGGATCTAGATACACCACCTGAACAAATCGTAGAGAGGAAGAGAGCCATAGAGGAGATTGAATGGGAAGCAAAGAAAGTCACATATGTGACTACGCAATTTTGGGGCAACATAGTCGAGGATGAGAAATTGGAGCAAGTGGCCAAGCAGTTGCAGGAGGAAGAAGGGAAGTTGGTGACACTAAAGACAACATTGATATTAATACCACCAGTTTCTTAGATTATAAGTTCTACGAAGCTGAAGGAGTTGCAACAACACGTCTGGAAAGCGAGTGAAAGATGGCAGAGGCATAGTGAGCATTTAGATGAGTTCCAAGATATTGGAGTGCAAATTTTGGTTAAGGAAGTTCCTGTGGTGTAGGCCATGAATGAAGGTGAAAATTAGGTTATTGAGAAGATGGTTGAGTATCCATTTGCGCACGACCTGATAGGAACTCTCGAGATCACTGAGAAGGTTAAAGAATAGGTAAAGGTGATTACTCAACAATATGATGAATTCAAACAAAAGATCAACAAGTACTCCATGTCTAGCTGACATGGCTTGAGGGAGATCCATAGTATTATGTTGAGGGCATGTTGGCATGCGGTTTTGGGATAAGGTAGTTATGCAACATCACGAATGATGCGCAAGCTCAAAGACATCATAGAAGTGGAAGATGGCACACAAGTCAGAGATTAGAATATTTTATGTATTTTGGGTCATATTTTATAGTTTTTACCACATTTTGTGGATATTAGTCATTATTTTGGAGAATCAGATAAGAATTAATTAGGCAGTTGTCTAAGTGGACCATGAATGTAAAGGAACAATCCTATAAGTAGATGTAGAATTGAAAATGTTAGAGATACTTGGCAATTTTTGGATCAGTCTTGGTATGATTGTGTGCTTTGCACATGATTTGAGATCTGTTTATCTATGAACTATTTTGGAGAGTCTGTGATTTTGTGCAAAATTTAATATGACATGATAGAATTTGAGCAAAACTATTGTTTCCTTTTTTGTTGTCCTATTTTACTGTCTTTTGTGACATAATTATGAATGCAATGTGTATTTGCGGCATGGATCAGTAAATGATGCGATGCTTCCCTTCTCTAAATGATGTTATTTTGTTGGATTTGTTTGTGCACCAATGTTTTATTATAATTCTAGTACAATAATGCAATCTATTGAATGATAATGAGGTTTTGTTAAAGCATAAGTTGAATGATTAGATTAATGTTGTGCTAAGTTGATAAGTAGATGCACATTGTCCTCTCTCATTCTTCAAAAACTTGGTTCCATCAGCTCTCCCTTGAACATCTCGGGTGGGACTTCATCCTCTCTACGGGTGTTTCCAGATAGGGTAAAATTTGTCTCGTTCAGTGCTTAGGAAGATCGCGGTGGTTTGGGTGTCGACAAAGTGGGACTCCCTGTCAACTAGTTTTGTTGACTAATTTTGTGTCAACAATCACTGTCTGAATTATTTCCCTATTGGAATAATTTTTCATTGCTGGCAGTGGTTTCTTCACAGTTGACTATAATTCCTCTACTCTACCCAAAAACTTGAGCAAATACCCCCCCATAGCTGACTCAAACAATTTAGTAAGCCCAAGTGGAACTGTTTATTTTATTAGAAAGTACTCCCACTCCCTTTCTTCGACAATTTTTTCCCACACTTTTTTTTCTCCACTTGTGGAAATTGAACCCAAGATATAGATCAATTACACTCAAAAAATTGCTAATCAAACATGCAAAATTCACACAAAAGGAGACCGAAATTGGAACATAACTTAATCCTATATAGAATAAGTGTACATTATCCAACCATATGAAATAATAGGATTCTCAAATATATAATTATATGAGAGATTCTAAAGCACTAGGTTGCTGTTCGAATTGGTCAAAAAGAAGGCTTACTAAAACAAGTCAAATCCCCCATAGGTGCAAAAAGGACTTTCCAAATCCATGAAGATCCTCAAGAATTAGCTAAAGCAAGTGGGAAAGCTAATTTGTGGTAGAAATAAAACTCATTGGTGCTTTTTTATGGAGAAAAGGAAGGAGGAGGATGTCCTAAAAAAACAAGGCAAGTTCCCCTAGACTAGCTTTTCCTTTATGCCTTAAATCATATGTAAGGAAAGGAAGCTTTCATAAATAGAAGATATGATCTTTAAGGAATCAAGAATAAAGAATACGTGCTAAATATGGTTCTAGGATGATTCCAAGGCACTCCATGAACCATTTTAGCAAGTATTTTCCCAACATGTAGAAGTCAACTAGCATAGAGAGGGAATCTAGGGTTCTAGGAATAATACAGAAATGATTTAATTAATGTAAATTATTGGTAACTATGGGTTGATTATTCTAACACCCCCCCTTAAGCATGAATTTATGAGTAAATATCAAAAATTTATAGGGCCTATAAATAACACTTAGTAACCCTTTTACATACTGCATGTCCATACAACCAAGGAAAGAGGCAAAAACCCAGTGGGAAAAATTCTCCCTTAAACATGGACAGGAAATTTTATTTTTGGAAATATTGTCATCAATTATCTTCACCACATGATCAGTGATCCCTAGTAGTGATTTGAGATTACTGAAGGTATTTTCACATAATACTTTGGTGAAGATGTCTGCTACGTGTTCTAAAGATGCGCAATAGAGTAAAGCAATGGTACCATCATGCACAAGCTCCCTGATATAGTGCATATGGATCTCAATGTGCTTTTTTATTTGTATTTGAACTGGACCAATGGAGATTCAAATGGTGCTTTGATTGTCACAATAGATGAATATTGAAAATTATGATTCGAAACCGCATTCTTCAAGTCTCCCCTATAACCAAAAACATTGAGTGGCTGCATTTATAACTCCTTGATACTCTGCCTCTCTAGATAAAAGTGCTATGGCGCTTTGCTTCTTACTTGACCAGATGGTTGGTCCTTCTGGAAGCATGAACACATATCTTGAGGTATACTTTTGATCTGTGTTGTCACCTTCCCAATCACTATCAGTAAATAAAACTAGCTCTAATTCAGATTTTGCTTTGTAGAAAATCCCATGAGTCCTTGTTCCCTGAACAAAGTTTAGGATCCTCTTGGATTCTATCCAATGGATCTCATGAGGCTTATCCATGTATCTTGAAGCCACAATATTTGCATAATATAAGTCAGGTCGAGTATGTGTAAGATAATTCAAACATCCAATCATCTGCCTATACAGTGTATTATTTACCATAGGAGAAGAACCTGCTTCTTCAAGTTTAACTCCTGAAAGGAATGGAGTCTTGATTAGCTTGCAATCATTCACATACTTGGTCTGATGAACCTTGATTCAATGTTGGGATTGAGCAATTTTTATACCAAAGAAATGGCTCAACAATACCAAATTTGTCATAAAAAAAGAATGGTTCATTGCATCCTTCAAGCGGGAAATCTCTTTCTTTGAACTTCCTATAATCAAAAGGTCGTCCACATAGACAAAAATAATCATTAAATAACCATGAATCAAATTCAAATAGAAATTAGGATAAATTCAAAAATAATCATTAAATAACCATTGAACAAAACTCAGTGACGACAGAAAGCCATAAATCTTGGCATACCAAGCCTTGGGGTCTTGCTTGAGCCCATACAATGATTTCTTCAACTTGCACACTAAAGATGGATTAGAAACAAAAAATTCAGTTTGCTGCATGTAAATCTCTTCAGTCAGATCTCCATTAAGAAAGGCACATTTTTCATCCATGTCATGTACCTCCCACTACTTTGAAGCTGCAATGGCTAGGGAAATCCTTATGGAGTCGATCTTTGCCACTGGTGAAAAGGTCTCATTGTAGTCAATACCATATACCTGAGAGTAGCCCTTGCATACCAATATTTCCTTATATTTCAAAGTTGAACCATCAGCTTCAAACTTAGTTTTGAATACCCACTAACACTCCACTAGCTTCCTCCCTAGGGGAAGATCAACTAGTTCCCATGTGTTGTTCTTGTGGAGCGAGCCGAATTCTTCTTTCATGGTTGTTTTCCATATTGGGTAATGTGCTACATATTCATATGTGTTTGGATCATAATTTATCATCAAATAAAAATTCTCATAAAAGAGAGGATCTTTCACACAAAGGGCACTCTCAAATTGAGATATAGTCCTCCTAGTGTCACTAGGATTTCCATCTAGTTCCCTTGCTGCATGAATGGTCCTTGATTCCCACTTTGGTATTGTAGGGATGTTAGGATCTCAAATTAATTCATCATTATCAGACATATCAGAATCAGAAAACTCATTAGTTTGTTCACTTACAATCAATGGTTGTGGTGGTGAAGAGGACTCTCCAACTTCGACTGCTTCTAAAGGCTCTTCTTTGAACTAAACACTTCTTTCAATGAAAGATTTGTTTATGCTAAAGTTGGTAATATTGTACCCTTTTTAATATTTAGAATACCCAACAAATAGGAACTCTTGGATTTGGGGTTGCAAAGCCTCCCTCTTTTCAGTTGCAATTCTAGACGAAGCCTTTGACCCAAAAATCCTAAAATGGGTCACATCCAGCTTGTTCCCACTCAAATATTCGAAAGGAGTCATACCATAAAGCTTCTTATGTGGCACCCTATTCTAGATATAGGATGCACAATTTATATCTTCGGACCAAAACTTTGGTGGAAAATTTTTAGCCTTCATCATACAAGTTGCAATCTCCTTCATTGATATGTTCTTCCTCTCAGCAACACCATTTTGCTGTGGTGTGTAAGCGATAGAATGTTGCATCTAGATACCTGCATCCTTGTAATATTGGATAAAATTAGACTTGACATACTCACCACCATTTTCAGATATGAGGATATTGAGTTTCCTCCCACATGGGTTTTCAACCAAGGCTCTAAATACTTTAAAGAGGTCAAAAAATTTAGACTTATGCTTTAGGAAGTGAACCCAACAATACCTGGAAAAGTCATCTATGAAGGTGAGTGCGTATTTGGCTTGACTCATGGACATATGAGGGAATGGAACATCAATGTCACTCTAGATCAACTCAAGAGATGCAGAGGTTCTCTCATGATTAGCTCTCTCATACTTGTGCTCTGGGTGTCTTCCTAGGATACAACCTTGACAGACTCCCTTAGAAAACTTGATCTTTGGTAACTCTATGACCATGTATTTTTCACTCAAATTATAAATATACTTGTAGTGAATATGGACAAATATTTCATGCCTAATATTCCTTACTTCATTAGGATGAGTAAGAAGAGAGGAGGGGTTTACATAGGGTAGAAAATGGGAAAACTTGTATACCTTCAAAGTGTGATCAACAACACCTCTTGCTATGACTTTACCATTCAAAATCTCTGTGATTTCAAATTCATTGGGGGAGAAGATGAATTTCTTTGGAGACCTAGTGTAAGTCATCTGATACAATGACAAGAGATTAGAGGCAAGACCTGGAACATACAACACATTATTGAAATTACCATGGTCAAGATCAATCCTACCCTTTCCCATACTGCCAGTCAAAGAGTTATCACCCAAAACTATTGGAGTAACTTTCAACATGTCAAGAGAAGAGAAGATATCTTTTGTCGCAACCTTATGTTTGGAAGCTCCAGAATCAATGATGAAACTAGGTAATCTTGAGGTGCCAGCAACCAAGGCATGCACTCTCTCCTTGTCTTTAGAATTTGATCCTCCTTCCCTCTTCTTTGAGCAATCAGGAAGAGAGATGCTGTTCTTCTCCAGGAGTTGGGTCAACATGTCTATATAATTTTTCATACAAGATCTCTCACAATGATATCCCTTACTGTAGTATGTGCACTTGCTCATTTCTCCTTTGTTCTTCTTGCAGCCTGAGGACTGCTCTTGAGACTTCTCCTTGTCTCTCTTTTGCTCAGGTGGTTTTTTAGTTTTTTATTGCTTTTTGAATCCACCTTCGAATCTACAGCAACCAAGTCTTGTTCTTTGGAATGTTTGATGGTGCCCATCATCAACAATTTATCTTGCTCTGGAGTGAGGGATTCCATGAACTCAAAATGATTAGGCATATTCCAGGTTTGAGCTGTCAATTTAGTTGCATAGAAGGTCGAAACAAGCACTGAATAGCCAGTACCAATATTTGAGGAAATGGTCAAAAATAGTTTCACCTCCATTTCAATCCCACATTGTTTTAACTACAAAACAAGGGTCTTAAACTTGGTAAAATAATGTTGCAATGATTCGAAGCTACTAGGATTCAAGGATATCAATTCATTCTCGATTTGATGTCCTCTCATATCATATTTCTTTCCAAAAATATCTTTAATGTTCTCCCACACCTCATTAGGAGATGTCAATGAATCAATATGGAAGACGAGGTATCTTTAAATACTCAGACAAAAAATACTGTAGGCCTCATCTGTCTTGTTGTGCCATTTGATTTTTATGCAGCTGCGTTGGGATCTGCCTCAGTAGCCATGGTAACCCTGTAGAGACCTTTCACTCTCAACAATATCTTCATCTAATATTTCCATTCAAATAAATTGAATGGATTCAAGATGATACTTTGAGATTGGTCCATATCTCAGCTCCTGTTCCCTTCAGTCAACAGAATGTGCTCCAAGTTAGTGATGTCGAACCTGCAATAACAATTTGGAAGGATATAAATCGATCCACAAAGGATATTATATGATGTAAGGTTTTCTGTTACACCAAAACATTTATATTTTGGTGAAAATTTTAAACCTAGCACAAGTCCCTATCAGCAAGAGTGGTGGTTAGTCGACTTGTTTTATATTCCTAGAGGTGCGGCAGTTACACCATGCGGAGGTTGTACTGATACTCCAACACCCTAAATATTTTGTATATTAGGGGAATTCAGCCTGATACCTCATATTTTATACCATGTGGAAATTGAACCCAATATATAAATCAATTACACTCACAAAATTGCTAATCAAACATGCAAAATTCACACAAAAGGAGACTCAAATTGGAGCATAACTTAATCATGTATTGAATAAGTGTACATTATCCAAACATATGAATTAATAGGATACTCAAATATATAATTACATGATATATTCTAAAGCACTAGGTTTCTATTCAAATTGGTAAAAAAGCAGGCTTACAAAAACAAGTCAAATCCCCCATAGGTGCAAAAAGGACTTTCCAAATCCATGAAGATCCTCACGAGTTAGATAAATAAAGTGGGAAAGATAATGTGTGGTGGAAAGGAAACTCATTCATGATATTTCATGGAGAAAAGGAAGGAGGAGGATGTGGTCAAAAAACAAGGCAAGTTCACCTAGACTAGCTTTTCCTTTATGCCTTAAATAAGATGTAAAGCAAGGAAACTTTCAGAAAATGTAGATATACGCTTTAAGGAATTAGGAATAATGAAGACATGCTAAATATGGTTCCATGATGATTCCAAAGTGCTCCATAACCTAGTTTAGGAAGTATTGATTTCTAGGAACATGTAGAAGTCAACTAGCATAGAGAGGGAATCTAGGATTCTTGGAATAAGACAAAAATGATTTAATTAATGTCAAATATGGGTAACTATGGGTTGATTATTCTGACGTGGCTCATTTATTGTTAGTTTTTCGTTCAATTAATAATGGTAGAGGTTCGACATTATATCTTGTTCCCTTGTCGATCAGGAGCTTGAAGAAGAGAGTTGGTAGCGAACAAAGAAACTGTTCATTAAAGTCGTTATAGAATATCTCTTGGATGATTTCAATAGAGACCCTTTCTTCCACAACACAAAAATAATATGTGATTCTTTTGATTCACTACGACAAATTCATACATCCATCTCTTGTCAATTTTTGGAGTAACAATTTGTCTTTAATTTTTGGGGGCTGATTCATTAAGTAGATTTTTGGAATACTGAGGTACAAAATCAACAAAATTTCTCATGCGTATCAGAGAAGAACTTCTCCTTGGATTGTGCAATAGTCAATATGTTTCTCCTAGTGTAATTGTGCAAATAGTTTACGATTTTACGCTCCCACCAGTTCCTAATATCTTGCTCTGAGATCATCTGGTCATAGTCATTTCATCTGTATATGTACTACCAAAAATAGAACCAATGTTGTAGTCAACCAGATTGCAAGGCTACGAGTAATACACATAAAAAATCATATAAACATAATATATGCAAAAGACAAGAATGGTAGATAGAATAAGAGGTTATATTACTCAATACACATGTGGGTTCATACAATAAACCGAACCAAGTATCTATCTGACTCAACATCCTATATATTCATTTACAAAATAGTTATAATAACTAGTTGTTGGTTCAACCAACCAAAACAACCCATAAGGTCAACCTAATCTACAATTAGTCAACTAATGAGTCTATTCGGATAAGTTGACTAGATCCTCCAACATAACTCATTCCTTCTGCAATTGTAGGTTGCAAGTCTTCTTTTTGACTTTTCTTGAAACTGCTTTCGCAATTTGTCTTTCACAAAAATTCTTCTACAATCGCACATTGTGTATTGCGGGTATTATTTCATAAATTCTCAAACATGAATTTCAGAATATATTTGGACTATTTAATCAATGTTTCCTTATGATAATATGTTGACAACAATTTCAATTTAATCAACAATATTTTGTTATTCCTTTGTCATTTCTAAATTCCTTTGACATTAATGACAGCCACATTCAACACAATTTATTACATATGAAGTTAAACCATCCTTGAAACTCAGTAAAATTTATGGAGGATCATGTCCTTTTACTTAAGGACCCTGTCTTAATTATTTAAGATCAAATTATATATTTGACAATAAACAAAAGTTTTACTTTGAAAACCATCTTAATGAATTTTGGTGGTGGACTATGTTAGTACGTTAGTGGATACATTTCCTATCTCATTTTTTTCCTCTCAGCTGAAAGAATATAGGCTGCAAAAAGTGCCTATAGTTGGGTTGAATGTTGAAGTTGCACATTTAGCTCTTCGAGACTTCTCACTCAAGATAAGTATCAATTACTTAATTGTATGTTTTGTTATATTAATAATGGATATATGTTTATGGTATTTTGAGAGGGTAATTTTACTATGATTCATGTAATTCTTATTGAATATTACCAACTAATAATATTGTTTGGAAAAATTAATGTGAGTGATAGGAAATTATTGATGCAGGTGTAAGGATCCCTCTCCTCTCTCCATGTGGTAGTTGATGATTTAAAAATACATGCGCATGAATACCCCACATATTGCGAAGCAAAGGGATTCATTGAACTTCTCCATTATGATTTTCTCACCTGGGATATAGGTACTATTCTCATGATGTTTATTTGCATTGGATTTGTTACTCTTAGGGTGAATTTTAAAATGGACTTCAAGGAAGAAAGCTGCCGTATTCAAAATCTCTAAAGGAAACATGTTGTTAAAGCTTTCCTTTGGTGCAAGGTTATCCACTTCTCTATGAATGTGGTGCAGTTTAGAGAGTAGGGACAGAATTTTGTCAAATGTATATATTTGGTCATTTTTTATAAAAATAAATAGGTTATTTGGTCATTTTAACTCTCTAATATTTCCTATATTTACATAAAATGTGTCTTTTATCATAATATTCTCCAAAAATTACAAGTTTCAATAGTAATTGTACGTTTCATATTTAATATTCATCTACTTATATATATATATGATTTTGTAGAAATTAAACGAGTAGATCTAGCTTGAAAGATATTTCTTACAACGTTACATAGGGAAAATATGGAGATGAATAATGAGACTAAACACAAGGAAAGTGAAGAATGATTGGAGAATATTCCATTTACTTTTAGTCAACAATAGTGTGCATAAATAATACACCATTGAGAGGAAAAATTGAGTTATTATAGAGACAACTCATGCTAACTCCTAAAGCAAGATTACTAAATATGAAAAGCCCTCATATGTGACTATAACACTTTCCAAATGAGTCCAAGAGATAACGAATTAGATAAATCATGAGTGAGTGATGATTATTGATGGAAAATATTACTAATCATGGAATCTAGAGAGAAAATCATGGAGAATGATTTGGCCACAAAAGATAGTACTTGTTGAGTTGACTAGCTTTACCTTATCCACTGAAAAGCACAAAAAACAATCTAAGCAAGGGAAATGAAAGAAAGGAGTAGTTATTAATTTGGGTAGTGAATAAAGTTGGCAGAGTCTTATCCAAAAATATTATAAGGTGGTCCTTGTGTATTCATGGAAAGTGTTGACCAAGTGGGGGTGTATGGAGGCCAACTACCTCTTCTAGTACATAGGAATTTAATCAAAATGATTAATTAATTATATCCCAAGTATGGGGTAATTTTTTTATATTCTAACACCCCATCTTAAGCCTAAATTTATTTTGGAATATTTAAAAAAATATTAGAAATATATAGGGTCCAACACCAAATAGAATATGGTCACCCTTTACAATTTATTTTTTCCAAAAAAACTAAGGAATGGGGACAAATCACACGGGGAAAATTATCCATGAAAAAAGGACATGGCACTGAAATGAACGAAAAGTTATTCACTTTGTATTTTCCTTCACATGTATGATTTGATTGAGCTTATTATTGCTAAAGAACTTGGTGAAGAAGTTGTGAACTTCATGATCATGTGCTAAAAAATTAATGTAGTCTCTACAAAAAACAAGTGGAGAAGCTCCTTGTAGCTCATCATCTGATGATGGAGGAGATTTATATAAATGCTTCTTTCTACCAACATACTCTGATATGAAAAAATAATCAGTAAAGGGAAAGTGATTTGTGCATACTCCTTCCCAAAGAGTAAAAGACTCAATATAATTAGTTCCTTCTGTGGTTGCAAAATGGTGAGCTAGACCATATATCTTCCTTCCAAACTAATGTAGAACCTTCCCAATTCTTAAATGAGGGTTAAGAGACTATGAAATATCATAATTATTGTCATATGGAGCAATATAAATGCATGGTATAATGTCTCCATGAGTATACAAGGCCATAGTAGGAAAATGATGTACAACTAGGTAAAAATGATGGATGAGTAAATTTGAATGGTATATGGACTTGAAATATGAACCATATATATATATATATATATAACCTAAACATGTTTAAAATATGTCTAAATATTATTAATGACATGGCTAACCAACCAGTGACAAATAAACTGGACTTGAAACTAGCACANATATATATATATAACCTAAACATGTTTAAAATATGTCTAAATATTATTAATGACATGGCTAACCAACCAGTGACAAATAAACTGGACTTGAAACTAGCACAAACAAGTGACACTGCATAGGAATCCAAGCAGGAATCAACTAGTGAA
Organism: Pseudotsuga menziesii; assembly: GCA_001517045.1. Classification (NCBI taxonomy): domain Eukaryota; kingdom Viridiplantae; phylum Streptophyta; class Pinopsida; order Pinales; family Pinaceae; genus Pseudotsuga; species Pseudotsuga menziesii. The sequence goes on from LPNX010095145.1 coordinate 147,395, forward strand.
CTTAGGGTTTCTCTAGTATTATGAGTATTGAAAGGATGGTTAAATTATATGGTTGATGTCATAGCCTAAATATCATCCCACCAACTTAATTCTGAAATAGAATCAAAAGCATTTGAACGGAGTAAGAAAGAGTTGGATAAAGACAACTGAGGAACTAGTGAAAAAATAGAATTATTACGAGATGCCTCTAGTGAACTGATAGTTGATTTATCCATGGAATAAACTGATATTTAACTCTTCCCCTCAAAGAATAACTGCTATTTCCTTGGGGATTCACATTGTGACAATGCTCTTGGGATTCAACAATCTTTTCTCGTTCACTTTTTTTTGTAAAATATGGTAAATCTATGTTATCATTAGAGGAAATTTGGGGTCTAAAATGGGCCTTATAAGAAAACGTGCCAAAATAAGTTTTTGTGAGTTGGAATTCAAGAACCAATAGAATTTCAATAAAATAAGTCAACCATAATGGTTGAATTGACATATTTGTCATTAAAAAAAACTACTTTTTTTGTTCGTATTTTCGACATATCTCATTGTGTTTTTACTCAAATTTTGATTGGGAGAGCTCGTTGGATGCGGAATTTGATTCCGCATCCAACGAGTACCCACACTACATACTTTTTATGGACCCTGCTACCCCAAAAACAAGAAATACCTAAAAAAAACATGATGATGACATCATCATCATGTTTTTCAGGTTATTCTTGTTTTTGGGGTAGAGGGGTCCTTCAAAAGTATGCATTGTGGGTACTCGTTGGATGCGGAATCAAATTACACATCCAACGAGCTCTCCCGATCAAAATTTGAGTAAAAACACAGGGAGATATGTCGAAAATACGAACACAAAATGTAGTTTTTTTCTTTTTTCCTCCAAAATTAATCAATATTATTTTATTATTTTAACTATTATTTTATTATTTTCCTTAGGAGGCCCATTTTAGACCCCAAAATTTTTCTAATGGCATTTCAATCAAGTTAGCCATGATGTCCTTTTTATTCTTGAAGCAATATTTCTCAAAGTTATTATCTTTTCTCCAATAGGAACACTTGGATGAGCTCCCTTTCTTCTTGTCTTTCTTCATGGAATTCGAACCTCCATCAGTTGAAATGGAATCATATTCATCATATGAATTTGGCTTCTTCTCTTTTACTTTTTTCTTTTCTTTTGACTTTGCATTCTTTCTTTCTTGAAATACAAGAGCATGGTATTTGATTTTAGATTTTTTAAACGCTCCCATTTGAACCAATTTGTCTTTCTCTTTAATAAGTGAATCAATGAATGGACTCAGAGAACGCATTTTCCAATTCGAAACAACAAACCTGGTAGCATGGAAAGTTGACACAAAAAATGAGTACTCATGCCCCAATTTTGAAAGGATGGAGAGGACCAATTGATGTTTCTTCCTCTCAATCCAACATTTCTTGAGAAAAATAATAAGTTACTTGAGCTTGGTGAAGAACCCTTCCATGGATTCAAAACTTCTTGGCATCAATGAGATTAAATCATACTCCAATTGATGTGCTCTTATCTCATCTTATACTCCAAGTAGATAATCAATTTTAGTTCAAACTTGATTTGGAGTGGGAAAAACATTAAGATGACAAAGAAATGCAGAGAAATTGACAGACAAAGCAATCCATAGGATTCATCCAATCTATTATGCCACTTTTCTTTCTCAACAACAACATTTGTCTCATTCTCTAAATCCATAGAAACTCTGTAGTGACCCTTACTTCACAATAGAATGAAAATCTTGGATTTTCATTCATGATAGTTTAAAGAAGTCAAAATCACAGCTGAAGAAAAATCCATCATTTTTTTTACACTCATTTCTTTGCATCATGCACAAAAGAAAATTGAAGAAATACTTTGTGAGCTCAGTGAATCTCTTGTTCAGATAGAGATCAGATGTCCTTTTCACTCATGGAGATATTGGATGTCCAATGCAATCCTAGAGATGTAGAGTGTTGATAGATTGAGCTCTTTGATAGCTAACATGCAAAGATTTTATATCCTATGATGTGTAAGCTATGAGATCCCTATGCTCTGATAGCATCTAGATATTTTGTATGCTAAGCTATAATACCATGTAGAAATTTAGCATGTGGATATTGATCCAAAGATCTTTCTTATAGAGAGATAAAAGAGTGGTTCTAGTTCCAAATCTATTTCTTACTATTGTTTAGATTATTATTTTTAAATATTGTCTCTATAGTGATAGAAAGATATAAGAGTGGATGTTCTATAAAAGAATAAATGGTAAAGTTGACACAAAAACTCAGTAATCACGATGTAAATGGAAATGGATGGGAAGCTTGCTTTTCTTGATATGCTTTTAATGAAGAAGGTAAATGGGATACTTGGGTATCAAGTGTATAGAAAGAATACCCACATGGATAGATACCTCCATGCAAATTCTCACCACCACCCATATTACCTCCATGCAAATTCTCACCACCACCGAGCCAATAAAGGTGGGGTGATCTAGACTCTTACATGCAGAGCTAAAAGAATCTCAAATACACACCACCTAGGGAAAGAATTTGAACACCTAGAAAATGTATTCATGAAGCATTGGATACCATAAAGGATTGATTCAAAACATAATCGTAAAATCTCAGGCTAGGCATCAAAGAAACTTATTTTAATATACGGACAATTAATCTCCCATATATTAAGGGAACAATGAATCATGTTGCCAAAATATTAAAAAGAAAAAACATTGATGTTGTGTTCACTCCTCCAAATGGTATCACAGGTTTGTGGACACAATAAAAGACAAGATCGATCCTAAGCAAATGAACGAGGTGTACAAAATACCTTGTTCTTGCGGGATGGTCTATATCAATGAAGCGAGATGCTCATTACAAGTAAGACTAAAAGAAGATAGTGCATACATAATTCACGATCGAAGAGATAAATTTTCTTTAGGAGAACACTCGCACACCACCATCAAATATACATAAAAAAATATTCATTAATTACGAGAGAAGAACAATATAATAGAAGAAAATGAGGGAGGATTTGAAAATTGATAAAACAAACAACACGCTAAGCAAAGATGAAGGAATGAATGTTAGTGATTCATGGAAGCAAGCTATTAACCTAATTAAAAGCATTAAAATGGATGCGTTGGCTTAATTACAAAGGAACTCATTAGGGAATTTGAGAATGTATTTAGATGGTATTTGATGATTATTTTCCTTCATCCCAATCAAAAGATTGAGTGATTGCCTTGATGATGGACTCTTACTTAGTACTAAACTTTGGCTGTAAAATCCTAAGGAGGTTCCTTCTATTAATAAAATGTATATAATATTCTTTGTATAATAATAGAGATATATAAAAATACAGAAGCTATCAAAAAAATGAATATATATA